>VZTM01007861.1:52105-87525 GCA_013400555.1 Jacana jacana
TTGGGAGTCTGTAGCCATTAAATCACTTTGAACTGCGAAACTGGGCATGACATCTGCCTTGCAGAGCTCAGGATGTACCTCTTACAGCGTCTTCTTACACACACAAGAGCTGACACATTACAAGTAAAAGTATTAATCTAGAAGGTCTCTCGATTCATTTCTGTATAAGCCAGCTAAAGTGAAATGCTTTAATACTAAAGCAGAAGAGGCCACTAAACTCGTGGGAGGTCAGCTTTTTGGCAGCTGTGCTGGCTGCTTGAGAAATTGTGTAAAGAACAGAAGTGCAGAGATTTCTAAAACAAAACATTCATAATCATGGGTGAAGAATTCATTTTGTAAATATAGCTATTTTAAAAATCTAATCAACAAAACAGGTATGGTGTCCGTTTCTGTTCAATATTGAGTCAAGAGACTCAAAACAATACCAAATCTTCAGCTACTTCTCTGGAGTTTGACAAACTTTAAAGATGAGTCAACACATACTAAGCAAATGTGGTTGTGCATAGTAAGAGTTCCCAACTTTTTATCTGCATTCAAGCTGGTTGTGAAGAGTCAGGTACTCCATTATTTACGCAGAATAATCTAAAACTATGTACCTTGTGTACTTCAAGGCATTTCAGTATCTCTGAACAGCAACCAGATGCATTTGGATCAGAACCATTTCAGTAGATGCTGATCTCATTAGCCCTTGCACAAAGCTTAATTTACATCAGCGTAGGTGACGAGAGACAGGATTGTTCCCCTCCCACAAGGCTGTCCATCTCGATAAGACATGCAGTTGACTTGGTCCGGTTCCTTGCAATAAGCATATTTAAGTGCTTAAGTCTTTCTTAACAGCTGCACTTCCCCACTCTCTACTGCATTTATGTGCTACCATCCCAAAATAGGTACAGTCAACAACAAAGAACTGGAACTATTTACACTCTTTTAAAAAACAGTGGTAAAAGCAAGGACATCACTAACATCCTGGAAACCTAATAGCTGAGGATTTGTTTAGTGAGCTTCCCAGAGAATCTTCCACCATACTCTATCCAGCAGTGCTCATCAGAAGGAAGAGGCAGGTAATTCCTTTTTATCTTTAAATATGCCAAGAGGGAAAAGCAGGCATTAAGTGAGGAATGCTGCTACAAGCAGCCTGTTGAATAAGCTGCTTGTCACCTGCTTTGGGATCTCCAAACCTTAAAAAAAAACCAATTGAAAGATACAGAAATAACTGCTCCCCACATGCAGGCAATGGGAGTCAAAAAAGCACTGGCATAACAGTTTTTACAAGCAGTGGTCAAGTCTTTTGGCTCCCCTCAAAATAAGCAGATCTAACATTCAGGCAGTCAATTAAAAGAGAAATGTCTTACCTTCAAGTATTTTCACATCTGTAAGCCTGCACATCCTCTTCTCAAAAAACAACAACAAAAATCAGCCTGACCTTATTTATTCCTCTTATCTTAAAAGCTGCTAGAATTTTATTCTATAGCTGGTCAGAAACCTTTTGTTAAGCTCAGAGTTTATGTATTCATGATATATTTATATTATTTGCATAGTTCCAGTATTACATTTGAACTTAAGGCAATTTATCTCTGTGTTTAAAACACCATCACCAACTACTCTGATGTAAAGTTATATTTTTTTCCTTGAACCTTCTTACTATTACAGGCTAGATAAGCCAGACCATCCTCACCCCCCTACGAATTCCATTCCAGCAGACATATGCCAGTAAATTAAAATAAAAAGCTATCAATGAATTTACTATTCCCCAGCAGGTCTTGCTACTGTGTATAAATCTTTAATAGAGTTTTCATTATACCTGTGGTACCTTGGCCTGCTATTACACATACTGTTCTGACCACAGCTAAGTCTTGTTCAAAGACTGTCATTAGCCACCCATAATCAAGTGTCTTTTGCGGGTAACCATTTCCCAAATAAGTACCCTCCTCAGTGCTGTCAGTGCCCTTCATCACACAGCAATTCCCTAAAAATAATTCAAGTTCAACTCAACATTTTCCTGTCTGATAAATCACTTCCTTTGGGCTAGAGCAGCAAGCCTTATCACAGGGACACAAAAGAAAGACAGACCAGGTGAGGCATTCAAAAATGTTAAGCCTAACTCACCTTTAAGCATATTGGTTTTGTTAACTCAACTGAGTACGAGACTCAAAATATGGACATTTTAACCCAAAAGTGTTACTGCACAGAAATAATGCTACACAATTGGTTTTTTCTAATATTTATTTTTTCACCTGCAAACTGTAGCAAAACATGATCAGCTTTATTATGCAGACAGGTATCCCTCTAACATTAGAGATTTAGGCATGTATAAATAGAAGAGCTCTTAGGAAAGGAAAACATTTTGAGAAATGAACAAACCTTCAAATTTAACTTCATGACTTTCAATACCAATGGTTAAAATGGTGTAGCTCATTCATTCCAAGAGATACAACAGCACCTTAAAGTGGCTGATCTATTTCCCAGTAACATTTTTCACATAACGATGTGTTAAAGTTACAAATACTGATATGCACAAATAGCTATTTTCTAAGAAAAATATGTACAGTACTGCAGCATAATGAATGTGGTATCTGCAATAACTTATTAGCCAATTTTAATATACATGATACCGCTACTTTTTACCTGCCAGTTCACAGGTTCAAGGATGTTACCACAGCCCTCTGTTTTGCACGTTATTACCTGGTGGGGGAGTTGGTTTTCTTGGGTTTTGTGTGTTTACTTGGGGTTTTTTTCCTTTTTTTTTTTTTTTTTAAGGTACACAATGCAGGCTTTTATTTTTACTTCTTAAAGACTTCTTTTGTGTTTAAAGCTAATATCAGTGAAACAAGACAACAGTGCAAGAGGCGCAGAGATGTTATGTGACCACATAAGAGTTCTTTTGGGTAAAGTGTCTATAAGGCTATAAGAAAGGATTGGTTGATGAGCTTCCTGTCGGAAATTGTCCTGTTGGTGCACCAGCCTGGGGGAAAAGGAAAGAAGAAAAATAGGACAAATACTTAAGATTATTTTTTTTTCATATTGTAAGTCATAAGCACAGGATATATAAAAAAGAAAACAACCTATTGGGAAATATTTCTGGTTTCTGTTGCAGACTTTTTTTGCACTTTGCTGAAATTACACTACTCTAAGAGCATAGTATCCAAGCAACTCTGCTTCGATTTAAACAGCCTTTCATATCAGGCCATCATAATAATGAACTGCATTTAGGAGAGTCACATGTTGCCTTCCTTTGACACCAACAAAAAAGTTCTTAATGTGCCTCTAAATTAAATTAGAGATTATGACTCTTCAGACAGAGAAGTTATTAATATCATACAACAACTCACTTACCATAAAAGGGTTACTAGATACTCCAACAGCTGCAACTTGTCCAAAAGGGGTTACTACAGGCTTTGCCTGTCCAAATGCAGCAAAACCTGCTCCTTGGAAAGATAAGTGAAAAATATTAATACTAGCAACCAATCTCCAAAGGTCTTTGCTGCAGCTCCCACCCAAAAATAAGTGGAAGCTTGGACTGCACAATCAGGAGGGTTGATCCTATTTAAATATTATCAGCAATGTAATGTTTGAGACTAGATGATCTCTGGTAGTCCCTTCCAACATCTAGGATTTTGTGATTCAAGGGAAGTGTAAAAAAACCCACACAAATAAACATGGCTGGGCTTTTTTGTTAGTTTTACTTTCAACTGCTTGGAACTAATTGATTTCCAGTTTCGACATATGCACTTTTTTCAATATTATAATTTAAATTTAGGGAGAAAGTACTTTCCAATTTTTTCTTGCCTGTGTTCTATGAAGTTAGAGAAAGCGTTCTCATCTGTCACTGACACTCCAAAAACGAAGACAAATCAATGTTCCATGCATAAAAAACCCTTTAAGACTGGGCATACTTAGAACTTTTAGTACCAGATTATGGTAAAATATCCGTTATGTCACTGCCAAGGCAGAAAAGCTCAACTGCAGAGGCCAGAGATTGTGGGAATCCCTCGTCAATATTCATAGAATCATAGAATCATTTAGGTTGGAAGGGACCCTTGGGATCATCAAGTCCAACCATCAGCCCTACTCTACAAGTTCTCCCCTACACCAGATCCCTCAACACCACATCTAATCTGCTGTTAAACACAGTCAGGGAGGGTGACTCCACCACCTCCCTGGGCAGCTGATTCCACTGACTGACCACTCTCTCTGTGAAAAACTTTTTCCTAATGTCCAGCCTAACCCTACCCTGCTGCAGCTTGCAGCCATTCCCTCTTGTCCTGTCATTCATTGCCCGTGAGAAGAGACCAGCACCAACCTCCCTACAATGCCCTTTCAAGCGGTTGTAGAGAGTGATGAGGTCTCCCCTCAGCCTCCTCTTCCTCAGACTAAACAACCCCANGGCCTCATTGAAGGCCATGCCATTAACATTAGCCCATTTATCCAGTCTATCCAAGTCCATCTGTAGAGCATCCCTGTCCTCAAGCAGATCAACACTCCCACCCAACTTAGTATCCTCTGCAAACTTACTGATAGTGTTTTCTATGTCCCTATCGACATCATCAATGAAGAATTAAAAAGGAAAGGCCCCAATACTGAGCCCTGAGGAACACCACTTGTGACCGGCCGCCAGCTGGATTTAACTCCATTGAGCACCACCCTTTGGGATCATCTTCCAGCCAATGCTGGATTATTAACAAGTTCATACAGAATTAACAAGAATTCATACAGAATTAACAATATATTATTAACAAGTTCATACAGAAATAAGTGCACACCCATTATTGCTAACTTACAGATAATTTTCACCATGTTTCTGATTTAACCAAGATTACCTAAACCACACAGACCTACCATTTGGCTGCTGAGTAAAAGCAGTCTGTGGAGGGAAAGCTGCCTGGGCTGGGAACGTGGGCTGCTGGAAGTTGCCACTAAAACTAGTAGGAAGACTGTAGGAGGCAGGAGTTCCAAATCCTGCAGGCATGCTCACAGATGCAGTACCAAATGTTGCTGCTGGCAGGCAAAAAATAACATTCAATTATTTGTAAGAAATCACTTTTTTCATGAGACAAATTTCTATAACGCCATGTCAAGAAGTCTTAATGCCTCAGTGGCCACACAGAAATTAGGTTCAACTTCTACAGTCACCGAACCAATTTGTTAGCTTGGATCACCACCAATTAAATGCATAATTTACTTTTGCATTTTAAAAACTAATAGAATATAAAATTTATTAGATCCAGCACATTCACATATAGTTTTTGAAAAGGAAATTATTTTTTACACTAAATTATCTTATACTTCCCCCAGTGTTTTTCTAGTAAAAGTCTGTACATATCAGAGGCAAGCACAAGCCTGGTTTTCTCCTTCTGAGAAAAGCATGAAAGAATCTTCCCGCTTCAAGCTGCATTACATGAAGTTACAATTAAATAAATACAGAAAAAGAAAAATCATAAGGGATACATGCATCCCCTCTCTCCTCATTCCATCCTTAATGACACTTTAAAGGAAATTTACACCATGCACGTTATTTGCACACAAAGTTCCTATTGCAAATGCTCTGTCAAAGTATACTTAGAACAAAAACAAAGAACCCGAAATTTTTCATCTGATTCTCTGCTGAACATTTCAAATAAAGAACACAGAGCTCATAAGCTGCTCCACACACCTTCAAATATACAGCACATCAAGTGCAAAAATATAGTAACAAAACCATTATTCAGTCTTTTGGGAGTTATTCCTGGAAGGACAAGTGTACAGACGGGGTTTTGGTACAAATAGACATTTTACTCTAGTTAAACATTAGACAGCACTTTTGTGTTGAAATGTTACAAGATAGATTTTATGCAAGCTCAGATGTTCAAAAAATATATATTTCATCAATATAGATTAATGATGAGCTGAGAAAGTTTACCCCAAAAGTATTCAAGGGCAAGACTTTATACATACATAAAATGCTGACAAAGTACACACAGAACTAATGGACTAACACTCTTAAGATATTCAACAGGAAAACTCGCTAAAACAGCAAACAAAAGCACAGAAAGTGAGCAGTGACTTGGGATATCCCAAAAGGCATCAAGCAACTGTTGATTCAACATCATCAAGAGTCATTCAACCTGCTAGCATTGTATCGTGACCATGGAGTATATTAATAATGGTTTTGTTTTAGTTGCTTAATAGGTTGCCTCTGTAAGCTCTTCCTTTGCCCACACCCACTCCATTTTAAAGCACAGGAAGTCTTCTGAAACTCTACATGCAGAGAACCAGATAGCTATCAATAAGCTCTTACAAGCAAGAACAATTAGCCACAAGAAACTTGATACCAAATGTGGCCACCTACCAAAATGAGCCTGAGGAAATATGTGAGAGTGCATTGCTCCCGAGAGGCCTTATGGAAGCCACAAAGAGATCAGACAATGTCAAATCATTTATACACTCTTGAAAAGTAATTTCTTAGTTATATATATATATAAGTACACACGGTATGTATCTACCAAACAATTTGTCCATGGCATGATCAGCAATAGATTAAAAAAGCCATTAGAAAGAAGCTACAAAACAAATCTCCCATGTAATAAATAGCAAAGTTCATGCAGGAAGAAAAAGTTTAGTACAAAGAACAAGCTGTCAGCCTACACCTTACACCGTAAGGGCTATAATATTGTCTTCACTTTGAGTTAACTCTGTTACTTAGCACATAGATCAGATTAACTGCCAAAGGGTAAGAACCTCTGCAAGCAAAGGATCGCAGTTTAGAAGACGGAAGGATGGAGTTGCCATATTCAAAGTAAGTTATCTAAAGAGACTAGAGATTCTTAACAACTATCCGAAATGGCACAATTAGAAATGACATTAAAATAGGGAAACATGTATTTGGGGCATTAAATAGCTGCATAAACTTAACTGCATAATATCTCAAAAGGAACTGAGAACAGAATTAATCATAGTAGAGGACACGAATTTGATCAATGCAGTTTTAACTCAGCCTGATCAGTTCAATTACGTCTACCTAAAGCTTGGAACAAAGCGCTCAATGTTAAAATGCACACAACAGCAGATTTAAATCTGGAAGTTGAGTTATTGAATAAAACTACCAAAATTTAGCAGTGCTTTTGGAGGGAAAAATTAACATAACCTAACAGTCACCTAAATCCAAGGTCATTGTTTTAAAGAAAAATACAAGCCTGCTCTTTTAAAAAGTGATTAAGTTCTTGTTTATGGAATCATGATTCTATAGAATCCTTCTCCCCAGAAAATTTATGTAAATCATGAGTGTAAAGATTATATTTAAGTATATGCTTTAAAGTTATAAAAGAAGAAATATGAAGGACACCACCAATGTATTGAATAAGTGGACTAGTGAGGAGCCAACAGCCCAAAAGTCTTGTCTTCCCTGGTTCCAGCCCCAGCTCCTTGGCTTTCGGGGCTTGGAAATAAAGGAAGAAATTAAAAAAACACAAACAACCACGTGTATCAGCAACTTAGCAACAGGGCTTTCAAGATTCCTTATTTCAGGGCAACATGCAATACAGCATGCTTGAAAGCCATGCCATAGTCTTGGAAGTAACCCAACTGGTAATACACAGATTACAGACAGCTCAGGTAGTGTTAGAAGATCTTAAAACAGATTATTTTGACATATTTCATGGGCACCATTTGAAATCCTAGGATTGGGCCAGAAACAGGAAACTAATGTCCTCAACCCAATAAAAAAAAAAAAGCAATGCTGCTTACCCACTCCCCCCTGCCCCACCAAATGTTCAAGTTCATTTTTACAGCCTATTCATATAATTGTACTCTACACTGAACAAACACACAATGTGTCAAATAAGCTAGAGACAAATAATACAGAAAACCTCTAAGGAATAAATCACACCGTGACAAAAAAAAACCAAACAAAATCAATTCAAGTCTTTCAAAAAAGTTTCTCAAACACCCCGTGTGTTTGCCTAACCTGTTGCTCCTCGGCTATTGGTCTGGAATGGATTTGTTGAAGGTGCCACCGGGGCAACAGGGGCAGCTACAAATGGATTTGTGGAAGGCGTTGCTGAAAAGATTAAAAACAATTCATTTAGTAAAGTCTGTTAAAAACAGACAACCTGACTCACAATAAGTTTATATAGCTTTTACACAATTACATGAAAACTTAGGACTTGATCATACAACGCTCAGTTTTAAATGCATCACAACAACAGTACTTTTTTGGCATCCTTTAGTAATATCAATATCACTAGTGTCAACTTATAGCACTATCAACTAAAAAATAGTAAGGTGTTTGCTTACAGTCCATAAGAGGTGTTAGTAACAGTTATGTACCTCCAAATGGAGCAGGCACACTTGAAGATGCAGGCTGTGTCTGTGCAGCAGCAGCCACGGGTACTGTTCCAAAAGCATTGCTGAAAATAATTCATACATTCGGTGAAGTCAGAATTGCTTCTTTAACAATTAAATATAACTTACAATTATTGTTGGCATGTAAAAGACTAGAAAAAGAATGCTTATGTGCAGTTTGAAAACCACACTATAATTCACTGATGCCAGGGTCAGAGACTATAACTAGTGCTGAGCAATAATAAGTCCTCTGCACCAACAGCAGGAGAAAGAATATTGAACAGAGGCCATCAGCAGGAAGGTCACAAAGCAGAAGCTTTAGGGGAACTTGCAATACCAAGCAGAGCTATACCAGGCATTTGGTACTTATTACTTTAATGATCAATCAATCAATCAATAAATAAATAAATAAATACATGATATGAGGACCATTTCCATTATAAATGTCTGAATACAGGGTTTATGCCAGGGATGATGCTATGATTCTCAGTATGCATGCAAATATTCTGCACAGGAAAGTGTTACAGCCTAACAGGTTTAGCATGTAATGACTAGAAAGGTGCACAGAACATTTTGCTGACAAGTATTCTTGATTTTATCTTACAACAGCCTATCAGACAGTACTGTTATTTAAAACCAAGGATGCAGCTCTAGTAGTACCATGAAACTCACCCAACATTTCCCTGTTTAGATAAGAAAGAAAACCCAAACTGAGAAACAACTCTGAGCTACGTTTCTGCTGTATTCTGTATTACTGCCAGTGTAGGAGAGTCAGCTACTTCTAACAAAGTACCTGCTAACATTACTGGTGGAAGTATATGCGTTACTAGAGGTTGCTGTGGAGCTGAAGACGCTGTCTAATTCTGCTAGAGCCGCGTACTTGTCTGAAGACGCACTTGACTGATTTGGGGCTGACAACGCAGGACCTGCCGATGCTGACACTACTGTACTGAAGCCACTTCCTTGCTCACTACCACCTAGAAGGAGAAACCAGATTAAAAGTGATTCAAGATGGTTTTGCTTCCTGCTCTACTGTTGAGAGCTAACCTAATGTTTATGGACAGTTTAAGTTTCAGACCTAAATATTAAATATGGACTAGGGCATACAGGAAAAAAAAACAAAAACCAAAAAACATTTAACAAGCTATTAGCAAAGTGCCATGTTTCTATAGAAATTCTGCAGTTCCTGGTTTCCATCATCAATACTTCCATCATTTTGCAATAGAAAATTTAACAAAACACATACCCTCAAATTATCTATTTTAGAATAAAGCTTTCCATTCAAACCAACACAAATTTTTATACCGAAAAAAAATACAGAACAACAAGTTTTTGTTCTTAAAATCAACTGAATCTAAGTATCCCTGCTAGTACTCCATAAAAAATTAAAGCCAAATCTTTTTGTGGCAGAGGCAGGAAAGGTACTCTGTCAGTTCTTTGCACTAACCACAGCTCTCCATTCAACAGCCTTCACTACAAGTTTTAGCACAAATATATTTATATATTTTCATAATTGCAGTAATAATTATTTAGATCTTTCCACATAGAGTTTTTAATCTTGACAGCAAGTAGGTTGCCAAAAAGCAGACTTAAAACCTGCATCTTCCACATTAAGGGTACACAGACGTGAAATTCTACTGATAACTTCAAGAATAGGACATTTTGAAATACAGTTAACATTTTGACCTGCACAGTCATCCCCATGGTAAGTCACACATGCAGAATAAACATGCCAAATAATGAAATTTAATACCTTGCCCTGCGCTGAAGATATTATCTAAATTAGCAAGAGCTGCATATTTGTCAGCTGACTGGAGATTCGGTTTATTCACTGTTGCATTGCTCTGAGAAGCATTGAAGGCTCCAAAATCAGCACTGGAGGATTTGGGGAAGTTATCAAAGTGAGCAAAGTTAGCATTCACTGACCCAGCGCTTCCACCTGCAACAGATTAAGTTAAACATGGTCAACATTCAAAAGCTATCGAAAGTCTCTCTAACTGTAACTGATGGCAAAATCATCCCACCTTTTTGTGGTTATATGAGGCAACATTTCTCCCAGCCCAGACATTTAAGACCCTTTGCCATTTCTGTCAAAGTTACATTGGGTCATCAGAAAAAAAAATAATTTATTTTTCAGTCTGCAGATCAGGGACAAAAATACCCCAAGCTTCAACAGCTTAAATCACAGTCTAATTTGATTTTGAAAAACTTTGTTCTACTTATTAGCTGTTAAAGTAATTACAACAAAGTTTTGTTAGAAAAGTAAGTATTTGTCTGAATCTTTAATATTCAAAATACAGAGGCCTCGTTTTTCTGTCATATGTGTCTAATGAATAGCTACTATTTACATTTACTTAATGGTACAATGTTTAACCATGTCAGATGTCCATCGCTGTTGTAAGCAGAAAACAGTGCCTAGAATTCCAAAAGTAGTATGATTCCATGTCAAGATTTAGAGAGAGAGTTTCGTTCTCTGTGCTCAGATTTTGAGACTACATCCAGTCAGGAAAGAGGTGAAGGGGAAGACACAATGCAGCTCTTATACCAAGTCTCCACTGACATCAGAGATACATAAATCAATTGAAAAATCTGACTTAGATCCACACAACTGAACTTCAGTTCAAATATGAAACCATGTGCTTCCATCTCTTCAGTGTCCAGATAATTTAATCTGGGCAGGTCACGGACTTTACGTAAATTGTTCCATTAAGTGTATCACATTTTATAACAGTCGGTTGAGGATTCCACTCATAGCACAGAACACACAACCTTCTAATAGCATAATCAAGAAGATAAAACATATGCAACAGTAGGAATGAAAGTACTATACTACAATGGTATAACATGAAGCAAGCTGAGTTTTCCACTGTGTGGAACTTACTGTGTAGAGCCTGGAGAGGAAAAGCTGAAGTAAATTCACCAAAACTGCAGCTAGATGAAAGCGTTCTGAACGCTGGACAGCCAGAAATTGTGTGGGGGTTAAAGTTAACATAAGAAGGGAGAAAGAAAATTTGAAAAGAAGTTTAAAATGACACAACACTCAAAAGAAAAACAGAACAAAAAAACAAACAGGAAAAGAAAGTCAGTCAGCCAAAGATCTAGACAAACAGCAAGTGTAAGCTCAAGCAGAAGTTCTAAAGCATGATCAAATTAAAAGGAAAGCAAAATAAATCTTAGCAATAGACTCTACACATGAAGTCAAACATACTGAAGTGCATGTGTATCTTACACACACACATACACACACCTGTTTGGGATTTTTTTGTACTTGCTTTTGGGTCTATTGAAACACTTTGCTTAAAAGATACAAAGTCAATTCCATAGTTATCAGAAGCAGTATGGTTTACTCTTTCCATAGTTATTTCAGGTGTAGAGCTAACACACACATAGTGCCATAAGTTAGATTTCTGGAGTAGCATAAGGAAAAAAAAAAGAAAAAAAAAAATCAACACCAAACAGAAGACATTCATTTTGAGTTTCCCCAGAGCTTCAGACGGCTTGATTGCAATTAAAGCAGGCAGATGCAAGAATAAACTCAACTTAAATACCTTCCAACATAAAGGTAAGTATTATTTCAGTTAAGTATTATTCAAAAGTGCTAGGAGTTCTACCTGTATTTTGGGGCTGAAAAGAAGACTGACTTGCTGTGGGGAAACCTCCAAAATTACTCGAACCACTAGACTGTCCAAATGCATCAAAGTTTGCAAAACCTGCATTTGCAGAGTTCTGCGCTGTAAATTGCAAAGGAACAAAACATGTTAATGGGTATGGGAAATAAATACAAAAACAGATGTATTAACTGAATTCATGGTCATGACAGCCTGCAAGGGTTATATCCTACCTTGTGATTTCTTTTGATGTGAAAAAGTTATACATGGTATTCTACAACTGAACTGAAAGTTGTCTTTGAACAAGCTTTCACGAATCCCCCTCAGAGAGCTGTGCAACTTCACACTACTCTCCTCCTCACACATGCTACTACTCACCACTGCAACGCCTGATAAAATCCAGTTTATCTTAACCCTGGAGGATTTGCAGTGGTGGCTGAGCAAGGAAAAACAGCCAACATATACAGAATACCAGATGCACACCTGCAGAGCCCAAACTCAGGTATCATTATAAATGTCAGCTTCCAAAACCAGATTTGTGGACTGACTGAACATTTCTTTGGAAATAAAAACTAGAAAGTATTTCTGTAACACAATGACAATTTGAATTCCTTGTATACAAAGTCCTTCTTCCTCAAGTGAATTTAGCTTGGCACACCTTGAATAGTTTTGGTTAGGTTTATAAATTTCACTGGAAAATTCAGGGGTTTTAAAACTAGAGAGTACAGAAATACAGAAAATCAATACTCATGCCAAGAAGATATCATTCAGAATGCATCCACAAAATAAAATCCAAGGAAATTTCAAACAATCTCAGTTTTCACCTTCCTTTGTGTCAGACTATAGGAGAAAATAGAAGTTAACACACATCTAATTCCAAAGAGCTGGATATTCAAGCATCCATGGATTCAGCAGGAATTGTACGCCTTACTAATAAGCTCCACAGAAAGTCTTAAACACTGGTATAAGCAATGAGGAAGAGGAAAAAAAGTGGTTTTAATCAAACAAACCCACATATATAGGTAGCTTAAGTTCCTATCTAAAGAATGCACACCAAGCACCTTCTAGAATAACAGATGCAATATGTTGTATTTTTGGGCCAGAATCTGATTCTGCAGATTAAGTATATACGAAAGCAGTAAATTATGCTGACTGTTTCAGTAATGTTACTTAATAGCCAGAAAACAATAATAAAAAGTTGCATTATTTCACTTAATTTCTATTTGAAAAGCATCTATATTCCAGATTCATAAACTAAAAGGACATTTTGATACAAACTTACTGCATTCCACAATGCTGCCAATACAAATGAAAGTGCAAGTATTTCCCTTCGGAATGGGACGTGGGGGGAGAGGCTGAGGTTTGACTCTACTTGATACTACTTTTTATTGGAAGCGTGCATGCATATTAGTTTTATGTGACATGGTTTGGTAGCCAGGGGCTGCAGGGGTAGCCCCTGAGAGATCAGAAGCTGCCCCCATTTCTGACAGCCAGTTTCAGCTGGCTCCAAAACAGACCTGCTGCTGGCCGAAGTTGTGAACATCAGCAATGCTGGTGGCACCTCTGTGGTAAGATATTTAAGAGTGAAAAACGCTGGGGAGACAGGAGAGAAAAGAATGCAAGAAATAACACTGTGAAGGTCAGTGAAGAGGGAGAGAGGAGTTGCTCCAGGCAGTGGGAGCAGAGATTCCCCTGTAGCCTACGGACAAGACCATGGTGAAGATGATGACTGTGCCTCTGTAGCCCATGGAAGACCAGAGTGGAACAAATATTCATACTACAGCCTATGGAGTATCCCACACAAAAGCGGGCAGAGGTGCCCTGAAGGAAGCTAGAGCCTGCGGAAAGCCTGCACTAGAGCAGGCTCCTGGCAGGAGCTGTGGCCAGTGGAAGAAAGCCCACACAGCAAACTGTTTCCTGCCAAGAGCAGGGGAGGCCACACTGGAGCAGTCCATGCCCCAGGGACTGTACCCCATGGAAAGGGTCCATGCTGGAACCGTTCTTAAAGAACTGTAGCCCACAGGAAGGGCCCACCTTGAAGAAGTTTGTGAAGGACTGTATCCCATCGTGGGGAGGGACCCCACAATGGAGCAGGGGAACTGCATGAGGAGGAAGGAATGACAGAGATGAAGTATTATGAATCGACTGCAACCCACATTACTAATTCCTCTGCACTGCTCAGGGGGAGGAGACAGAAGAGCGAGGAAGCAAACTGAACCTGGAAAGAAAGGGTGGAAGGTGGCTTTAGTTTTGTTTTTACATCCCACTATCCTACTCTATTATTAACTAACAATAAATTAAGATAATCTTCCCCCAGCTGAGTCTGTTCTATCCACAACAGTAAGTGGCAAGTGATCTCCCTTGTGCTTGTCTCGACTTACAAGATTTTTCAATGATATTTCTCCCCATCTTTGAGGATGAGGAGTGAGAGCAGCATAGTGGGCAACTGGCAGCCACCCAAGTTCAACCCACCAAAGCATGAGAGTCAACAAACAAAATAATAATAATAAAAAAAAAAAATCAATGAGAAAACAAGGTCTTGGAAAAGTTCTATCCTAAAATTTAAAAATTTTCGCCTTTAAAGCACGCGAGAACGAAAACAAAAGACTGAAGTAGTTCGTATTATTCTATCACCTGTATTGGTTCAAACAGCATTCTACAAACTTCAACTCCAAATCTCACTTTTGATTCTGTTCACCTGTTCCAGTTTTAAACCAGTAGCCTTTTAAGAGTAATAGATTAAGAACTCTGTTGCACCTTGCTTTAAAATGAACGCGATGCTTACATCCTGATGCATTGACTGGATAGGGGCTACTCAGAGACTGATGTTTAAGTCGACCAAATAGGATCAAGCACATAAATGTTACTCATAGAATTGTAACAGTATTTTTTATTTTAGCCATTTGCACAAACAGAATACTATGGCAAGAACCTTAAATGAAATACCTTTTGGGTCTGGATTAAGAAATGGATCATATTATATTACAGGCCACTTAATTTCATTGCATCAGCTGACACAGCCAGGATTTGCAAGTGAGCCCATGTTAAAACAGCAGAGTTGTACAGGCTCTTCTGCAAAATATTCAGATGTTAATCTTGCTTTTTATTTTATGTGGTAAAGTTTAGACCCATGTAAAAGGCACAAAGGTAAAGACTCCTACTTTCCTTTACCTCAACAATACCTAGATTAGCAATTCCAAAATTCAGTTCTCCGTGCAGAGACCCACACACAAGCCTAAGGTTAAGGAACTGCAGTGCACTGTACATCGGTGCACTTTTAAACTGCCCTTGGGACCGCAGATCAAGGTGGCAGTGCGAAAGCTACCTGGCCAACTCTAGCTCAAGTGTGACAGCACCAGCCATGGCGGTGCAAGCTGCCCCTACAATCTTTGTGTAGTTTCTTCTGTGAAGTTTAGGCTACCTAGTGTGGAACAGAACATCAACAACCCAAAAGTAAAGTTCACATATATTCAATTACAGAATTGAAAATAAGTCTATAGAAAGCAGTAACTATGTCATTCTATTTTACTTCTTCTGTGTAAAGTCTCTTCCCCCTTGCTACCCCTGACAGAGCTGTGCTGTGTCACTATACTTTTCTGAAGTCTTTTGTGGAAGTTTTAAATTCTACTAGTTTACAAAAGTCTACATGCCAGTTTTGTGTTTGGTTGGGGTTTTTTTGTCGCTATTACCAGGCCATAAACTCCAGTGAACAGTTATCTACCATCAGCTTCAAAATCTCATCATTTTGCAGAAATTATGGAACTTTGCAAATTAAAGTATAAGGTCAGGCATGTTTCCCCTTCAAGGTGAAACAACATCCTGACCCAGCTTAGTACAGTAGAAAACTCAAAAAAAAAAAAAGGAACATAGTAAAAGTGCAGCATGAAAATTAGACAGGAAATGCAACATTTACACATTACAGATCACAGCCCAAATTTGTTAATGTTTTCTTATCAGCTTCTGCACTCAGCTGTGCCTCAGTTACAGACACAGTAACTTATACTGAAAAAATTTAAATTTGCTGGTGCTCCTCAGCGATTTCTGTAGTTAACCACAGTGTACATGAAGGGAAAGAGGAAAAAGTCCATCTGTAAGCACAGCTAAAACCAAACCTTAAAACACCACCAGATCATAAACTTCAAGCAAGTAGCACTGGACTGAGTGCAAGTTCTTCCATCCTCTGCTGTAGCATGTGATTAGTAACAAAAAAATACATGGTTGTACAGCTCCTTAAATAAGCATTTTAAATTCATTTTTTGCCAAAGCTAGTAGACTGCTCAACCCTCCTTGTATTCCAAAGGGAAGAGTTTAACATTTCATTCTTAGCTTCGGTTAACACTACCCTGCAGTTACCGCACACGGAACAAGCCTCACAAGTGTTTCACCTTAAGTCAGAACACACCTTCAGATAAACCAGTTTGCAATACATTCAGCTATCACATACCCAGATTTTTGTCTTTTAGAAACTGTTTTACCAGCCCTGAAACTGTTTTGGGTTCTAAAACTTATAGAAAGGAATTATGGGAATTACCACAATGGATGATACTGAAACAAGAAAATTCAGTGCAGCTGAGTATTTTGATTTTTAGCACTTACTTCAAACAGAAATTAACTTTTGTAAAATTTTATTTATTCTGAAGTGTTCATATTACTTTTTACCCTTTTAAAAATTATCCAGCAGAGATGCAGTGGAATTTTACCTAAATTTGGAACACAGTATTGAAATATTGCTTTAATTACTTTTTGTGGGTTTTGGGAGATTAAGTGTATATAAATACAAAGTCATTCAGCAACAAGTTTGGAAAGAATAAATTATTAGAAAGAATTAAGTATCCACAGCCTCTACAGTAAACACTGCACAACACTGGCCAGTCAGCACAAGTTCTCCCAGTTAAATGCACCTCCAAAGAGATGGTTAACATGAAATCTTATGCTAAGGATTTTACAAAATGTACTGCATCAGCAATTCTTATTCTGTATTACTGAATTCAGCCAATTATTTCACAACACTCTTCTTTGAACGTTAGCTTTGAGAAAGCCTTGGTACTTTGCTCAGGTCCTCAGGTGTGTATTAAGTCCCCTCCATCACACTTCCGCTCAGGTGTTAACAATTTCAGGACTGATTTGCAAGAAACCTCTCTTATCCTTGTTGGCTTAGCAGCATCACAGTTTCTCTCAGAAAAAACAGATGAAAAGCCCATTTAGCAAGGCAGACAAAGGTACTTTCCCACAATTGTAATGCAAGTTAGCAACAACATACTTCAGTGACCACAGAACCAACTTTTTCTTTAGGACAGATTTCTATGGCTCAAGATCTTTGGCTGAAAATAAACCCTGAGGGCTCAATATATTTTACTGAAGTCATTCTTTAAGAATTCACAGCCTACCCCCATCCTCAGTCATGCTCAAAGCTTGTTTGTTCTTCCTGAATCTACTGACTACTACCCACATGGCTAGTGTCAGTTTTCAAACTGACATACACACAAAAGAGTAGGTAATTTTTTTAAACTAAGGAGGGCTTTGTTTTTTAATTTTAACAAATTGATGGCTATTGTCAATCCATTTGAACCCCCTTAAAAGTCTCTGTATTTGCTTTCTTTCCATTAATGCTCCTCCTAATAATTTTTAGAAAGAAAATTGAAGGTCTAATATCAGCTTCTCCCTACATTCTGTTACTCATCCTCTCATCTCTCCCCCAGAGTTTAAACTTCTAGTAGTAGGCAGCAACAGTCTAATCATACATATAATAGAAAATAGCTACAGCAACTCCCACTTTCAAAAGGAGAATCATCAGCCTTTGTCTTCAACCTTTCTTCATAAAGGCCTAAAGGAAATCTTGAAGCAATAAAATATCCTCAAGGCACATAAATTACATACACCTCATGAAGTTTAGACTGAAGTCATCAAAAATTAAAACTACATTTTATACATTTAAGAGATACAGTGCTCAGAATACTTACCTGTATGACTGTTGAAGTGTGCAAAATTAGCAAAATTTGCTGTAGCAGTTGACTGAGGAGGAGCAGCAGCAAAGATATCTGAGCCAAGGTCACTGAGGAGGTCAAATTGTTTCTTTTCTTGTTGCTGCTGTCCTTGAGATCGAACTACAACAGGAGACTACAAACAACATTTCAGTTAGCTAATACAAAAAAAAAGCTGATACTTTACCAAACTGACTTTCGCAAATTATTAGAAGGACAGTCCTTAAGAAGTCATTTATTCCTGAAGTTTAAAATGCTTTACACAGCACAGACCCTTCTCCTATAGTATGAGGACAACAATCTATTCATGCTACTACGGGGGCTGTTAAAGGAGCTCTGCAACAGACTTCCAGGGATTAATATGGCCTAGAAGAGTATGGTAGCAGCATATAACCAATTTCAAAATCGTGTATTTAAAACTGCAAATACCGTATGAATACAAACAATAAAACTTAATTTTACTTCTTCCTGTCTTCCCTCCAAACTCTAAAGTACATGGTGTTATTTAGCATTCCATAGCAGCATACAGACACTCCCTAAAAGCCACGTGATAAGCCTGATGCAGAATGCATAGCATGTCGTAATGAACATGCATGCTTTTCATCCATATATTCACTACTAATCTCATGATTAAGTATCAGCTATTTTATTGTTTTCAAGTAAAAAATACCAAACAAGAAAAAACATGACATTAGGTTCAAAACTCTAGAGACAATCAAGCAAAATACAATTATAATTAAACTTATTGATCACATTGGAAAATTCTGCTAACTTAAAATAACCATTAAAAACCCCGTCAATTTTATCAATAGAAACAAGCTTAATGTAGAACCTGATCTGCAAATACCTGTATACTCAACAAAATAGATAAAGTTGTCTTTAGCAATTGTACTATTTGGTTACAGTTGGTACTGCAAGAATTCTTGTGCCACTAAAAGAGAAGTACTGCTGAGCAGTTCTGTCTCACCTGGCTCGGTGTGCCCTTGTTTAAGTGCAGTGTGGGTGCAGCTTCTCCCAAGAGAGATTTGAGTGGCTTCACCTCAGGTGTGCTGCTTGTACTGCTAGCAGAAGACCCCGATATGGATGCATGGACCGATGCCACCACCTTTGCTTGCTCTGGAGGAACATACCTACATTCAAAGAGAGCAATGTTTTTTACAATTTTAACATGAGAAGTTCTGCTCAATATTTATAAGACTCAAGTGTGAGAACTGGTAGATCTCAGCTTTGCTATTTTAACCGCTGACCCTGCAACAAATTCTATTAGTAGTGTGCAAACTAGCTATTTATTATTATTATTTAAATATGCCAGATTTTTTTCAAATGGACTAGAATTACAAGTCATCAGTATTTTATAGCACTTACTTAATAAAAACCATGTCTTCCACTTAACAAAAGCCTGCAAACACTTTACACTGCTGTTGACAGCCCCCTTAAAACCATTTCTGTTCCACCAATATGAACTACATATTGAGACACTTCTTGAAATAGTTTTTCTTCTCTGCTTCCCATAGAGCCTCTGAATAAAGTCCAGAAATCACTTTTTACAGAGCTGTATGATCTAGTCCAAAGAACACTCAAGAACATGAGGATAACAGTCCACTTGTCACAGATGCAGTATTTATAATTGCAAAGCAATCTTACCATCTTTTCTTTTCATATTTTTCCTGTAGAAATTCTTTTACTTTCTGTGGATCCCTGAAGTCTGGAATTGCTGATGATCTATCATCAAACAGGCCTAGCCAAATCTGTTTGCACACCTAAAAAAAAAAAACCCACACACATAAGTATGGACTAATACAGATAAAAATATCTTAATTCAAAACTTAAGTTTACAATTGTTAGTACATAAAACCATCTAAAAGTGTGTGGCTGCGTATTTCTTGTTCCAGGCTGAGCTACTTTAACAACTGACTGGTGCACCATGTACTGATCTGAACACTTAAAAGTTGAAAGACCACCAGTCACAGCAGGGCAGGGAAATCCTAGTATCCAATTTCACCATCAAATACCGCTTTTACAAGATTTTTGTAGTAGGTACTCAGGAAGGGACAAAGCACCTGATTTCTGCTTGCAATCTTTAAGACTCTTCTCCTTCATCCAGTTCTACACATTCCCTTACTTGTACTTCAACATTTCAGCTCTTTAAAGAGATTCCATATGCCATAAGCCCTAGATGTTTGCTTTTAAAGGATCCGAGATTTAGTGTTTATACTTATAATTACTATTTGCTTATAAGAATTTTATGGGGTTTTTTTTTAAACAGCCTTTATTGCTGTGATGCAGTTTCTATGGTATCAAATACATTTAATTGAGTGATGGTATAGAAGAAGGGGGAAAAGAACTCTTGTTCTGCTTTAATTTTCTAATTGTGCTTGTGAATGAGCAAGTTGAAGCAATTGCAAAAATCTCAGTATGTCCAGCTTCAATTCCTGACCAGAACAGCAGGAAAGGTGACTGTTTTCAAAACTAAATAAGACACAGGAGTTGTCACACTTAAAATGTTTTCTTTAAGCATTGAGGACTGGTCTGCAAGTAACCTGAATAAGTACCAAATGATACACAAAACATCACCCACCCTCTAAAAACAGCCTGTCATTTTGGAACCGGTTTCTCCCAGGGAACTGGGGTCAAAAAAAGCATTGTTTTTGTGATGCACAGCCTTTCTGAAACAGTCCAGACCTTCTCTCTTACATATCTCCTACAAACATTGCCTTCTATCCCTGAGATAGCATCAGGTTTTCAGCAGTGTCCCCATGACCTTGAGGAAGCACATGCTCTAACAACCAAGAGCTGCATGAACCGGTTGCCCTGAAAGTTGGCAAATCAAGGTAGAAGCTGTGATACTTCCACTACATTTTGCCCAGCAGTTTCCTTCTTTACCTGGCCAGCTAACTTCACCAAAATTGTAGCAACTTTGCCTCTTCAGGAGCACTAGTTGCAAGTGTGATAAATCTTACAGGTCATTTCAAAGATTGCTCAGGATTAGATATTAGACAGACAACATAAATATGTATTTCATACTTGATGTCTTGGATTTTATGTAGCCTGTTTGCACATCTAACACTCCACAGTCCTTATTGTCATCTACTGGATGGATAGAGACAACAATGCAATGCAAATCTAATGATCAAAGATAACTTTAAATTAGCAATTTAAATACTCATCTAAAAATAATCTCAATAGTTCCTACTTCAAATAAACTCAGCTATTCAGCATTCATTCAGCAGTTGTACTCCACAAAAGGGTTAAGTTCATGGACTGATGTGAGCTTGCAAATATAAATGGTCATTATTTGCAGTATGGTAGAGATGAAACTGAATGAAACTCAAAGTACTTGTTCAATACTTCTTCATACAAAGTGAGAAGATGAATCAAAGTCACAAGTCTGTTCTAAAATAACAGCTAGCATGAAGCACTATTTTAATAGTAGCAAACTTCCACATAAGCACTAAATTTTGTCAGCAAAAAGTAAAGTCAGTGCATTTATGGCTATAGCTTTAAACGTGTGCAGCAGATAGTCCGACGTGGGCCAACAGTATTCTTTCCATACTTTTGTGAATGTACTGTACCAACTAGCAGTCACATAATTGCTAGGAAGGAGAGAAGTCATGTTTGTGGCTGGTTACAGAACTCCTGGCAGCAGGAGCTGGTGGTGTCCGCAGTGCCTCCCCCCCAAAACCCCAAATTCAGTATTGGGAAGAACATCAGAAAACACTGAAAAACAGCTATGCCTAAATTCAAACAAGACAGACAAGTGTTAGAACAGCCTCTACTTGATCCTGCACCCAACAGAGTAACCCTCAGGGCTATACCATCATAATCAGTTTGAATCCAGCCTACACATGGTAGTGAATGAAGAGGAGGTAGTCTTCCACACCTGTATTGGGCCATTACTCTCCCTTCCCTTACCACCCAAAACACAGCAGATCAAAGAAACTCATCACAACTGTCATGTCACTAGTACCACTGAAATGTGTACTGAGGTCAAGTCTCAGCAACAGGCAAACCACAGTCCAAGTTTTCAACTTCCTCCCTTCCTGCTTTCTGCTTCATCTTCACCCTGAAGTGCCTAAGCATTCAGAGGGGAAAAGGAAAAAACAAAAAAACAACCAACAACTAAACCAAAGCCACCTGAACAACTGTGTCAATCTCAATCCTTCCTGGCCACTAGAGACAATTCCTGTGAGAAATCAGAAAACAAGGTCCTGTGTGACTTCAGATGATTCACCAGCTATAGCAGATACCAGTTCTATGAACATGCAAACAGGCACAAAGGACTGTGCTGTCCAAACATGCTGTTGGTTTAGAAGGATGCAAACTTCTTAAAGGCATCAATTCTTGCATTGTATTACAATTTTTTGCTTGTCTTCAGAAAGCAGGGTTCCAAAAGTGTTTCCTGGAGCAACTGATTTCTTCTAAATACCAAAACACAAAAGCAGTAACAACTGAAATATACCTTAAGTCACTATTATAATTTCATTAAACCTGCCAGGCACTCTTTATTGGTTCTCTGTTACTGGCAGCAGAGAGAACAGTATTATTAATGGACAAGACACAACAACTGAGCAAAAGAACCTAGACAGTCACACAGATTTCAGCAAGAAGTTTTATTTTAAGGGAGTTTGACAGCAGTAACTATACAAACACAGGTTAAAAAATTTACTTGACTACATCAGAGATACAAAGTAAATTTCGTGTAACTTTCTTTACCTAAAGAGTTCTCAGAGAAAGTACAATTCCTTAGAAGTCTTAACTAAATCCTTTTAAAAAGCTAAAATTTATAAAGCTTTATTATCACACAAGCAACTACTAAAAGGCAGTTTTATCTATTTCTGTAAGAAGTACCACGCAATGCTTTGAACACCAGCAGCCATTCTAAGCAAGCATTCAGAACACAATAAAAGGCCTGTTGTCTCTTCTTGTTTGCCGGTGACCTGTACGCTCTTTCTAGCTATACTTCTGTTACTATCATCTGACTTGACAGGGATCCACAATACTGCATTGATTATGCTTCAAGCAAGCTATAACACATACTTTTCAGCTATCTAAAAAAACCCCAAAAACCAACCAACTAGCAGTGCACTGTGTAATACCATAGGATGAAACAAAAAAAGGAAATTAAAAATTTATTAGTCTCATGGACAAGTCACATCATTATCCAACTATTTTTTCAATAGTTATCCTTCCATATCTTAGAACAAGTCACTAACAATACTGAATCTTGTACAAAGAAAGGTTTGCTGTGAGAAATGTGATTATTTTTACTGATCAGGCCCTCATACTTTTTTATTTCAAAACTATTTAGAAGTTACTTTTATGATAAAGATGAAGGAAATTTATTCCATACAATTTGCTGTTGAGTTATGGTGAGGAATAATCACTTAGCATTTGTATCTTTTGTACCCCGACTACTCCCTACTAATCACAGCTTTTCAATCCACTGCCTGAATCTGACAGTACTTGAGATACTAAAAATTCAATTGCAACAACAACAAGATTTACTGGAAATGTAGAAAAATCAGATTGTCAACTTCAGTCAGTTGCCAATACTTCACCATGAGCTTCAGTTCAGTGTTCTGTCTGGCCTAAGAGCTGCTGAAGCAGGACACCTGAACAAATCAGCACAGTCACTCACAGTGTGTGCCGATTCTTGTCCAGCCAGGACATGGGTGGGGCAGGGAACGGGGTGGGGGGAGAAGTGCAAAAAAGGCAGCAAGGGCCATATAGATCTGCACAAAACCGAGCTTCAAGTGACCAGTCGCTCTCTAAACATGAAGTTTTCTTAGTTTTCTAATATAAACTTACTGTATGGGGGGGGACACCAAACCAACAAGTAAACAAGGAAGTAATTTTCAAAAGAAGAAAAAATTCAGAATAATATATTGATAAAATTGAATTTGATATCCCAATGAGCATGTATTTCAAAACACCTAACTAATCCATATATAAATCAGACTTGCAGAGCTGATTCAGAAAATGCTCCTGCCCAAGTTTCATGATGCATCTTAAACTCCAATTTAACAGAATTACTCATTCCTTTGCTGTAACAGATTAAAGCATGAAGCATCCCAACTCACCACAAAATTACACAACATTACTATAAAAGTGCCAGGCCTAAAGTCTATGGCTTTCTGAAATCCTGTATCACACCATCTTCGTGGAGATACACTGGTTCAGCCATTTAATATTAATATTGTTCTTTTTGAAACAGCAGCACAAATAAGCCTCTGCTCAAAAGGTCTGTTCATTCACCAAAAGCCTCGCTTATACTCCTTTTGATAACCAAAGCTCTATTAAACAAAATACTCTGCTTAGAGCCAAGAGTAAACACTCTAGTTATGTGGAAGCCCCTAAAAACAGTGGAACATATCCAGCAATCCATAATCATTGTCCACTGTCCCTGAAAAGTGTAATTAGTCCATGTCTCACTGGTTCACCAATACAGCAAGAAGGGAAAAAAACAAAACAAAACAAAACCAAAAAACCACAGCAGTGAAGCCAGAAGGATAAAGCACACGCAGCATTTGGAAGTCTGCTTTTGTTGAAAGGTTGACAGAAGCAAGACTTGAAAGTTTTGCCTGCCTCTACTGCATTGTGGGAGCTGCAAAGTACCAAGATACAGCAAAGTTTTATCTTGTCAGGTAACAGTAAGTAGAAAACAGGATTTAGCAGCTATCTTTGTGAAGTTTAAAAGTTCATGAGAATCCTTTTACAATGGTGTTGGGAAGAACAGTACCTGTTCTCTGCCAACAATCTTCAATCCTCCAAGGGATGTCATTAGACACTTGGCAAGTAGATACTGGGAAGTTCGGAATTAGATCAGTAAGTACAGCATGAAGCAAAGAGGGAAACAGAATCACAAAGAGCTTCAACCTACTCACCCTGACCTAGATAAAAACCCAGGAGGTAGCGAAGCAGAAACTGACTTGCCATAACTTAAATATCATTCAAAGAAGAAACTGGGCCAAGTGCATATTGGGTTATAATAAAGTCTTTACCTGTGTTTCTCTTCATACCACTGGTTTCCTTGAGCCTGCACTCAACAGCTATTCTATCTGAGGGATAAACTGGTTTTCCCATCATGTACCTTTCTTGTTTCCCATACACTATTTCTGTAGTCCTACAGTTCGAGTAATTACCCTTGTTTTCAGCTTTGACAGAAAGGAACAAAGGACTTATCCCATTCATTGCACATCTGGTACTCCACAAAATAAAGTTGACCACAAAGGCTTCTGCTTTAACTCAGCCTCCTAGTAACATCTCATGATTTTGGGAGTTCCAGGCAGGGCTCAAAAGCTAAGAACAACACAAATATGCTCCTTTCCCCAAAATGTTTAGCTTTTGGGTTTGCTTCTGTGTTTGTTGTCACAACTGGGTTTTTTTTCGTGTTTGTGGGGAAGGACAGGCACACAAAAAAATTTCTAATAAAGGAAAAAAAATAATCAGTAATATCCATCAAATTTTGCAGAAAGTCCGAGACTCGGATTTTAGTTATTTCTATTTCACTCCTACGTATTTCAACTACCAAACAACACTTTACCATGTCATAACTACTTCACTGATACACATCTCCAGTGTGTGTGGGAAGGCGGATACGGGAGAGACCAAGGCCTTCTGCTTACACAACATATTGAGCCACCACACTTGAGAATCTCCTGTTAGCAGAATTGTGCTAGTTAGGAATAATAAAACTTCAGTTAATCCAGCAAAATTAAGTTTCTGCTCACAAATCCCCTTGTATGCAAGTGAAGGCAGAACAGCAAGGAAAAGCTGTAATAGGACAAGTACTTCTGCTGGTAGAAGCTACACTTCAACCAGGAAAAAGCACCCTACTAAACCTACAGAACTTGTTTAGACCCAGACATAGGAAGATTACACATGTCAATTTAGTTTAAAAACCTCTAATGAGATATTACCTTTCAGGAGTCTGGTAAATGCCAAATTAGATTTTTCTCCCCCTATTCTACAATGAAATATCCTCAGTTATGCACCAAATGTAATGCTGACAGTGCAAAGAACTACAGATTACCACACAACAAAACT
This sequence comes from Jacana jacana, assembly GCA_013400555.1. Classification (NCBI taxonomy): domain Eukaryota; kingdom Metazoa; phylum Chordata; class Aves; order Charadriiformes; family Jacanidae; genus Jacana; species Jacana jacana. The sequence goes on from VZTM01007861.1 coordinate 78,057, forward strand.
ATGTTCCAAAACATAACACTCGCCACAGGAAAAAAAAATTTGGAAACAGTTCCCTTATGTAAGCAAGTTATAGCTTTGTTTAGTAATTCAGCACTTCTGATGTCAATATTATTCATTAATCTCTGTAGGTTAAAAGAATTTTATACTGTCAGTTATACTGGTTCAAAGTCCGTTTGGGTCCAGAAGCTACAGCTGGTTTCATAGGCAGAGTCCACACCAGTAAATCCTGCTAACAAAGACACTGTTCTACACACAATCAGCTCACGTATGTCTATATCGTATTAGCAGAGCCAGGGATGTACTACAAGGACACCTGACTGCACAGCTCATGCTGTCAGGGCTCATCAGCTCCAGCTTAGTACTGCTCTTTCCACTTCAGGGTTTCTAGGCCACATTCCATAGCAAAGGAGATTCCAGGAAAGTCAAACACCAGCTCTGGGCCAGCTGCATATCCCTATTGTTCTGCAAGAGTGCGGGAACCTGTACTTGCACAGATGCTATCAAGCATCAGGAAGACTGACACAAAACCAAAGTCAAGTGCTGTTAAACTAACCCCACACCATTGAGCATATCTGCATAGCATTCCACCCATCGGCTCAGATAAACACAATCTTTGCCCCCAAAGGAACACAGGTTTTCCCAAGTACAAGACTATCCAAATAATTTTCCTCTACCACATGCATAATAGAATAGGCCATTTGATTTTAAATAGGTTATTGGTTAAAAATTATTATAAATCAGTTATAGAGGTTATAAAATATCTGGCATTTTTCAAGTGTAGTAGAAAAATTAACTATGTAACTGGTTTGCCTCATAATACTATTTTGCAGCTTCGGAGGAAAGCTTCTGAATAAATATTCACAGCTATAATGGCAACATGAGATCAGTACCTCCTCCAGCTTCTGCAAACAGCAAGTTCACTTTCTACCACCATTGCATTACTGAATCAGAGGCCTAGTCATCATTCCATTATGGGTTTTCAAACAGAACCATCCCCATACTGCTCTCCTCATTATTCCTAACATGAAAATACAGCGTGGAAATACCTCACACCTCTCTTCACGAAAAGAGGAAGGGGAAAAATCCTACCCAGGGAATTAGAATTGCCTTTATCCTTCAAAAGGATTTCAGAAGGCACTTAAGGAATAAGGTGAAGCTGCCAAAGTGAGCTAACCACAGCATTAGCAAAATCAGAGCCTGGACATCAGCTTATACCTGCAGGTGAGTAAGTAACACCAAAATATAGATGGATAGAATATAGATAGAATCGTATGTGCTTTTTAATACAGTAAAAAGTTTTAACTCTGTATTTTTAGTATTTTTGGCTGGGACAGAGTTAACTTTCTCCGTAGTAGCTAGTATGGGGCTATGTTTTGGATTTATGCTGAAAATAGTGTTGATAACACAGGGATGTTTTTGTTTCTGCTGAGCAGAGCTTACACAGTCAAGGCTTTTTCTGCCCCTCACAGCACTCCACCAGCAAGGAGGCTAGAGGTGAATAAGAAGATGGGAAAAGACACTGCCAGGAGGGCTGACCCCAAATGATCACAGGGATACTCCATACCATACGACGTCATGCTCAGTATATGAAGTAGGGAAAGAAGGAAGGGGGGAAAGTTTGGAGTGCGCGATGGAGCCCTGCTGTGCTGGAGGTGGCTGAACACCTGCCCGCCCATGGGAATCAGTGAACGAGCTCCTTGTTTGGCTTTGCCTGTGTGCATGGCTCTTACTCTACAGATTAAACTGTGTTTATCTCAGCCCACAAGTTTTCTCATTTTTCCTCTGCCAATTTTCTCCCTCATCCCACAGGGAGGGGTGATTGAGCAGCTGTGTGCTGCTTAGTTGCCAGCTGGGGCAAAACTACAACACAGGTGCATATACAGGGAAGAAGATGGTGTCTCACGTCTGAAGAGAAACTGCTCAGAATCGTTAGAGTTGGAAGGGACCTAAAAGATCATCATGTTCCAACACCCCCTGCCATAAGCAGGCACACCTCCCGCTAGACCAGGTCGCTCAAAGCCCCATTTAGCCTAGCCAGGGATGGGGCTTCCACTTCTTTGAGCAACCTGTTCCAGCATCTCACCACCCTCACAGGAAAGAATTTCCTTCTAGTACCTAATCTAAATCTCCCCTCTTTCAATTTAAAAGCATTACTCCTCATCCTTTTATTACACTCCCTGACCTGACAGAGTCCCTCCCCAGCTCTCCTGTTGGCCCCCTTCAGATACTAGAAGGCTGCTATAAGGTCTCCCCAGAGCACTTTCTCCAAGCTGAACAACCCCAACTCCCTCAGCCTGTCCTCATAGGAGAGGTGCTCCATCCCTCCAATCATCTTCATGGCCCTCCACTGGACCTCCAACAGGTCCATGTCCTTTTTGCACTGAGGATAACCTCTTCTTAGAACAGTTGCTTTGTGGAAACCTTTTAGTAACTGAATGTTTTACCCACATGTGCCACAAAGATGCCAGTTTCCAATAACTGAGGAAAAGTTACCATTTCAGATATTAGGAATTTAGGTGGTTTTTTTTTTAAAGAACTTCAACCTCATACAATACATTGTCCTTCTAAATACTCTTTGAAGAAGAGAGGAAAACTACTTCATCTAAACTAACTCACCACCTTAATAATTACCTTACCTCAGGGAAGCTTTCTTGCTATTTTCCATTCTATTCAAAACAAACTCCCTATTGTACTCCACGATCTACTCCCCTTGGAAGCAAGAAAGCTTACCAAAGAGGCCTTGGCCATGTTGGCAAAAGACTGGGAGGCCAAAGTGGGAATGAAAGTCTTTTAAAAGCTACAGAAAAATGGAATTTAAGCACACTAGATTGTAAAAACTTGCATTTTCTATGAATGAAAACTAGAAAGTTTCATTTCTTAATGTATACAAGAGCCATTTACGCTGAAGAGCAAGCTAAGAAAAGAAGGGGTTTTGTGAGGTCAGATGAACTTCATCTGCCCAGTATTTTATCTTATCTGCAGGCAAGCATTCTAAAGTCCAATACCAACAAGAGAAAGCAAAATGCTTATTTAACTACTGAAATATGCAGCATGACAAAGTGAAAACGTGTTTAGTTAGGTTTTAAATTTCTGCAAGTGTTTAAAACAGTATCACTTCAGTATTTGAGCACCTGTTAAATCTACCACCTGCAATTACAAATACCTCTTTGGTGCTACCTTAGACTTAAGGCAATGCACCAACCCAAAACTACACTCAGCGGGACATCTTCATTTACAAGGTAGATCCTGCAATACTTTTAAAGTACTACAAGCACCCACCCCCTGCTTTTGGAACATAGCACACCATTGCAGATATCTGTGGACAGTTTTTATGTCAATGATACATGATGTATCAACTCAATCATTATGATTGGCAGACAAGTCAGGTCTATAATGAGAAGGACAACTACACTAACTAACTGAGTAGGGATCACCTAATGTTTCAGCGCAGTGAAAAATGAAACTGGTAGCATTCTCTAGTCACTGCAAATTCAGTGAAAACCAAATTAAAATGGATGCAGGGAGGGAGCTACACACAATTCCTTTATACTTGTGAAAGCAAAGCTGGAGTTTACAATCTAATCTTACAGAAAGAAGCTCCAACATACTAGATCCAAAACCATGAAGCATTCTTTATTATTCTCCCTATGCAAAAAGTCAACATTATGCTATGTGTACATACACAATGTTATACAGCTTTAACATGCCAAAACAATTCAAAAACAAACTAGTCAAGGCCATTGAAAGTATTTTGTAATGTCTGGAGGAGTTTAGACCTTGTTCCAGCTCTGTCTAGAGGAATCATTCCCTAACAATCATTTCAACAAATAATGCATATTTACTATGGCAGAAAATGAAATTGATACTTCTGTTTTCATTCCTCAAATGGGCCAAGCTTAAGAAAGTTAAGTATCAGCATTTTAGCCAACGATGGGCTTTATCCCCACAAAACTTCACAAGAACATGCTGGTAAGACACTTCTCAGCCTACAATCAACGGTTCTACTTAAAACAGAATACAGATCCAATCACAGTGAACAGAACTTTAATACAGAATAGAAGCAAAAGCTGCCTCTAAAATACCAGGGCTGTAGTGTAGTATTAAAATACAAACTTCATTACAAACTTCATCCTCAAATTGAAGACAGCAATAGCCACATCCAGGGTTTACATACTTCCTGGAAATTATGATGGCTTCAAAGGCTTGTCTACTTTTGCTACCCCCCACCCCCACCAAAAAGAAAAAAATTTTTAAAAAAAAATCAAGTTTTCCATAAGTAGTGTTTTAAAGCTTTAATATTAAAGTGCCAAAACCATTTGATATTCTCTAAATAGTACTTACTTCATTTCCATGTTTCTGCAGAAATTCTATTTCCTGTTGTGTGAAAGTAGTCATTGAAATTGACTTCACTCTGTGGGGTGGATTCAAGCCCCGTCTAAAAGAAGAAGCAAGAAGTATTTAGTCAGTATTCAGGAAATCTGTCATCAGACAGTCACTTTTAACATTATAACCAGAAGTCAGTCAGTTTTAAACTCAGGAGCATCTCTGTAAAAGACACTTATTTTGTTACTGCCATACAATTTAATGCTTACATCTAAGTTCATCTCATAATAACATTCAGCTTGCAAAGTCAGATAATTGAGCTTTAGAGACCAATGTTTGTAACTGCACATGCAAACTCACTCTGACACTTTCTATGCCAATTTATGAAAACATAATTCAGCCTTTTTTTAAATCCTAGCCTGATTCCCCACATTTGTTTACTCTTGCCTCTATCCTTCATCTCTCAGTCTTAGGCCCCTCTGTTGTAGTTTTCTCTCCCTCCAACTTCTACCTCACTTCAACTTATTTTTACTACAACTTCTACCCAATCACTAGGTTTCTTCAAACTAAACTCCCCAGCTCAGATTCTTTTTCTCTTGCTTTAAGCTATACTTCCCATTTCCTCCCAGCATCTTTTTCTAGTTTACATTTTGCCATTCCATCCACAGTTCTGTTCTTTTCCCTCCTGACCACTGCATAAGTAACAGCAACAAAAGCGAAAAGACAAAGTTTTTATTATGCTCTCAAATGAGAGACACCATTACTAACGCAACAGCTCCAGACCTCACCAGCTCTGCCTTAAGCAAAGGTTGGCACCATCCTCCCCATCCACGCAGCGCCTGCTGCAGCGGGGCTAACACAAACTCAAGTCGCTTGTGTGACATTGTCCAACCCCGTTCAGTCAAAACCTGCAGAGGGAAAAAATTCTGCGGAGCAACGGTGCCAGGATTTAAAAACAAAACAAAACAAACATGCTTTCTTTTCGAGCTCTTTCTTTAAATACATGCTAACTACAGCTTTTGCCTACAAATACAATTAAAAACAAGCTGTGTTTTGCTCAATGGAACCAAGAGCATTACATCCCACATACGCCAGGCAGCAGAGACACTAACTCTGGCAATACAATGGGGTTAGTTTAATGCTCAAGTTAATCCAGCCTGGATTTTTGTGATACCATCTTTAAAAAAAAATATACATGAACTATGATATATCAAAGAACAAAAATTTCTGTGGTTATGTACAAGAAAATTTCCAGAATGGAAATCAGGGGAAGCTTTTCAGGGTTGTAATATGAGGCTAACAAGCTGCTAACATATCAATAAGAGTTTTATTGCTTACTTTGTTTTAATTGTAAATTTGGTTCAGATTGCTTTTAGGAATGGTTAACTTGCATGGTAAACTGACAATTAACAATTTAACACTTTCCATCTAGCTGTAAATCAAATCCACATCACAAATAAAACCCCCTTATTAAAATACTGTATTATCTAAGTGTTTTTAAAGTAAATACTCATTTTAAGACAATGTAACTTCAAAAATCAAAGTCTGTCAGAATTCTTTCCAGTTAAAATTTACTATTTCAGAGCTGCTGCTAGTATTGGGTTTGATTGTTTGTATTTTGCTTGTTTGTTGTTTTTTGAAAACACCTTTATCTGTGCACTCGAGTAATTATGTTTCATAAACAACACTGTAGAATCACATATTAAGTGACAGCATAGAATTACAATTGTCATCCCCCTGACATTTCACATAAACCTGTTCCATCAAATATTATATGACAACCACCTTGCTTTCACAGTAAGTATGAAAGTGGGTCTATCTACCTTAGTCTGGTGAATTTCCTCTCCTCCTATTAAGATACTCTGTTAGATACTTGTAAACTATTTAATGACTATTTTAAAAGTTAGTGAATAACTCTAACATTCACATGTTTTTCAGGAGAGCTAGCATTTCTAAACTTTGACAGTGTCTTCTGCTGGAAATTAATTTTTACAATAAGTATAGTTTAACTGCTACATTGTCCCTGTGTTTGCAATTCAAAGGCACTGCACAAGTTACTTCAGCAGTACCTACTCTACACTGACATGCTACGGCTCTTGGAAGGATTTATATCAGCAAACATTCATCTTCAGTTCTGTTAAACAGCAATACTAAACATACTTAAAGCATAATGAGATTTTGTTTAGCCTAACGAGAGACTTCCCACCTGCCTCTCTCCAATGAGGACTGCTCTAGAGTTTTAAGGTTCAGGTTACAAAGTTTCCTGATTTACACATTATATCCACTATGTAGGATAGGATGAATTCTCCTTTCTTTTACACCCTCCTGCTAAAAGGAGGAAGCCATGCCCCACTCCTAAAGGTCAGATCCCAAGGCACAAGCATCAGATGCCTTGCATGATGAAAGAGAGCTTGTTGCCACATCGGTAATCCAAGACTGGAAATACTGACTATAACTTCAATAGCCACAAACGCAAAGTTACCTATCAAGCTGCAGCACTATATTTACAAGTAATTTTTAAGTTTAACATGGCAAAAGGTAGGAGGAAGCCTATGAAAATCATCCTCTTACACTAAAGCAGTGTAAGAAGTCAGACTGCAACAAGGAATTCAAGACAAGAGGCCGCATTAGACTGCACACAAATACAACCTAAAACACAGGCATTATGTTCCTTAGATAATTACTTTGATTCTACCACTAGAACAGCTAAACACTATTTGTTTTATGGTTTCTAACTAGCATGAACCCCTTTCAATGACATTATTCCAATGAACTGACTGGAACCTCCTTAGAAGAGAGCAGTTGTAGGATTTGCAAAGCAGAACTCGAGACCCAAGCCTAAGTACTAAAGCTACTCTCACTTTCAAAATTCTAAATTATTTTATACCCTTCCTTACCTACAGGGATTACTTGATGACCCAAATGATTCACAAACAACTCATCTACATACAGAGGAAGCTTACTGCTAGACAGCCTAGTACAATTATCCCTTACAAGGAATTAACAAGCCTTCTTTTTCTTCTATAGGAAAAGTTTATCTGCCACTGGCTTTGTTTCTTCCTATGCATTTAACAAATGCTTTGCACAATTCTAATGCTTTACGGTATTCCCTTTTTAACAAGGGACAAAATGGATTATAATCCCTCAGCCCGCATTAATAATGCCTAAATTTAAATTGACCCCAAACAAGTATTTGCAGCCTGCACCTGTACAGCAGTACCAGTTACTCCCTTCTCTACTACAGAGCTCCTGAGGAGAGCAACCAATCCTACCTCAGCAGTGAATCCAGATCGCAGCTCTCTCCCGAGGCCCTTGGGAAAGATGACCAAGTAACACCATTCTGCCATCCACACCTACCCGGTACACCATAGCTAGAACATCTCACATACAGATCCCACTTCTCACTGCCAACTTTTTCATACTCAGCTATAGTTATTTATGTGGAACAGCACCATGACCAGGACATCCAGCTATAAGACTATCCACTGACCCTCCACCAAATCCACTGAAGCCGATAGTGGCACAGCCTATCATACGGGCAGCTACTGAGAACATGAGATGTCTGTTCTTCAGTGAGCATTGTCAAACTGGGGCTCACACAGACAAAGGAAGCTTTAATGCCACTGACACAAGACTCTGAAGTCTGGCAACTGAAACATTAAACATTCAAAACACTGCCAACAAGCACTGAACATTTGTTACTAACATAATTTAGTAGCAAGTAATGGTTGAACTTGAGATTGTTTGCAGGGCAGCTAGTCCGGCATTTATCTGAAACAAGGGCCAGCAAAATTGTCTGCAAAGGCTAGGGCTGAGAGGGAGAAATAAAATAAAATAAATAAGGAGTGGGCTCTGCTGGAATAGAGGGTCACTTCCATGGTGGAACAGTGGGCAGACAGCTATGCAACACCAGTAATGTCCCCCTGTATCAGATGCTAATGTGATCAAGTCTAAACCAGCAAATTCTGATCCTTTAAGAAGCAGGAAGTTAACAAGGCAAGTCAAATACCAAGCCATCATAGAGCACCCTACATCTCCAAGTATCTGGAAAGCAAGCTGCAGAAACCTTAATGCCACAACATACATTATTATTTCTATGACATTGTTATGAGCAAAAGAGTATAAGCAGTACTGGCCATTCCTGATCCTTGTAGACCTTCCTGGAGACCCTCCACCATCTCACAAGCTCATTTATTTTTAACAGCAAAAGGCTCACGTACACATTTAGAAGCAGAGTCAAGGTTAATTTAATTTTTCTTAACAAAAAAAACCCAAACAAACAAAAAAACAACAACCAAAAACCAAACATCCTTTCTGACCAACACAGTATTCACTGTGGCACAGGCATTTCCTTTGCTCTCCTGCCATGACACTGAAGACAAGAAATACAGTAATACAGGTAGTATCCTTAAAAAAATTAACACATACATATACACACATACATATAACAGAGTCATTTCCCAGATATGCTCCAAAGGAAAAAAAAGGAATGGAAAATCATGCCACCAACACCACCAGAATCACTTTCACTCTAACATTTTGTTTAGACCATTTTAATTTCTGCAAAACTTATATTGGGGAAAGGTACAATAACTCACCACCATTGCAAAGATTTATTTTTTAGTTTGCTACTAGTATCTGCCATCAAATACTCCAATCTGACTGACGCAGAAGTTTCTCACCTAGGAAAATTTTAAATTTAAAATTTCAACTAGAAATATTACATGTAGCCAAAAAAGCCACACAATCCAATAATTTTAAGAAACAACACAGAAAGGCTTCAGCATTCCCCACAGTATCTGTATGTTCTAAACATTCTTTGTTGCTCCTTCCTGACACAAGCCAGAAGTGCAAACATCTGAGCAGGAGACTTTCTCAGTAAGTTGGAAGGGAGGGAGTAAAGAGGGCAGCAGAGCAAGGGAAAGGGTAGAAGGAATGCCCTAGTTATCAGATTAGCAGATAAAAAAAAAAAGTCAAGATTAAATAAAAAAAAATCTATACTACAAAACTTATGGAAGTAGACTCTTAGTCAAACTAATATTTTCCATTTGAAAATTTAAAAATGTTAGCTTTATCAAAGTTAGGAACAGGCTGACTAGGAGTGGCACAGAAGTGCTTGAAAGCAAAGATATGCACAGAGAGCTGA
>VZTM01007861.1:91662-114351 GCA_013400555.1 Jacana jacana
GCCAGGGGGCGCCCTCCCGCCCCGGGGTGAGCGCGAGTCGCAGCCGCGGGGGCTGCGTGGCCGCGGGTCTCCAGAGGCCCCTCGAGGCAGGGCGCTTTCCGCCGGCTGAGGGGGGGAGCCTGCGCCATGACACTACCAACGACCGCCTCGCCCTCCGCCACTTCCCGTGGCCTTTTTTTAAATGTCCCCCGCGTTCTAGCTCTGGAAATTCAGTAGTCCCGGGGGCTCGTGAGAGCAGAGACTGAGGTGAAAGTGGTCGGCGGCCACGCGGTGACTGACCCAGGAGGGCCCTGAGAGACTTTGTCAGTGCACTTTTTACAAGGCAGTGGGATTTGTGAGGAGAATGTTGCTGTTATTTTCCATTTTCTTTTTTTGTTACAGAAATAAGTCCACGGTTTCTCCTTGGGAATTTGGCAGTAGGTGTCTGACTGGCTGCTTCCCCCGTCAAACGAGAGAAAAGCGAGCCACCAGCCGCATCTGTCTGCGGATAGCCTTGAGGAACGTTTGGCTCTGGCTTGAACTTAAGTCTACCACGGGTCTACAAAATACACATTTCTTCCTTACAAAGTTGCCTAAAGGGATAATTTTCAACACAGCACAAAATACTTTGAAAGAAAAAAAAAATGTGATTTATAATTTGGTTATTAGATTTGCAAAACTGCCTAGCAACGCTGTGTATGATTAAAATCTTTTAAGGCTTAATGTTTCCCGTTGCTGTGTATTTAGGGTCAAGTTTTGTACCTCTGATGTATGTTAGTGCTACCTTTTGTAAGAGCCAAATCTGATCCACCGTATTTTCCTCATAGTTCTAAGTTTAAAAATCCCGAGGACTAGGTGTTCAGCATCAGTAACTTGGCATTCCTCCCGTGATTCCTCTGGGCGTGCTGAGCTGTGCTGCCTCATCTACCAGCCCTAAGGTTTAAACCCAGAGTATAACACAGCGATCTCAAATTTATCCAATACAGATGGCAGGAGCTGCTCATAGTGAAAAATAAACATCATTAAATCGTTAAATAATCACAAATAGTTAAGTAGCATTCTTAAAAGTAAACCTGAAATACTTCCGGCCTTGTAAAGACCAAATTCTCTCTGCTTCCTCTAATTTTTCACTTTTCTCTGAAATGCTGATATTTGTGTTTTTCAGAAGATAGGTTTTTTTCCTTGCATAAAACATACTAACGCTGGAGATTTGCCAACGACCAAAACCAGCCTAAAGTAAATGACCTAAATTTAGAGGAAAATAAAAAGTTTAAATGCTAAACCTCAAGTTTTTTCCTAGAAAATACTTTGGAGAGTGATGGTTGGCCACCCCACCTGCTGCGGCGGAGAGTTGCTACGTACAGTTGGGCCATGTTTCAGTGGGAGTCAGACGTGCCTTGTAACTGCAGTGAGAATGTCAGACTTCAGCTGCGTGTGTCGGGAACGTACCTACCTGGATACCACACAGCTGTTAGTAAAAAAGGTACCACTGTCATTAAAATGGGGAACTGAACTCCCAAGGAAAACCCTAGTGCTGTTCACCACAAAGTTCAGTAGGAGTCATTGATTTCAGATGACACTAGAGCTTGAAGAAACACTTTTGACATTACTCATGGTCAGGACCTAGATGGGCTTACACTAATTGATAAATTACCTTTATTAGCATAAATTTAGTTTAGAAAGAACTCGTTAAAAATACCAAGCCTCTCTATTCTATATCTTATAAAGCCAATTTACCACAGGAACTATGTAATGAGACTTCAGAGGGTTGTGGGGATACACCCTTTAACTAAGATCCATAAACTCCAGAGGGTTGTGGAGATACACCCTTTAACCAAGATCCATAAACTCCAGAGGGTTGTGGGGATACATCCTTTAACCAAGATCCATAAACTCTGTGGGACCTGGGTTCTTCTAGAGACCATGAGCACATCTGTTCCAAGGCTTGGGTTCCTGCAATCCAGCATCTCTCTCACCATTATGTTTCCTGTAAGAGCCAGTGCTTGAGAAAGACAAATGCCTATGTATAAACCTCTGTGTTAGGCTGTTGAGATACAGGGGTGTGAAAATTGCTTATGTTAACTTCCAGCCCTGTTCCACCTCCCCTCAGGCAATAATGTAACTTCTGCTGCTCCTCCACTCCCCTTTTCTGTTCTGTGCTGCTCACAGCCAGCATTAATTTCCTCCCAGCAGATGGCTTGTTCTTCCTCTAAATTACTATGGGAAAAAATGCACAAATAACTCACATGAATAAACCCTGTACTCTTCAGCTTTACTCTTTGGCTTTCCTTTTCCTGATATATTTTTCTGTTTCTCTGCCCTAGGAGCTGAATTTGCTTTCCTACAGCGTCTCTGTCCAAATTTGTTCTTCATTCTCTCTTCCTAATGACCTGACTTTTGTGGTTGGAAATATACTGGCCAGCTGTTTATTCAAAAAATGCTTAATCCCTGCTGCAGCTGCTACAGCTTTTAGCATTAAAATTAATTTCTTAACAAGAGGTAAAACAATTATTTCTTATGTGTGCAACATTTCTCTTCACATAAAAATCAGAACTTGACAGTTAGCCCAGTCATGGGTAATAATATCTGAAAGGCGTTGCTTCAGTAAGCCCTTAAATATGGGCTAATAGGGTATAAATTGTAATATACAAGCATATCATCTAGGGGATTTATTGTCAGGACCAAAAGAAACAAGAGTCTAAGAATGTACATCTGGGAGATGAATAAGACATTCTCTGTTTGTTACTAGGATTGAGGTCAATAATATCCATTTTAAAGCAATTAACCCAGCAGGCTAAGTGACGTGAAAATTATCATGCTGAAAGACTAATGGGCTATTAAATCCATCTTGCTTCACTACTGATGGGCATACAAAATTAATCCTGGGATTAGGTGTATCGGATCTGCAGTAAACTGCCACTGCAATACTTGTGTATGAAGGGTTTTCTGAAAGCGCTGACAGACCATGGCAAGCGTGTGTGGCCAGAACCTTCCCCCATGTGCAGAGACGCTCCCCGATTAGAGATTCAGCCAACTGAGCGTCAGTTACAGTGTCTGGGCCTGGCCTTATTTAAGATACAGCTTTCTGTTAATAAATAGATACATTTTAGTAAGAGATCAAACCAAGAGAATGTCATAGTAATGTTTATATAAATCATTATTGTTTGCTGACAGCTATTTAAATCTATAAAATGTAACTGCAGGAAATGGTCAGAGAAATATGATTGCATTACAAAACTGTGTTTATTTGAAATGCCATTTCCCCTTTACCGTTTCCCACCCAGTGCTGTGACATTAACATAATAGAAAAAGTAAATGATGGATAGCCCTACCTTTATCATAACAGCTGGTCACAGGAAATGGGCCTTCCAATAAAGAGAAAGGCACGGTCACGTCAGCTTGTTTTTAGTGATCGTTAATTATGTTTTTTTAAAAGCTCATGTTTTATTAGTGTACCAAACCCCTAATTCCTTTCAAGTGATTTTCAGCTACAACAGCAACGAAAGACTGAAATTCAGAGCAGAAGTGCTGGGTCTAAAGATGTCATGGAGGAGGCTGAAGGCACAAGGTGAGAGACACAAAACCAAGAGCTAGCAAAAGAGTTCGAAGTAACAAAATATATAAAAAAAAAAAACAAAAAAAAAAACCAACCCAAAAACCAAACAGACGGAAAAAGCAGTTCTTCTTTAGTTTCCTCTCTCAACAGTTTCTGACTTATCTACTATGCCATTATTGGGAGAACAGCTTTTACAGTTTCCAAGTGAGATAGACTGAAGCTGAGTAGAGCCAGGAATCAGGCATTCATAGCAAGATGCACGCTCTCCTTGTTGCAAACGAAGCTAGATTTTTCCAACTAATCTGAACAAACCAGATGCATTTTAGGAAGAGGACCATGGGGGTGCAGAGTATTATTTCAAAGTTAATAGGTTGACATCAGAGGTAATAAGACTGAGCAGCTTCTGTGTTACTTAAATTGTGCTTACAGTTGCTAATTAAAAACTGCCCTCCCCTGGCTGGACTGGAACTACTAGGGGACCTTGTGAACCTGTCTTGCTTAAGATTACAGTTGTTACACTGCCTTAAGGTTTGCAAGTTCCTTCAGGCACCATGCTCAGTGAAGAACAATTGGATTTTTTTTCCAGGGGGAGACTTTCTGAGTGCAGGACTGTCCCAGCTCGTAGGGTGATCCAGTCTAGTTCAACAGGAGATTTTCAGATCCAGGAAGGACTTTGCAGTACATGGACTCATTCCAAAGTTACAGGACTTACTATTTTTTTCACTTTTAGTGATAAATTTTGGTAGCTGAGGAGGCATTATTCTCTTCCTGTTTTCCAGCTTTGTCAGTGGTGTTGAAAGGTTATCAATATTTCAACCTTGTCCGTTTATGTGACACAGTTCTTTAATTTCCATCATGCCTTAAGTGTACAAGATCACATTCCAGTTTGTAATCACTGACTAGGGAGTGGAAAGAACACTCCTATATACAGTTGCAGTAAAGGCAAAACATTTGTCACAAGAGCATCTTGTACATGAAGCGAATGTGTGTTAAGTTCATCCTTACAGTACCTTTTCCTTCTTTTAGGGTATATGCCGATGTTTCTGGTACCGATTCTGATTTGTATTCATTTATCATTATTCCATAAGATCCTGTAGTTGAATGATGCTTTATAAACTGTACCACAAATCACAGAACTTTCTGTAAAATGATTGTTTCATGCATCCTTTCAGAGGAACATGCCAGAGGAGAGTGGAACCCTTTAAACCCAATATTAATCTTTTCTCCTATAAACAGCAATAGAAAAAATAACAGTAAGCTATAGCATATTTTGCATTTGCTGGAACTGCCTGTGGGACCGTCAGTAATACACAGGGCAGCCTAGAGCTATAAGTAGAACAGGGGTTGTGGAACCAATATGAATAAAGCAAGAAGGAAGCAAAAAAAATGACCTTAGGAGACAAAGAGCTGACAGAGAGACCTTGGTGGTGGAAAGACAGCTAAACTGTCTAACTTTTGGGTCTAAATTAGAAGAGGGAGAGACAGAATGTAAATAGACATCTAAACCACCAACAATTTCTGTAGTATTTGGCTAAACAAAGTACTAAAACAGGAGCCAGGAAACACTCCCCCAGCTCTCTGAACAGGAAGTACTTAATTTGCACATTAAAGTTTATAAAACATAACTTACTTATTGACCTATGAATGAGATCTGTATTTAAAGACCAGCATATTTTCAAGGTCAGTTCTTCAGTACCTTTTCTACTGGATGATAAGCATTTCCTGCCTGTTTTCTGTAGAAGTCCCATGGGAATGAAGAGAGGCCTTTGTTCCTCTCCACTCGTGAATCTAAATTATTGATTAGTCAGTCTAATTTGTGGGAACTGCTATCAGTTGGTGCTCTGTTAGAACCGCCTTAGGTTTGGCCAAAAGAGTTTCTGGTAACTTGACAAGCATCTTCAGTGAGGGGAACACATTAAAATAGGAGAACTAATATTCTCAACCAGTGTTGTTTTATTTCTCACACATTACAAAACTGATATATATTCTTTCAGAATTCCCTAAAATTTTAGTTCTTTTAGTTCTTGGGCTCCGTGTTAGGCTGCCATGGTGACAAATTGCCTTGATGATCCAGGAGGTGGACTCCAGCAATTCAGATATCATACTTGAACATAACACTGGAAGTTCAGGAACACAGTCACAGGCGTAACCGCCACAGACCAGCAGGAACATGGTACTTATGGCATAAAAATAGAACGGGACAGTAACGCTTCCTTTCCCCCTAGAGGTACCCTTTTCCCAAAGACCAGCCCTCTTTTCAGGTGGAGCAGGAGGAGCTGGATTGCAGAACGCCCTGTCATGCACAGAACCACTGACAGCCCTCAGTGCTCCCATTCTGTCATGCATACCAACTCTTTCCAGTACACAACTTTGCACTATGACAGTGGCTACTCACTGGCCAGCTGCTCACCACTTTATCCTCATCATTTATCAGTGATTTCTTTGACAAGCTGGAAAGGTAAACCCATAAAAACACGTGCCGTTGGATCAGTGGAATCAATTTGAATATCTGTCTTCAGATCTTTGCTTCTCTACACTTAATGCATCCCTTAATATTGAACTTCAAAGCTCAGATGTACTGTAGAAGTGAAGGCAGATAGTTTAGAGCCTGTTTAAAGTTTACCACAGCACTCAGTGAAGCTAAGGACAAGCCAAAGTACGGCTCCTCGAGTGTTTCTGTACCGCATCATTCCTCTCCCTTGCCCCGCAAACAAGAACAACACGTCTTTTGATGTTTTGAATTCTTCATTGCTTTTTATAGCAATATAACACCAGAGCAACTTATTTACATTTTTGATTTATGCTAAAAACCAAAAGTGTTTGCTACAAGAAATTTCAATTAAAGCTTTAAGTTTTCACTGGCAATTTCAAACTCCAAATTAACATGGAGATAATTGTAAAATAGTTGTACTTTAAGCTCCTGTCTTTATGTCACAGGAACAATTAACACAAGAACTATTCCTGGACTTCTTTATTATTTTTTAGAGAAAATTACAGCAGAACATCTGGCTATTGTAACCACACGAAGCTGCAGTTGAAGCCAAGGAGATAATACAGAGCGTTGAACATTACTGAACAGCTTGAGACACAGCAGCAAAGGTACACACTGAACAGAAGTAATAGCAAAAGCACATGAAATCACGTTTAGAAGTTCTTCTCCTAATTCCTTAGCTGGGACCAAGACAGTGGAACTTCTCTTACCTTTCTCAAAAATAAACATCACCTTTAAAATACCTTCAAGAAAAAGACAAAGGATCTAGATGACCGAAGCAGAGTAACCAAAGACACTGAGTTGGCTAACGTTTGAAGTAAACCCAAGTCTAGAACAAAATCAATAGCAAAACTCAGCCTGCTTTTAATGGATTAACTTCTGGTCCCATTTATTTCGGAGTCATTTTGTATCTACATCAAAGCACATGGGTGTTCCTATTCAAACTGATACAAAGATCAAGAAAGAAAAGACAGCTAAAAAAAAAGTGTTAGCAGAAAGTACTGTACATTTGTCAAAACGTAGCTGTTACTGCACACATGACAGCACATTGTAGTCAGCACAGAAGTACTGTTATTTGTGTTCTGCTTTACCTATTATACTTCTCACTTTACAGAAAACATCTTGATTAGGAGATAAGGTTTGAAGAAGAGGAAGGATAAATGCAAATACAGTATCAGAAATATCTGCTTCAGACAAAAGGTAGCATACAAAAAAGCAGAATCAAAGTTGACTCCTGAGATGATGTTAACCTATTACAGAGTTCCATAAATGCGAGAGAACATACCCTTTTGTACTGGTAAGTAAGTTTATGAATATTCATAACAATCATCAATAAAATGAGTTGCAAGAACAAACTATCCTCATTCTTTTCTGTCAGTCAATTATTGATAAGCTGCTTGATCTCTTGCCTTTTTCAGAAATGTAAATAAAGTGCGGTTTGAGAAAGGAATGTAAATCATTTGTAATGCAGCACCTTGGTCAAAATGCAAGTAGCTTACAAAGTACTTCTCAGACAACAAAACTACCATGGAATTTCACAAACAAAGTTTCTAGTAGAAGAAAAGCTGCCATTTTCTCTAGTCTTTGTAGATATTGCTGATTTCTGTAAATATAACCAATTTTTTAGTGTCACTTGGATATTGTTTATGGCTCCTGGTTTGGGGGGGGGGAAGGGAGGAAGGGAGGAAGAAATAAAGAAAAAGAAGTTCTTAATCTAATCTGAAGTATGTGCATGATCCCACTGTTACAATGGTAAATCATTAAATACATAAACTTAAGTGCCAGGACTTGCAGAACAGATGTCATATGAAATGCTTTTCTGACCTTTAGAAGCTTGAATCTAGGACGTGTTTTCTTACAAAAATTCAATTTCCCCTCACACCTCTATAAAAACCCAGTCCTTTCTTTCCATGTCCCCAAACTGTCTTTCTGTTTGAGCTCAAGACATTCTGCATGTGTACGACACAATGAAATCAAATTATCTTGCGTTACTCAGGTTTTTTCCAGATTCAGTAATCTACTTCTCTTAGGACTTGCTCATATTCCAAACTGTGAGGCCAGAGTAAGCAGATCTTAAATATTCTTTTAAGGTAAATTGCCAGAAAATTGCCTTTTTTGTCTCTCCTAAAATATGTATATAAAAATAGTAGGTAGATCAAACTTTGGACGTAAAAAACCCACTTTGACTACTGTCCTTTTAAAATAGGTAAAGGTAAGAGAAATACCTCATCTGGAAACTAAGAATAGCACAAGTAATTTCTATCCTCTTTTCAGATTCTGCTGTTATTCCCCTGGAATGCAGTGACCTTGTTGGCCTTGCTTATAGAAGCGGGACTAGAACTAGATTACCTAGCTGGAATAGTGCACTGCACACAAGCAATTTTATGCATATTTCATGCTCAACTGATCTTTCTGCTCTCCTTTTTATAGTCCATCTCTCACATGTGTAATCTCTCATGCCAAAACATAGAAGGCAAACTTCGCTGCTCTCCAGACGCGTAACCATTTTATACCCAAGAAGCATGTCACACCAAGCACGCAAATTGCAGGCAACCAGTTCTTTCTCTTGAATATACCAGTACATCTGTTTCCATTGGGAAGAGCAGAGTCAGGTCCCGTTCCTGTGCCCAGGGTTGCAGGGAACGTACCACCTGTGCTGCACCATGGACCTGCTGAGCAGCCACCACCTTTGACTGTTAAGCGTCCTCCAGATAAAGCCATATTGGGGGCCAAAGGTAGTGGGTGCACATTGTAGGGACACACACACCAAGCCTGTTTGAATGGCACTTGCATAGTTATTTTTTTCCCCTTATCAGTGAGGGCACATTTACCTGATGTCTTTTTTTACAACCAGTGTTCACACTGGGATCAGAGAGGAGCCACTCCTTTAACCACTGTCCTATGTTCAGCTTCTTCCTTTGAGGGCTCAGTCCCAGTTTGTAATAGACTCTCACTGTTTTCGGTGAAACGGCTCCAAAAGAGTGGAAATCCTCACGCACCCGTTTTCTCCTGGAACACTCGCTGGCTTTCTGTGACATTTAACAGGGATGCAATGCAGGTACCGAAATTATTCCTCTCTCACTTTCCATTTCCCTGGAGTTACATTAGAGCAGCCACAGATGGTGCACACAAAACACATGCTGGTTTTACTGAGTCCAGGGCTTGAGTCACACGACTCCTTAAACTGAGCAGCTGAGACAGGAGGAAAATGGAAATACTTGGACTAAACATGAAAAGGGAAAAGGAAAGGGAGGAGGAGGAAGACAAGGAGAAGGAGGAGGAGGAGGGCAGATGGAATCTGTAAGCAGGCAGCAACACCTCAAAAGTGCCATTTGCTTTTTTTTTTTTGTAAATTTGACCATCAACAGTGTCATTACCATTGACACCACATTCCATGCTCTCACAAGGTCAGTGAGAGATTACTCCAGATGCAATCCAAAGACCAAGGCTGCACATTGAATTGAACTCATCTTGTTAACAAGACCCTCAGAACAACTCCTGAGGAAGCACTTACCAACCCTTTTCTATCCACTGAGACTCTGTCCCACATTATGGAACGAACACCACTGAACATCATCTCCTGTGGTGTATGGAAAAAGTTCTCAGCCAAAAGACAAAAATTCAGAAAAAGGGTACTTTTGTTAGGCTTAGGAAAACAAGCAAATATTAAACGTTGTGCAAAAGACTTTTTATTTTAATATCATATTTGATTTTAAAATTTCAAGCACTTAAGATCAGAAACCAAATGGAATCTTGCTTTTCTAAACAGACTTACAGTCAGCGTGAAAGCCATTCATTCTAAAGAGAAATGTGAAATGTCTTTTCTTGTCTATTTACTGCTGATGGCCTTTGCAGCTGTCAATCCCTCTTTAGGTTTCGAATAATCCCAAGGTCTCCTATTCTCCGTGTACCCGTAGAGCTTCCGCAGCGCCACGCGGGCA
This sequence comes from Jacana jacana, assembly GCA_013400555.1. Lineage (NCBI taxonomy): Eukaryota > Metazoa > Chordata > Aves > Charadriiformes > Jacanidae > Jacana > Jacana jacana. The sequence goes on from VZTM01007861.1 coordinate 101,630, forward strand.
GCCTCTTCCTCTGCAGCAAGCAGCGTGTCTCCAGGACCCTCAGCTATAATCTTCTTATCGCTTGGGGGAGGAAAAAACCAAATCAAAACCATATCATCATAAAGTCTAGTGCATACCATGAATAAGGGCTGACTGGTTTTTTTTGGTCTCTCCACTGTCTGTGAACACTGAAGGCAATTCCTACATCCACACAAATGTCAACATTTTCCTTAATCTTTCCCGCAAAGATAAGTGAGGGTATAGTCAACAACGGAAACTCCCACCAGAAAGTGGCCATTTCCTGCAGGACACTACTTTGCTCATTTAGATTCCAAACATATCACTGGTTCTTTACAGTGTTCCTTTTGTTAGCCCTGTTAAAAACAAGCAATTCGTTGCTCTGGTTTGCTTAAACAGAAGTGAAATGCTTCTGCCTTTTCTCTGCCCCTGGTAAGAAAGCATTTTAAACCTTCTCCAAGAGGATTCACAGAGAAGTTCTCACTGTTATGAAGTACATACTCAGCTCTGCTCAGTCAGCAGCGATGGGCACGTGAGCAATTCATGAAGGGACACCAGGCATTCCAGGAGAAAAATAATCACAGTTCCATATAAGAAAATAAGTCTTAGAGGCATAGTAACCGATAAATCCCAAGTCAAGGCAATCTTCCTGTGTGTTTATCCACAGCTCACTTAGCAAAGCAGCAATGATGTTGCCTTTGGTGGAAGATGGTCCTGTTCTGCTCCAGAGGAGAAATGTTAGCCCTGGGCAAGAGACCACGCCAGAGACAAGCGCACCAGGGACGACTGGCCCTTCCCAAGTCATGCCTGGACACACACACTCCTCTTGATTACTTTACAGTGCCCATGATCTGAAAACTAAAACACTTCTCTGGAACGTAAACCAAGTGTCTCTTTAGTCCCACCTCCCTTGATATCTGTGTCTCTTTACCCTTACATAAGCCCTAGACCCAAAGCCATTCAGTTACGGTATCTGCAAAGCTCCCATGTCAGGTCACCCAGAATGTACACTCAGGCTCTTTCATGCGCCCGATTTAGGCTTTGAAGCCCTTTAGTCAGAAGCTCTTTTTATGCATCATTACAGCAAGCTACTGCCTATGCTGGAATGGCTGATTTGACAGAGAAGTCACTGTAAGGTTTCTTTTCTGTAATACCTTGACCAAAGAGCACAAGCAGAAAAGTAAAAGACCATCTTCCCTCCTCCCCCCCCTCCTTAAATCCACTTCACTTTAAATTAGTATTATACTAACCAGTACAACCCAACAAAGTACAGTGGGAGAACTGTGCTGACTCCCAACTGTCTGGTGATTCTTGGTTCTGGAGAAGAGATATTCCTCTTGGTCAGTTCTTCCACTAGCAAGCCCATGGGGTTTATAACTTCCCAGATCTCAAACAGGTCTTTTCCAATCAGTTGTGGAATCAAAAAATCCTAAACAAAAATATTTAGAAGTTACAATTAGTGGGAAAAGTCACAAAGGCTCTAACTTCTGGTATCTACTGATAAAAATACAACACAAAGAGGCATTAATGCAGCCAACAATAAGCTGCTGAAATAAGTGATGAGACCGCCCCAGTACTCCACCACAGCTAAGCACAGCCATTCTGTCAGTGCCATTATGGTCAGCAGCTCTGGCTGACCCAGCCACCAATGGGACATGTGACTCAGGCAAAGTCAATGGCCGCAATTTAGAGAGGGAACAGAGCAGCTTGAAAGGGCGTTATAACAACGTGCAGGTGCAGCTCCCAGCACAAGGTAACCAACTCTCAGCTGCCTCCAGGCAAGATTCTGTGCATCAGCAGTTCTGCAAACAGGCTAAGGGACAGTGCAAACCCACAGGACTTCCACCTCTTTGGATCCCTCCCATGCCTGTTAAGTGCTACTGCCTCTTACAGACACCTCACAATGGTCTGGTGAGTCTGGCATCAGAACTAAGATTTCAACATTTCTCTTTTCTCCCGTGCAGAACTAGCAATAAGTGAAAGGCCAGCAGCTGCTCACACTACTGCGTTACACTGCATTTTAACTGAACGTTTCTGTATGAAATATCTTTAGCTGCTTGCACTCCTACACGCAAAGCCCATGAACTCTGCCCCTGCTTCATATAAAATGGTCTTTTCCAATTGAAGATATAGGGGGAATAGAAGGATGAAATCAGTCAGACTTCTGCCAATCTCCCAGGATTTCTGGCTGTCAAGGGACAAGACAGTTGAAAGGTTTTTTGCATTTTTTCCCCCCATAACTTCTGAGCCCCTTAGATGTCATTGTTGTTGGTACAAAAATAGATAAGTAATGACTCACCCTGACAAAGACCCCCGTGTTCTCAGGCCCGCTGCTTTCCAGCAAGGCTCCTATCACGGCAAAGAACGTCCTCTGGAGCACATCGGGGGGGGCGGGAAACTCTTTGCAAAGTGTCAGGTCCTGTATAGACAGGTTTCGAGCCACATAAGAAACAAGTTCCTGACTGGTAAGAAAATCAACAAGTGCTTCCACGCCTGTTGTGGGTAAGGCTGGGTAGGCACCTTCAAAGCACTGCCTCAGGTAGGAGCGTGAGAAAGAAATCCCCTGCTCCGAGAGTTTACTGTTGTCTTGTAGATTAAGAGCAACTGTTTCTTTGTCTATCCCAAGCTCCCGGCGTCTTGCCTCTTCGCTTTCAACGTAACAGGAATTAACAAACGCAGTCTTGAGGACATCCAAGGAAAAGTTTTCCTGTAGCCGGTGGCTGAAAGCTTGTATCTCCGCGTGGAAATCCCAGTTGGGCTTCTCCGACCTAGGGACACGGGACAGAAAAAGAACTCAGGAGCGGCCCATGCCAGTGTCACGCCCTTCAGGTAACGGAAACGAAATGAAAGCCGGCGTTAGTTTTGAAGATGGGCCCCGGTGTTCAGAAGCCCTGTCCTGCGAAAGGCAGGTTTCTCTCCGTTAGTACCGTCGGTTCGCCCGCCGGGCTCAGCTCCGGGGCCAGGCTGCCCGGGGAACCCGCACACCACACCCCCACGCCGGCGAGAAGATGCGGGAAGGTTGTGATTTAACCCATTTCCCAGTCTGCTCCACTCCCCTCTCCCGAGACCGTGTGCTCCCCCCGCTCCCATCTCCTCAGGGCCGGGTCGGCTCTCACCTCCGCTGGGCGGGCGCCTCCAGCCGCTGCTGCTCCAGGTAAGCCCGCAGCCATCGCTTCTTCTCAGGACGCGGCGCGGTGCTGGTGCTGAGCCTGAGCCCGGCCCCGGCCAGCAACCGCCGCGACTCCCGCCAGAGCAGCCGTGCAGCCATAGCGGAAGGTGCAGGCGGCACAGGACCTGCTCCTTCTCCCAACCCCCCGGGAAACGCGTCCCGCTCCCCGATCGTTCCGGCCGGAAGAGTTCCTGGCCGGACCGGAAGCGGAAACGCCCCGGCGGAGTGCGGCCGTCGGTGGGCCGGGCGGGGTGCCGCTCGGTGGAGGCGGCAGTGTGGCGGGGCTGCTACAGGACGGACACATCGACCCACGTCCGGGTCGGCTGCGGCGCTGGGGCTCCGCGTCCTGCGTCGTGGGAGCGGGAACTAGGGCGGTGGGACACGGCGGTGGCCGGGCCTGGGTCACCCCCTCCCGCCTCCCGCTTGTGCCGGGAAGCCAGCCTGCCTCCCGCACGGGGAAGGAGAAACAGCGGCTGTTTTGGAAATCTGCTCTTTGCCTGTCCTTTGGGTGTCACTTACGCGACAGTGGTCCTGTACGAGCGACTTTGTTTTGTCCTGTTGCCCTGTCTCTTAGAGCCACAGCAGCTCCCGCCGTCGCCTGCATGGGCAGAGGTCACTCAGTATGCATTGCGCTTAAAGGCCATGGGGAAAAACCATAAAGATACAGAAATGCACAAAACAGGCCCCTCTTCTGTCTCCTGTCACTCAAAGACAAAGGCATGCGCTTTCACCCTTGGTGGGAACACACACCATGAGAGCCCTGAAAAGCCAATGGCGTCCTGTAAGCAGAGGGCACACCGGAGCCAGCAGCTGAGTGCCCAGCATAACCGCCCAGAAGCCACGGGCCGCCGGGCACAACACCCAATTGAACGTGACAGCCTGTGAAACATCCGATGGCAGCATCCTGTCACCGGGCTCCCGCAGGATCGAACCCATCCTCGTGCCGACAGGGCCCAAACAGCCCCTCCTTACCCCAGCGCTGCTCCAGGCCACCAGCTGCACCAGCATGCCAGTCGCCTCCTGGCTGGCAGTGTCCCTCTGCACACACACAGGTAGCCACAGACCTGATCTGCAGCCTCTGCTGCTGCAGGGTGAGCCGAGGACATCACCGACAGAGGCTACACATCTGTCTCTTCTGTAGCCATTGGGTGCCATTGTCTTTTCACACGTGTATACACTTCTAGACCCTTCCAATGGTCCTGCACAGCTGCTCTGGGAAAGGTCCCCATGGAGGTACTGTTTTGGTACCATTGCATGTTCTCCTGGGCACCAAAACTGGTAGTTGTTAATACACCTTTGGGGAGGGGTGGCTGCTACAGCACCGCAGGGGAGTCGCAGCCACACAAAGGCAGGGAGGCTGAAGTGCCCCCAGCAGCACCACATGTGGTCCAGCACTCTCTGACCACAGTAGATAGTGGGACTGAACAGGGGATGTTTGAACAGCCCGCTGTGCCCATCCTTGGAAACACTCAAGGTCAGGTTGGACTGGGCTCCAAGTAATCTGGTCGAGTTGAAGATGTCCCTGCTCATTGCAGGGGGTTGGACTACATGAAGGTCTCTTCCAACCCAAACTGAAAAAAACACCCATGTGGGGACCCGAGGCCAGCTTCCCATACCTACGTACTCACCACATGCACCCAGAACAACCCTCTAACCGCCAGCAATGCCCACCTGCTACTTTTCAGTTTTTCAGTCCATTGCCGTTACTGACTTAAAAGATTGATAGTTTAGATAAACCTTCAAATAAGTTTTATTTAAAAAAATATTAAATAATGGTTCAGTGGTTGGGGTTTTTTGAGAGAGAGTTTTATTAAATATACTACATCGGTATCTTGTACTCCATAATCTTTGGATAACTCACAGACTGACTCGCTTAAAAATGTATAGAAAAAACATCTGCAAAATTAAAACTAAAAAAAAAGAAAAAAACACCAAACCAAACCCCACATCACAAAGCTCTGGACACTGCATGTTAGCAAAGAATACCTTTTATTTGACCTGAACATGTGCTGAAACAAGGAACATATTCATGAAACAGGACGCACTCCTTGAATACGCACACCTCAAACTACTCAGACTAGAGGAAAACTAGTGCAATCAGGTTTAACTGCATCTAACAAAACAGTAAAAACTACTTTGCATTCCTTTGCTTTTATACTTTTTTTTTTTTTTTCCCCCAAATCCATTCCGTTTGTTCTCTTCCCACCACAACAAACCATCCGGGGGTTATTTCTGGCCATCTCACACTGCACGAAGCCACCTTCGCAGCGGCTGAGCCGTATTTACACCGAGGCATGCACAGGAGGATACTGCAAGTGTTTGCAACGCAAATCTATTCATTACAGTAGAACTCAACAACAGGGTGTCTCTTTAACACTGCAACTCTATAGCCTTGACCTGTGGTGGAAGTTTCCAGTGTATGAATTACAAACCAGCTTACAAGTCGGAAAGAGAAACAAAGAATTTTGCAAATTGTTTGTATTTTCCATATTAAACCTCTCCGAGAGCCGTGCCTAGCGCCGGAACCAAAGCCAGCTGTTGAGTAGCCAGAAAGCTACAGTAATTGAATACATGATCATTTCCCTTTTAGCACGCTCCTTGTTCTCTTCTTCCAGAAGTTGCAGACGGCGGTTAAGTTTGATTATCTAAAAATAAATAAAGGCTTTTAAGACTTCATTACAAGTTTCCAGACTTTTTTGAACCTTCTGAATAGCCATGTAAAATTAGTATCTGGGATTTTAAACGCTTGATATTTGACTTTCTATCTTCAAATCGCTAGCGATCAGATCTTGCCTTCTAAGTAGGAACAGAAATGGAGTTGGACTCCAGCTTCACAGAACGATACAGGATCCGCGAGGGCATTCCAGCCCTCAGGGGTACAGAGAGGATCCCTCATCAGACACCTCATTAGGGGTACCTTTGCAGCCTCACAGAAAACCTGTTCCTCCGTTTTATCACTACAGTTTTTTCTTAATATTACCGATGTATGTGCTTTACATACCTGTCTTCTTAAGGAAGCAGCATCTACAACTGTCATGTCATCTGGTGTTCCCTCAAGCGGCGTATCCAAGTTGGAAAGACCATATCTACCAAAGAAGGGAGATAGCTGTCTCAGCCATGCAAATATTAGCAACTACCAGATTTTATCAACATTCTACTAGATGTATTTTTTTGGTGCTGATGCCAAGAATTCTAAAACTTTTTTTCCAGTTTTTACAGACTTTTTTATTTCAGTAGGATCCTAACTGAAGAAAGCACAAACACGTATGACGTGGGTAAGAGCTTGACTGAACCGGGATTTATTGCTCTCCACATTTAAATATATTTGAAGTTTATCCACGCAGACAGACTCCTTGTTATCACTTAGTCTCTCAAGAGACTCTTTCCAGTTATTTAATTGATTAATGAAACTTGAAAATTCCCTGAGCTAAAATGCTAATGTTGCGAGAGACCTGGCAACAGCTTAGAAATGACCAAAGGGAGACCTGCAAAGAACGGGGTGTCTTACGCTCAGTACTGGCTTAAATACCAAGTGGACACCACAGAGATCAAGGATATCAGTCACTTCAATCTCAGAATTTTAGACATAGAACCTTACAAATAAAGAGCCTGATGCACAGCCACTGCTACCCAAGAAAGTTTGTTCCCAGAGCACCTCCCAATTTTCTTAATGTGGTGATTCAGAGAAAACATTATTCAAACTCCAGGTCAAGTTAACTGAACATGGCACATTTATTATCAGTTAGGAAGTAGCAAAAAAACTACATAAAGTATATGCTTTGAAATGTTATCTCTTAACCACATTCTTTCCCACCAGCTAAAGGGTAAAAATAGTTCCTGATGCTGCACCTTAGGAAGTTGAACAAGATAATCTCAAGGCTACCAAATTCACAATAAAATACACCTAAAAGAATGCTCAGCATTTAATGACAGTTATCGGTCAACTTGGAGTAACCCGAGTAGAATTCCTGAAGCTTGCACAACGCACTTAGGTGTGGACACTACTTTTTCACTGCACATCCTTTCAGCACTGTGAGCCAACCTCTTTGGCGGGCCTCGGCTCAGGCAGGATGAGTCCCTCCACTTCCCACCCCCAACAGAAAACATGCCAAAGGTTTCCCTGTGCCATTGGTCATGAACATGTTGTTTCTGAACAAGAATTGCTGCTCCTAGACGAGAGGGGCATTAGTCTGGACTTTGATAGCCGTTAGATCCTCGAGCAACACAGTGGTAGAAAGTTAATTATATTTTGGTCTGTGTTTCCTTGGCTTGCAGGGTATACAGGGAGGGGAAAGCCTTCTCCCGGTGAGATCAGGACAACAGCAGCTTTTAAGTAAGGGCACAGGCAACTAAGCAATTGTTTGCTAGCAGTCATAGATGTTTTAAAAACATGGTATGGGATGAAAGGGGAAAAAAAAGGTTTTCTAATTAAGGCTATTATTAATTATTTATGCTAAGGAGACTTCAAAAACATTCACTTAGCCATAACCTATGCTATTTACTATTTGTAGTTCTTTCAGTTTGGGTGATATTATAAAGAGTGAAACTCTTGGGTCTCTTTTGTTATTTATTTCCTCAGTGCTGTGAAGCTCACATTTCAAACTCAGCAAAGTTTTTTTAAAATAAACCCACACTCATTATAAAACACTATGGACATTTCTACTGCTAAAAAAAGTTTGAAGCTCTGCATACTCAAAAAAATAAATCCAGTTTTCCTTACTGCTAGAGGTCCTCTTGAAAACCAAAGAGATTTCCAAGGAGGGTCTTTTTGTAGGATTTTTTAATTTATAGTGATGGTAAAAGAAAATTAGAAAATCCTATGGGATCCCTAGCGTAGCTGTCCCTCACCATCTCCTGGGAACAGCAGAGAGGCTTCAGTGAGATGGGCACACCTCCCTCCCAGGCCACATTAATTTAACATAAAGTCACAGTGTGTCACTGCTGCTCTACCAAGTTCCAAGCCATTCCAGGTATTAAATCAAGAGGGCCACCAGCAAGAAATTCCTTGAGATAATCTCCTGGATTGTTACAAAGCCGGAATACCCAAGTTAGAGAAGAAGCATATGCTTGGATCCAGTGTCTACTTAAGCACAAATATAATCGCCATGTCAGTGAAAACATAGAAGCGTAGTGGGAAATGGGAACAACAGGTCTGGAAGGGACTATATTTTCTTCCCTTCAGCCTGACCACGAGAGTACGTGTCAGTCCAGCTCCACTGAAACAAGGTCAATCTGCCAAGGCAACGGTAGCGAAAAGGCATCCAGCTACAACTATCAACCACAGGCACGTTACTGAAAACTTGTGATGTCAGCTCAAATTTTCTAGCAATAAAAATATGAAACTCACCACTACCTAGAAAGTACTCAAAATCTACCACTAATGTAATTTAAGAGCCTCTCCTTGCACATTACGTTGAGCCAGAATTCTGCAGCACGTTGTATCGATTAGACAAGCAATGTCTTTGGGTAAGGAATAACGACCTGAAATATTTTAAGAGTTGAGAGGGAGGATAGAAAAGAACATTGTGTTTTAAAATAAGGATACTAGAAACAGGGAAACAGAAGTCTGAATTTTAGATTCTAAATTAGTGGATCATGACTAACAAAAAAATACTCTTTACCTGATGTTGTCATGATGAGGGTTAGAGGAAGTGGTAGCAGCTGACCCACCACGTAACACTGGCCTACAGCAGGTTTGTGTGGACAGAAAGCATGAGACAGAAAACAGGAAACGACAGAGATAGGAGGTAAACCACACAGAACAAAGGAACATCAGAATACTGCCACTTACATTGTATAATGTTTCTATACAATTCAATATCTATTTATTCTGTTGTCAAATGCACTTACATATTTCTCTTATTCACATTTAATCAACACAATGCTTATGCAGCCAAGACACAGAGGCAGCTTTTAATGGTAAAGCTTCATTTATGAAAGACAAACTTTTGGAATAGAGATTTGGGCAGAAGTTACCTGCCTTATAAAATAGCTATGGAAAAATTCAGGTTTGAAAAAAAAAAATCCCCCTTATGCTCCCAAACAAACCCCCACCAGTAACAATGGAAAAAAATAAATCTATATACTATAAAAGGCTCTCCAATCATCCTCTCCTCCCTTGAGGGAAAAAGGAGATTTGTCTTCTTTATTCCTCTATGCTAGGTCTAATTCAGAAAACCTGGGCTAGCAGCCTAAGGACTATAGATGTAGCCTGAAGAGAGGTATACTCTCCAGGAAGAAGTGATTACTTCAAGTAGATGGTATGAATGTCCGTGCAAATATTGCTCTTTCACTTTCTTTTCCTTTTCTTTCTAGGCAGAGAGGAAAAAAAGGTAGAGCTGATTAAGCTGCTGCAACTATATAACATACATTCACGTTGCAGTAAGAAGTTACTGTGTCTCAATCTACAGATGATGTGAATACCAGTAGTACCTTCTGACAAAGTCACTACTATGTGCTTTCAGAACCTCTGGTAACGAGGTGTTACTGTTCCACATCTAGAATGTCTAACGAGCTCCTCAAGAGCCTGAAATCTTTTTTCAATTTCTTCCCTTTTCCCCAATGCCCAGACGAGATACATCTACCATGTGTTTAACCCGTGTTTTCTCCAGGCTATAACATTAAAGACAAAGAGGATCTAGGTACAAAGATCTTTAGAGCAGGTTCACGTAGGAGGCAGAGGCTTGGTGCAGACATGGCTGACAGAACACTCTGGCCTGGCCTCAAAATGAGCAAGAAACATGCAAAAATATCACAACCACTAATTTTATTTGAAAGGATCAGGATCTATGAGCCTTAGCAACCTCTGCTCCCTACCACAATACTTTCTGGAACTAATTCCTGCCCTAAATCAGCACAGCAAGCGCATACCAGGATGTTTTTCTGACTAGCACATAAGATAAGCCAGCATGCAGTGTTCTACCAAACAGAAATGCCCATTCCCACTACAGACAATAAAATAATATTCTTACTTAAATGCATGAGGTCTTGAAGACATTTATCAAAAAAGGTATTCCTACTTTTTTTTTTTCAGAGAAATAATCCAGCTAAAGTCCTGTCTGACAGATGCTGGAACTAGATACTTTGCTGAATTCCTCACGCTTTCTCAAAGAGCAGCTATGGAGCAGGTCACAAAATTTCCCTGCGAAGGTGAAGTCCTGTGTAATTAACTGGGAAACAGGTGAATGTTAGCTTGCCAGCATCCAGTTGGCATCTCCCATGCCATCTGACACAGGACAACACCACTTGGATTTTGTGTCACAAGAATGGTAAGTCTCAAATGCTCTCTCAGCTCTTTGCCTCTGTGGTATCTTGTGGCCAAATGAAGTTCTACAGCTGTTGCAGAACTAATCAATACTAACTAATTCATGCTGCCCTTCCCAAGGAAAGCCAAAGGTAGCTGAGGGCCACTGCAAGGAACAAAATTTGAGTGCTGTGGGATGTGTGCAAATCAGGAACTCAATCTAAAGACAATCTTTAATTCCACTTCTCAGCACAGTCAGGCTGCTGAGAAGCTGCACATGATTTCTTCCTTTTCCTCACAGTTCACATTTTATTTCTTTACAGGTGGACCTGAAAGGATCACCAGAACATTCCCCTGCTTCTCCCATGCCTTTACTTGCTTGGCTTTACTTTTCAACAAAAACATTCATTATATAGACAACAGGGGCCTCATAACTGAGATCACCTTACCCCCAAATCAGCAACAACATTTTTGGCAAACACTAAGTGTACAAGCATAACATAGTCCAGGTATTAAATACATGGTCTTCTTTAAAAAAATCAAGTACATTAAAACTTTGTATTTTCTGGCTACTTCTATCAATTCCATCCTGAGCATTAACATTGGATCAGAAGCAGCCCTAACTCTGAGGCCATGCATACTCAACACTATTTCACTGCAAATACAGCAGCAACCCAAAGCAGGAAGGGAACGCAGAGTAACGCAAGTTAATAACAGGGGGAAAGTGGGCAACAAGGCAATGACCAAATGAATCTGGTCTTCCTCTGCTTAGGGCAGAGTATGCAGTGGAAATACCACAGTAACCATGCAGTCATAAATACATAGGCTGGGAGGAAACCACAACTGTGGACAGTCTAGGTCCCTGGGTCCAACTTCCACCGTCTCTGTGCATGCACACAGGGGACTGAAGCCAGCACACACCCTATGCCCAGCGGAGGCAGCAGCAACATGTACCTCTGTACTTAAAAACACCTCTGGAAATCTCAGAACGGGCACCAGGACTTAACGGATACGTTCTGGATGCGAGCTGGGTAAGAAGCTCAGCTTCCAAAGTACAGAAAGGATGGGTGCATTGAAGAATCAGTGACTGGGTGAAACTGTTCCTCACTGGTCTTGGTGCTGTAAGTGGTTACTTTGATAAAGCAACAAGCAACTGTTTTTCCTGGGCTCCTTTGTGTTTTCAGACCCATTTCGTTTTCTTCTGAACTATATTACCCTAATTGAAAGTCATGCATAGCCCTCTTTGATAGNGCTTATAGCATTAATGATCAGTCTTTAAAAAACACTAGGTACAGGCCCTACAGTCATTCAACAGAAACTGAAACAGAAAAATGGTTAAAACTGGAAAACAAAACTGACCTATTGTCCTTGTCCAAGCTGAAGGAAATGCAAGAGTAAACAGTGATGGTTAAATTGTTGTCCATTTCAATAACCCATAATGCGAGCAGTGCTGGCTAAACTAGACACAACTCCTTATCTGCAGCAGTACAATCAGCACCTACCGTTAGCAGCTTTAGTAGATGGGAAATTATTTTGGAAAAAAAAAAAAAAAAAAAANACCACAGTAACCATGCAGTCATAAATACATAGGCTGGGAGGAAACCACAACTGTGGACAGTCTAGGTCCCTGGGTCCAACTTCCACCGTCTCTGTGCATGCACACAGGGGACTGAAGCCAGCACACACCCTATGCCCAGCGGAGGCAGCAGCAACATGTACCTCTGTACTTAAAAACACCTCTGGAAATCTCAGAATGGGCACCAGGACTTAACGGATACGTTCTGGATGTGAGCTGGGTAAGAAGCTCAGCTTCCAAAGTACAGAAAGGATGGGTGCATTGAAGAATCAGTGACTGGGTGAAACTGTTCCTCACTGGTCTTGGTGCTGTAAGTGGTTACTTTGATAAAGCAACAAGCAACTGTTTTTCCTGGGCTCCTTTGTGTTTTCAGACCCATTTCATTTTCTTCTGAACTAAGTCATGCATAGCCCTCTTTGATAGTCTAAATCACATCCCCTTTTATTTTTACCATGAAAAATATCATTAGCTTGCTCAATATATAAAAATGATGCCGTAACACCTCAAGATATGATTATGTGAGTGAAGTGTGTCTTTTAAGGGGGACAGTGTTTTTTTAGAAAGGGCTATCCTGAAGAAAGGAAACTGTAATTGATTTCCATACTTTCTTCTCCTAAAAAAAATAAAAGGTATTGACCCAAGAATAGTTCAGATGAAGTACAGATTTCAATGTGACTCTATTCAGATAAGAAATTGCATTTTTTTCCTGCATTTAAGACCTCGCTAAAATCTGCTTA
>VZTM01007861.1:120760-158647 GCA_013400555.1 Jacana jacana
ATAATAATTGTAATCCCTTAAGTAAACATCCTTATAAAAGAAGGACTGTAATTTAGAGAGCTGTCACTATTGCTATGCAGGTAGATAGTTATGGTACAAGCAGGTATCTACTTGTTAGTCTCATTGTTTTTTGAAAACATTTGAGAATTACTTTGTTTAGTAAAGCCCAACTTCCAAAAAATTCTCAGAACTGTCTCTGTGTGCATCTGGATCACGAGAAGATGAAAACAACAGAAAAGAAACAACTATAGATACTGTGTGTACCACACAGAGAACACTGTGATAAGGAGCCCAGCCAATTCTTCTGCTTTAATCTGCCAGTCTATCCCAGAATGGTTCGTTTTGTCACTTTGTAGGTCAAGCACTGGAATTTTGCGCAGTACATCTGCACGTTTTGTCCAAGGAGGACACCACCATCCCAGATTAAAGCCTGTGTATTATAGTCCTACTTAGAAAGCAAATATTTTAAAAGGGAGTGCTCCATGTGCCTTTTCAATGTGGTCCTCATCACAGCATCCAAGCAGACTATGGTGTCTATTAGAAAGCTGAATCAAGGAGGTAAGAGAAACAAGCATTAAAAGAAAAAAAAAAAAAAGTATTTTTTGGATAGCAACTGAATACTTGAAATAAAACATGGACTTTATTCCCTGTTTGAAGATGTGAACTAGACTCACAGAAGCACTGGAATAAAGAGCTGATCATTGCCAAGTTAGAGTACCATAGGACTTGGTACTGAAGAATAGACATGATGCGAACTTAAAAGTCAAGCCAGTTTTGATGAAGCAGCAATGTGTCATTACAGTAATTAGAACAAAGACTATTTCTTTCAGCCAACAACACTGGAAATAAGAACTTTAGGAGCAGCTGGTTTCTTACATTCCTCTACTGTTGGAAAAAAGTATTTCTAGATGCTCAAGAAATTTCAACGCGGTAAGAGGTAACAGGTGCAAAATTACGTTTTCTGTAGTGCAAAGAATACACTTGTAGTATCATTTATGTACTTCAGTGGTCTAATTTAGGAACAAGGAAACTAAGCTTTGAAGGCATGCATGGCATTTACCACAAACCTCTATTAGAAATAGCAGCTGATAAGGTGGGTGATAATCAGTATCATCTGAGGTAGCACAATTTATGTCAAGCAAGTTTGTTTGCTTGTACTGTGTATGTTGAGCTATTCAATAACACTTCCACAGGTGTGGCTGCTCTAAGAAGCTACCACAGCGAAACAGAATGCCACCTTACTGATTTTGTTTGTAGAAATGCTACTCCTAGTTTTATTTACATGAAACTTGCAAAGATTTTTGAAGTCTACCTGCATTTTTCTTACTGTGAAGAAACAAGAAGCAAAAGTTTTTCACCAAGTACAAAAAAGGCTTGGCTTTCCTGCATTTGTGTGAGCCATCCGAGTTCCACCTTGAACATAGTGTTTTCGTAATCTCAACTCACAGAACATTCCTCAGAGTTACCCAGGTACATGGTCACATGCTCCACTTGGAGATTGACAAAGCCTGGACGAGGGAGAAACGCCAGGCTCAGCCTCACTGGGAACACACAGCGTGTTCCAAGTGACTTCTGAGTTCGGATCACACTGAGTCAGAAGCAGCAACAATGACAAGAAAAAGAAGCAATTTCTGGGAACCTCAATGATTCAAAGCAGATTATCTACAAGGTTGGCACAGCATAACTTCTGTCATAAGAAAACAAGTACTTGAGAGAACAAGCGACAAATGAAGTTCTACTAAAATAACAATCTGTAGGTCAGAAAGTATGAAATGGTGCAGCCAAGAAAGATTGCTTCTTCCACCTGGGCAGAACACAGACACAACTCAGGATTAGCTAGCTGGTGTTTTTCATACTTTTCATCCTGGATCTATCTGAAGTTTATATAATTTCCTAAAAGACACTCATAATAGAAACTGCTTGTCATGACAAGTTTGATTTGACAGACCTTATGCAGGCACTACCATGGGCATCAGGAAAGGAAAACTGATCTCCAGATGTGTCATAATTTCCTGGCCTTTGGAAATGATAAATTGGGTCACTCAAGCTACCAGTTATATGTTCATTGATCATCTCCTTTTTCAGTTTACAGGATTCCAAGTTTGTATTGTATTAGTAAGCCTCTGAAAGGCTGCAATATCAATATTCAGACCATTTTAAACCAGTAATTCTAGATATATAGCTACCGAGCAACCACAAAGCACACAGGTGAGTTTTACGATTTTTGGATTCAAGAAGTCCAAACGGATGTGAGAAGTCTGACAGCACCTGGATACATGCAGGCAGAGCTGATCTTGCCAGTTTCTCAGATGGATGGCTGGGCAGACACAGCCCATGACTTTCAGAAGACTAAACTAACCTGAGGAGCAAGGATAAAGTGATTGTAAGAAATTGCAAGATTTCATATACCATCTGGTTTTCCTTTAAGCCCAATACCTCAAAGACTGGCAAAGCAGACTGGTAACATCAAAGGAGTAAACTTTTCAACACGCAGCTTCCATCACATGAAGCCCATCTGTTCCAGCAAGTATCATGTGCAAACTATGGATAGGCAAGTGAGGGCCATTCCTGCAGTGACATTCCAGTATGACCTGTCCATCAGGACATAACTGGATGACCAATGCCACACGGAACCTGGTGGGCACTTAGGAGGCTGCTAGAACATTTGGAGACTGAACTGATGAGGAGCTTATGGAGGTGAATCTGGTTTTGCCAGCTCAGTGAACGTGTATGACTTGGCAGACTCAAGCACCCAGACATGTGCAAGTTGTAAGCCTGTAATGAACCAAAAGCCTGATTAAGTAAGAAGGGGAAGATCATGGAAATATTTCCATGAAGATGTGGAGGAGAAGGAGAATCATAACGTGTATCAGAGTTCATTTTAGACAAACTAACCGACAGGTATGTAACTACATACAGTACACCTCCTAGCACCCCTGCTGTACATAAACAGACATTTCTAGGACATAATTCACTTGATCTGCTTTAGACTAAAAATAGGTAGACCCTAAGGAGGTTGTGCACTTATTTCCCCCTAGTTACTGAAAATTAAATTTATGGTGATTTAGCAACAGTGTTATACAGCCTACATTGGGACAGATGAATCCCATATTCTGGGCCTTAGATATAACATCCTTTCAACAAGGGAAAGTGTTCTTCATGGTAGCTGTATAAGGAATCTTCTTATATATGAGTTTAAGTTACAGGTGGAAAGATGCTGTCATTCAGAATAAACCAGATTAATCAGACTATGATATCTCCTAGAAATATAGAGACCTGTATGTCTTCAGAGAGCACCTTAAGGATTGCTACCTCAGATGGTATCAATAGATACAGTTCCAATTCTAAATGCTATTTGCCATTTTGATGCCAAAAAAATAAAGATACATACTCAGAGAGTCCAATACTTTGATACATTGATACCAAAAAAAGAAATAAAAAATTACTTAGTCTAATATTTATGAGAAATACACATATTCCTTTTTCTGTGAATGAAAACCATTACATAATATCAAGAGTTAGAGAATCAGGAACATTTTCATGCACAAAACCTCAGTTTCCTGAAAATTCAGGGTGGAGAGAAAGAAATTATACCAGCTCAGAAATGAAAAAATCTCCTGAAGTAACATTTCACAATAACTGCTGAAACCAGCTGTGACCCCACAAATACTCCCACCCACCCACTGCAACAAAATACTTCACAAATGAGTCATCTCACTAAAAAAGTATAGAAGTTAAGAAACATGTTGGCCTTATAATGCTTAAAATTATGTACTTGCCACAACATACAAAATATTAGCTGGAAAAAAAAACCAAATAATGAGGAGATTAATAACAAAGGAAATATGTAACAAATGCATAGTTGTGTCCCTGCACTCTGTTGCTCTACTCACATGGAATCATTCCGGGCCAGCTGGCCATTCTGCCGAGTGGCATTCTCGCTCATGGAACGTTCCCTCTTCAGTCTTCCCACTGAGCGGACCTGGGTAAAGGGGGAGAACGGGAGAGGTCAGAGACAGGGAATTCCAGGAGACACTTAATAACTTGCATTGGAGTTTGTAAAGTTAGATCTGCCCTCAGGTACAGGGTATGTCTTGAGGGGTTTCACAGCGATTAGGAGGAAAACAACCGATGACAGAATCTGCTGTTGGTACATGAAAAGCTTACTGGAATCCTGCCATCTTTCCATGTGATCTGATGCCAAATATGAACAAACAGAATTTTGAGTATGTAAGAAAGCAACACTATGTTTAATACTACTTCCCATCAGCAGAGATAACTGTATTGCTACTGCATCTTAAGAGTCTGTAGAGTCCACAGCTTCGTATTTTTCCTTTTATAAGATGTCAACTACACATCATAGCCCTGGGTGACAACCTTACACCATCCTTTGAAGTTGGTTTTCAGAGTTTTATTAAAACTCACTAACTCTTTGTGGTGCTCCATCATCTGGCAGCGAATTCCAAAGGCTAAGTATACATGTTAAAAGAATCTTAGCTTGGTTTTGAATAACCTGCAAATTATAAACATCTCGTGGCTTTCTCTTCCATCAAAAGGATTTTTTTTCTAAAATTATTTTGAGTATTTCTAATCATGACTTTATGTTTTTTTAAGGTCTGAGTAAGCCTACTGAGCATGGCAACCCCTAGCCACCTGCCTGTTAGATACGTAACTTCAAAGTCAGAATTGGAACTACTATGGTGCTAATAAAAATATTTTTATATTTTCCCAATTTATGTCAGCAGCAAGTAGATCTGCATCATAGTAGATAAATCATTGGTCATTTTAACTTTCTTTAGCAGGATGCTTCCCAGCTAAGGAATAAGTACCTCTTCGTTTTGAGGTGCCTGTTGTGAAGGTTTTTCTAGGTCCAAAAAATCTAGCGGTCGATCACTAAGAGAAATAACACGGGGAGGAGTTTTCAATGCCAGTGGTTTGAATGGAGTAGACTGAAGAAGGTCAAGGTCTGGTGGTCTGGAAAATGGAATGTCTTCACTATTACCTGCAAGAACATCAGTTATCAACAGAAAGCAAGCAGTTCTGAAGCCTGAGGGCTAATGCTTAAATTCAAAAACACATCACATCAGCTACTTCCCCTGACTAACCCAAATAATTAAGCATACCTTTCGTTAAGGGGGCTTAGATGTTAAAAACAGTGGTTAAAGCTCTCATCAGGACCACAATAATTGACACTTATCTGAGCGGTTTCCCTAAGAACAATGATCTAGAGAAACATCAGCTGTTAGTGCAAGTGAGGGCACTTTTAACGTCAAGATTTAGTCTTCCTAAAGGTGTATTTGTTTAGAAATGCAGTGACTGAGGATGTGAAGATGTCATTCTTTCAGAGCATAAAATATATGCATGAAACACATTTTACAAATTGTAAGGCCTTCAACAGGTCCAGGTCTGTCACTGTAAAGTCCATGACCATAAATAGTAGAGAAGTGTTGATTTTGTCCATGTGATGACAGACAGGTACTTAGCATAACTAGCATTCTATTTGTAATCACACATGTTTTGCACGGCTAATATATAGTACATCCCCAAGACCCTCTATAGTTACTTTACCTGGCCAGTATACTTTAACTTATAGTTAGTTAAGAGAAATATGGTGTAAATCAATAAACACTACATTTTTTGGCCCAGAAGTGATTTAGTGAGATGAAAAGTTAGCAATTAAACTTTCTGTTCATTATTCACTCAACTGTCTTGATTACAAGTTATACTAAGCTATTAATGAAACATTTGCAGAGTTTAAGAAACTTCTAAAGTCAAAGTTGATAAGCAATAATTGTTTGAAAACCATAAAGCATTTTACTGGTTTTTCTGTTTTTTAAAAAAATAAAAATATATATATATTTATTCATCCAGAAATGTGGAGAACTAATTTAAGTTTTTGCCTCTTTTTCTTTTAAAGAGATGCAGACATACCTGCCACTACAATCCGCTCTGGCACCTGCATAGTTACACTGGCATTTGGAAATCCTTCTTGGATGCCCTTCTCAAGGTCAGCATTTTGAGGAGCTACTTTGAGTTTTTCTGGGACCCTCATGCGCTGACTGATTCCTTCCGTGTATTCCATTTCATACTGAAGGCGATTAATTTCTGCCATCTCGGCAGCTGGAGACGGGAACGCGGCCCCACTCATTCTGGCAAAAGAAAACCAAGAGCTGTAACAACAATATGGGAAACCAGCAGAAAGCGTGTAAAGGGAAATCTTTGTTCTGATTACCAGGGACGCGGTAGATGATCCTAAACGAACGGAATTTTTAAGAGAAACAAGTTACACGATAAAATTCATAGGAAACGTAGTCACAAAGAGCTGGGAGTTGAGGGTAATGAAAGGAGAACAGAGTGATGCTGCACACAACGCTCAAATCCTCAAATTCAGCTGTGACAAAAAGAAAAATAACACAGAGATTTTGTTTGTACTGTACTATTCCTGCTCTGGCTGGCAGAAAAAGAAAACCAAATAAGCCAACGAAACAAGAAGACTTGGCAGGGTCAGTAGGAAATCTAGTCAGGATTGGTAAGAAATCCGAAATATCAGTGTGTATTTAACCAGATCAATATTTGAGAAAATGGATGAAGTCTTACAAAACTCCAGGTTGATGCAGAGAACAAAAGAAAGGCCTTGGCTTAGGCAACAGCCTTCTGCTTCCTGCCAGTCACCCAGGTCTCACTCCATCTTCCAAGGACAAAGCTCCTTATCAACAGCTTGTCAAATCAGCTTGAAAACAGCATGTTCACCACCCATTCCCAATTGCATGCAATTCTGTAAACTTCTCAACTCTGAATTTACTGTAAATAAAAGCCTTACTTTTGCAGAGCAAATACAAGATGAGCAGAGAGAGAACAAGACTATTTACACTTAGAAGCATTTGCCAGTGTTTCACATGTAGATTTTCCTAAAAAAGGAGAGAAGTTTCTTATGAAGCAGCGGGGGAATTTCCTAGAAACTGGGCTATAAAAAAACCTTGCGAATACAGCAACTGCTGCACTTTTTGAGGTCAGGTTTAAGGTTGAAAGAAAAAGAAATCCTAGAGCTGTGCTTGGAGGTGGGCTACAAAGGGGCTGCTGATGGAAACCCTGGGCTGGAAAGGGAACTCGAATGGCTGAGAAGTTGGTCACACGGCCAGTGGCGGGTGAACCTTGTTGATGGCTCAGACAGATTATGTTTATGGGCTCAGTTAGGAGAGAGATGTCCTGGAGCTGTAGTTAGAGCAGGGCTGGAAAGTGGCTCCCAAAGGAAACCGTAAGCAGCAAGGAATACTCAGTTGAGAGAAGCTTTTCATCCAGGCAATGGCTGGGAGACCTTGACAACAGCTCAGACTGAAATAAATTATTTTTAGGGTTAGGATTGAGCAAACTGTGTATTTCTATACATACAAGCACACACAATAGGCATATATACTTATCCAGGCAAATCTGCCTACGGAAAGCATAGCTTACTCTAGCAAGAAGTCTTTTAGTGGTATTGCTTGAAGTAATTCCCTGAGCGAAGCGATCTATCCTGGCAAAAAGGCAGGTTTTGCAACTATAATTGCAACTGCATTCTTCTACTATTTTTGGCAGCAAGGCTATGTCTGTTGCTGCCAGTGTGCTTTCATATGCTGAACACGCAGACCTTTGTGAACAAAAAGTCTAAGTGCAGACCATTTATGTGACAGGTGAGACAGACCACAAGTCATTCCTCCCACCATCACATAGAAGCAATAGCTTCCATATTTATTAATAAACCCTCAAACCTCAAAGGCAAGAAGGTCACTGTTCTGTGTAACCTTTAAAAAGTTAAAGGAAATACCCAAAGTGATGGGTATTAATCTCCCTGTATTAATTCTTACTGTTTATATAAATCAAGTCAAAGGAACCAGAACAGCCCATTTAACTAGAAATAATCACATTATAGGAGTTCAAAAGGTGCTTAAGCATCCCTGTTGCTTCAAAATTCTTACAATTTCACTTTGGGTTTTTTTTTTTGTCCCTGCACTTTGGTCTTGCAAGATAACGGCTAGATCAGCCAGTGACGTGAATCAAGCTCAGCCTTCCGACACTTCCACATTCCAAACGGTGCTTTTCATTTCAAAACATGGTCTATGATTGGTGAAGCACTGCCAAATGAACAGAAGTAACAATCACGATGTCAATAAGGAGACTGACTTTTAAGAACTTAAAAGTACCCACAGCATCTGCGGGCAGCAGCTTGAAGAACAGTTATTGCTTGCAAGACTTGGCAAAAGGTGTTTTGCTGCTTGTTCACTTTCTCATTTTGAAATACCTGTATGGCTCTGATTTTCACAGTCAAGCACACCGCACCAGCCTTTACACCCCAGCTTCCCTAAACCTTGGCATTGTTTTTGTACATAAATCTGCATGACAACTGCTTCCAGCTGTAAGGTAAAGCACATAAAAAGGAGAGCATCAGAACAGTCATTTTATAAACTAAATATCACTTTGGGTTTAGCTGTGCTTGCCAAAGACCTACAGATATAATAACTCAGTGTCTTCCTACTGTCATCTACTTTGTGCCATTGAGAATTGCATTTTCTGTCAAAAGACAGAAAATGTCTTTTTAGAAAAGAATAGCAAAACAGAGATATTTCAGCAACAGAAAACTTAAAATATTTAAATGGAGCTTGTTAGCAAAACCTCCAATTATTTAAAGAAATCAAAGTTATGTTTTCTGTAATGTTCTTATAACGCAAAGCATTTTATAGAAGACATTAATAATAAATCAGGGAGAAAGAGGACTTTAAAATTGATATTTACAGAACTTAATAGCTCTAAACAGGCATGAGAATTGAAAAGATGTCTAGGAGTCATGAGGCAATAAAAATACAACCACAAATACAGGATAAATAACGGACAGAGAGCAGCTGAAGCACAACCGAGCATCAGTGGCATTTGCTGAAAGACAGAAAGGAAGAAGAAGAAAATCCAGAGGAGGACAAGGGAAGAGAGAAGTTATACAAGGTGAATTATTTGTGTTCAGAAAGACACAGGGGTGCCTCCTTCCCCCTCTCCTAAACAGGAACAGCATGGGAGAGACAGGGACAAACAATGCATATGAGCGTGAAGGATGACTTTGTGTCAGTATTCTGGCCATAATCAGACATCAGCCACATCTGTGCTGCAGCCAGGAATGCTATGCAGAGTGCGGATGTCTGAGTTAATCTGAGCGCCCTGAAGGTGGGCACTGGTAACAGCATGGCTGAGCCAGCACTGAGATCACAGCAGGATTTACAGCCGACACGGAACTGCTTGTAACACCTCCAGCTATGGTACTGCTTGTTCCTGAGGCACCTGCTTTACAACAGGTCTGTTCAGGTGCACGTAAGCTACAACGTGCTCCTTTGGCAAGTTTCTAGATAGCCTCTGGCAAGTAAAAGGGGAGGAGGAGGGCCTAAAGCAAGGTTAAGGACA
The DNA here is from genome assembly GCA_013400555.1 of Jacana jacana. Taxonomy (NCBI): domain Eukaryota; kingdom Metazoa; phylum Chordata; class Aves; order Charadriiformes; family Jacanidae; genus Jacana; species Jacana jacana. The sequence goes on from VZTM01007861.1 coordinate 130,184, forward strand.
TGTGTTACACGACCCAAAGGACCCTCTTAGGGGACCCTAAAACTGTCAGAGCATGTATCACAGAGATGCTCATCAGGAGGCTACGAAAACACTGACAGAACAATTTGAGGGAAAGGAGAGCCAGGTGTCAGCTAAATGCTGAAAACTGTTCTACACAGCACAGTTATGTGTGTTAACTCCTAAACACATCACCTCCACTCCTTCACGGAAGAGTAACATCAACAAAACCCCCCAAACCTGTCCTATAAACAAGACGGTGAGATCACAAACCACTTAGGGCTGCGTTCCTTCAAGCTGGATTTACTCCAGCTGGAGTTTCCAACACTCACATACAAAAACACTGCCGGAAACAGTAGGAGGGAAAAACCCCAACCCTTGCACCATCTGACAACCGTTGCTGCAGAACACTCAAATACCCGTGGCGGTGTGGGAGCACCAGGCGCCCCCAGCCAGCTACCCCTACCGGGGGAGGCAGAAGGGTAGCTGGGAAGAGCTGGGCGCGCCGGCAACACCGGCCGGCGACACCCCGGGGCTAAGGGAAGGGATGGTCACCAACATCAGGGCGACGGCCAGAAGGGCCCGGTGGGGCGGCGGAGCGAAGGAGAGCCAAGACAAACTGGGGGCGAAGAGCAGGGCTGGGGCAGGAGACGGGAGCGGGGAAGAGCGGGGCTAAGAAGAGGCAGAGACGGGGAGCGGAGGAACACCGGGGCTAAGGGGGTGACGGCGGCCGGGCTTCAGGCCCCCGGGACCAGCCGGAGACGCTGCCGCCAGGCCCCGGTGGTCCGTACTCACCCAAAGCGGCGAGAAGGCGGCCGGCGGGCCCTTGCCCTGCCCCAGCCAGGCCCCGCTCCTGCCTCACCCCAGACCCCAGCGCTGCCTCCCACGGGCAAGGGGTTACGCCGCGCTCCTCCGGTAAGACGCAAAAACCGTCCCGCTTGATCCCATCGGGTTGCCGTAAGCACTGCCGGGCCGGACGGCGCATCACGTGACCAACAAAGGGGCGGAAGCAGCTCTCAGCGTATGGGAACCGGGAGGCATCCGTTTGTAGTGACGGGAGAAGCGCAGGCGCGCTGGGAAGCGTCCGCGGGCCGCGCAGCAAGGTTAGCGGAAGGGGGCGAGGGCCGGTCGCTCGCCTGGGCGAGCAGGCGGTCGCCGGCCTAGCTCGCAGCCCAAGTGGAAGCCGGTGCGGCGGCTCCCTGCGCGGAGAGACCCTTGTCCGTCCCGTCCCCGAGGCGCAGGAGGCGGGCAGGCCGTTGGCTTTGGCTCGGCGCCTTAGCCGGCGCCCGCGGTCACCGGTGGTGCCCCCGGAGAAAGCGACTTCGGGCAGGGCCCGAAACTTCCTACCGCTTCCTTGGAAGCTGCTTTGCTGCCCCCTCGGCCGCCCCTTTAGCGCTGGCTGTCAAGCGGCAGAGCTCAGGCTCTCTGTTTGCGTCTTGATGCTGTGGCGGCTTAAGGCATCGTTGTAATGTGGAAAGAGGAACGTGTAATTCGGTGTTAAGTGGGTGGAAGGTGGGGCTGGACAAGTGATGAACCCGGCAAACCACCCTCCTGTGCGAGGGCAAGAAAGGGCAGTCGCTCCAGGGCACCTTTTCTGCCAAGAGGGGAGGGTGCGGCCCTGCCGCTGGAAAGCGACCGCAAGGCTTCAAAGGAAAGTGCTGCTGGTGCAGCTTCACCTCACCCCGGCTGGGAACCCTCACCCGGGCTGCGCTGTAACACGCTGACTCTTCCATGGCCATCACCAGCCCCTGAACATTACATAAAGCCTGTCAGCAAATGGGCCCGACAGAGCCCTCACTCCCTGCCTCGCCTTGCCCTAGCTCGCACCATCTCCTCTGGGGCCATTGGGTGACTGGCTCTCACTCACAGCACAGGCAGCCAAAGAGCTGCTGTTTCCTTGCACCCTGGGTAACTCACCAATTTACCAATTCCATACAAAACACTATAATTTAAAATGCTGTTATATACAGAAGATAATTTTTAAGAGAGAGGAAAGCAACCTCTGCATCTTTGCTATGTTGTCTTGGAGGTCAAAACGAGGAGCGATGCCAGAAGTACTGAACCGACTATTGATCCAAGGCCTGCAACTTGCTAATTCAGTTATTTACAAATATCAACAGCACCCTTTTACAGAGGCAAGTGGTCTGAAATACAATCTCTTACTAGATAAAAATAAAGGTTGTATGACATTGAGAGTTACACGATTACCTGAGTTACACAATTGCCTGCAAGTGGGTCTTTTATTATTTGGCCTCCTTGAAACACAAGTTGTTGGCCTGAGCACATCTTACCAGGCAATTGGTAGAAGAGTCCTCAGTTTTACTGCTTCTCTAGGGTCTGTGATGTACAAACTATCACTAGGAATTTAGTTTCTGGTTGTGTATGGTTTTTTTGTTTGTTTTTACTCTATAAATAAAGGCTAAAAGTGGTTCTTACACTGAAAATATGTCCCTCTTGTGGAGGGAGCAAGTTGGGCAGGGCACTCTGGGGCTGCTGGAGTGCTTGGGTCTCCCATCAGCCGGCCTTCTTCATCTTCCTCATCTTGCAAGTTTTTCCCCCAGTGTCATCACAACCCTTTCTTTGGTACTATTTCCATCAACAGCCACTTTGTCACGCACCTGTGCTTCACGCATAGGAATCCCAGCAGAAAACAGGAACAAATGGGGAAGAGAAGGACATGGCTGAGTTGTTCCTCATCAAAACCACTGTCTGTCACCAGCCCACCACAGCATCCTAAGTAGAAAAACATCTAGGAAGGAAGCTAGCATGCAGAGATCCAGCCTGGGTATCAAGCAACTTTCTGATGCAACTCTGATGCGACTTTTTGTGTGTGTGTAAATGATATTATGCATAGGTAGTAGAAAAGATCTCTAGCACTGGGAAGAAGAAAAGAGAAAAAAAAAAAGTGGGTCTTTTATTTAGTCAAAATATTTTTATTTGGCTGTATTTAACAGAAGGTTTGCTTTCCTCCTTTCTTCCCGCCCTCCATCCCCGCCCCCCATTGTTTGCTCTTTATTTTGGATTTCTCATGCTTCCACTCTTTCAGTACAGTATATTAACACCTTCCATCTCTTCAGCATTTTCCAGTCAAGGCTCTTAAAGCATTTACAGACCTGAGTTAACTAATGCTCACAATTGTTAGCAGTAGGGAATAAAATTATCTGCATCTGCAGAGAGATGTTAAGATCAATTTTTTTTTCCACCTTTTTTTTTTTATTTTCAGTGTCCATCAAGCCCAGGATAGTACAAGCTGAACATATGTGTCCCTGCAGTTGTGTTTCATACTTTTGAAAGAAAGACTGCGTTTGAGCACTCAAAATCTAAAGCTATTTATGAAAATTCTTCTTTAGTAACTTGAAGGTGACACAATAAGTGACCAGCAGAATCCAAAACTGGGAACAAAGCATAACTTCCAGTTACGTGCTATTCTATAAGACATAACCCTTTGACTTTAAAACCACACTCCATTCCTTTCTCCTGACACATTATCCTCTACTGACCATTTCCAGCAGGCTTTTGCATCAGGTACTTACATTCTGCATTTTACTACCAAATTTTACGTGAGGGTCTCCCCCGTCATCAGTTGTGTACCGTGTACAATGCCTTTGGGTGGCTCTCATGAGCCTCCATGGAAAAGGAAAAAAACAAAAAACAAACCCAAACCTAAATCTAAACCCAATACCCTAACAAGCAATGGCTCTGGATTTTATCTTTGAGTATTTAAAGCAAACTTAAGAGTTTATGGAAAAATCTATTATGTGATTGTTTTAAGGAAAACACCTCATCCCCAAGCCTGGTTCAAACTAGACTAAATATTGACTTGACGTGAACACCCTCTTATCAGTAGTGCATCTGCATAGAGATTCTTCATAAAACCCTGCAAATTCAGAATTACAACTTGCAAACAGAAGTACTATGACTGTTCAAGCCAACAACAACTTGAAAATACGCATTCAGTTCATGTAAATGGTATCTGCTCGTTAGCTCCATCAGAAGATACTGGCATGAAACACAGATGAAATGTTTTCTTAGGTTAACACTGAAATTTCAAACAGTCAGACAAACACAATGCAAGTATTTTAACAGAAACAATATAAAATTTCACTGGCTTAGAAAAGATCCAAATGAGAAATCTTGATAATTTCAAGATGAAGAAATATCAAGAAATGCTAGACCCTACATTTAAAATGATGCATTTACAGAACTACTCAGATGAATTAGGCTTCCTCTATCACACTAATACTGGAATTCTGATAGATTGTGCAAGTAGTAAAAAATATCAACATTTTAAATGTTAACATTACAGTTTTAAATAGCCTTGCAAGTGCAATGTTATAAATATATATAAAAAAAACACCTCAGAACTACACTTTTATATGAGTAAATGAAAGTGCTTTTCAAGTATTTATGTTGGTTTACAGTTGGATTCTCTTACATAAGTCAGTGCTCAGATGGTACAATTTAAATATCAGTGGTTTTAAGAATTTTGGATGCATACATTTAACTGGATGGAATAAATGAATTGATTTGCAAAAATGTGTGACAAATATTAGAATAGAGTCATAGAATCATTCAGGTTGGAAGAGACCCTTGGGATCATCGAGTCCAACCATAAGCCCTACTCTACAAGTTCTCCCCTACAGAATATAATTTTTGATATTTAAATATGGAATATTACAACATGAATATTATAGGTTTTGTCCTCTATTAAAATAAAATAGAAAGAGATCACATCCTGATGTGTGTGTGATAACCTGATAATGCCATGGAGCCCTTGAGCCATACAGTAATTGTTAATTCCATCAAAATCCCTACTGCTCTTCAGTAGGGACAAAACCACACAATCACAGTAAGAATGAAGAATTTAAAAGATCTGATCTGTGTGAAAAGCTATAGAATCCGATTCAGACATTCCAGCACTTTCATTTAGTCAGCTGCAGTCCCTCTGGGGGACACCGCTGCCACCTCTCCCCACTGTCCTGTCTCTCCAGTGCAGAGAAGAGCTCCCTTCCTGGCTACTCAAGAAACATCACTGTTATGATGATACAAAGAAGACTGTATTCCCATTTGCCAGCCAGAGGAGGGGTGAGGTAAGTGGGGAGGTACTTGTTTAGTAGACAAAACCAAACCAAAACAACCCTAACTGAATTGATATATATTTTAAAAGTGCACTGAAAGTATTTCCTATTGAACCCTATCTCATAAGTGCCAGATTTCATCTTGATTTTTATCCACTTTGAACACTGAACAGACGTAAGCTGATACTAGAGCATTTAGTTTGTCTTGCCATTTGAAAAGCACGTGACACAAGGCAGCAAGAACACCCTTCATCAAAGAAATGCCGTAGTTTTATCATGAGGATGCAGCTGCTCCGGAGAAGCCCCTGCAGGCTGCCGTTACAAGCTTTCTCCAGCAAAGTGCTTTGTCATTTGCTAAAGACCAAAGTCAAACCGTTGCCCTACCTCACCAGTGCCGCACTGGCAATTTACAATTTCCTTTCCAGGTGCAGTTGGACTTTAATAAATTATAGCTCTTCAGAGTTAGGCAATTCTTGGTAACAGAAGCAGAGGTTCTTGTTCCATCCAGAGTGGCCACTGTTCAGACTTGTCTCTTCATGCAGACCTGACAACGGCTGATGATGTTTTCTAGTTCTCCCGCTTTCAAAGTCTGTGGCAGAGGTCTCCTAAAAGGAAGGAAAATAGCATTTACTTTGTTCTTTAAAAAATAACCCAGCAGTTATTGACAACAACACTGAAAGCCTTGCTCACCTAAGGCATCTTTGTACTACAGAATGACCCTAAACCTAACAAAGGGGGACGTCTAAACTAAGGGGAATTAGTAGGGGAGGCTCCACATAGTTGTGGGGGGCAGTTGTCTCCTCAGGGACTACCAGCACGGATGCAGGGAAGTACAGTTTACCTGAACATTCTTCTTGGATTTAATGATGCCAACCAGAAGCTGTAGGAATTTGTGTAGTAGTTGCACGTCCCCCGACCATGGCACTCTATGAATGGGATGGCTCGAAATTCTTCCAAACAAGATCCAGGAGACGCCAATGCTTGGCCAGAAGCTTCTGAGCCCGCACTTGTATACTGTAACCACCAATACATTTTTTTATGAGAACTTGTCCAACAGCTTTTAGAAAACCGCAGGCAGAAAAAAATATCTCTTTCTAAAACACACCACGTGGTCTCTGGTACATTTTGGACAAAACAGTATGAACACAGATGTATCAAGCTTATAATGAAGCACAGAAGTGTTATGAGAAGTCAAGGACAGTTACGGTGTTTCGTAGGTCCCTGCAAAGGACCTTCTGCTCCATGGAAGGTTACGTGTACAAGTAACCAGTACAAAGACTAGAAAGTAGCTGGCTTCCATCCAGCTGGGGACTAGAGTAACTGAATTACAAATAGGCCAAACCCCCTATTTTGCATGTATTCTTGGTTTTTGTTGCATTGTTTGTTTTCCAAACACAGAAAGCAAAGGCATTTTCCTTCTCTGATGTTGGCAGATGCCTGTAAAAATAGCTCTAAAATAATTTATGACAGTAGAAAATTGGCTAGAGAGGAACATTTAAATTTAGTGATGTTAGCAAATGATGTTAACCAGATGCTCCAAGAATTCCCACATTTTTTTCCAATATTATTGTTACTTAGGGCCAAATCCCAGGAAAGGCATGTTTCATGCTAGACTTAAGAGGACTTTACATCACACACAAAAAAAAACCAAACAAAAAACCCCACACAAAACCAAACCAAAAAACTGAGAGATCTTTAATTCTGTCTTTTACTCTCATTTGCTGGCGTCCCTGTGAGATCCCACAAGCATGGATAACAAAGATGAAGTGCTACCTCCATTAATATAGATATAGCCTTATTCCCATAATCAGTTCTCAAATTGCAGTCACATTAATGAGCTTTCTTCACTCATATCATTATGGCATCAAAATTGCCAAGGCAATCTTGTGTAGAGAGTATACTGCATTTGTTTGTAGCTTTAGCTTGATTGTAGCTTTCTGCTGAGTTCAGTCCTCACCTATTTTTGAGGACAGATCAGAATAGTTGTTCCTATGCATCTGGCATCGAATAAGAGTCCACAGAATTATTGTCTACTTTTTGGCAAAGGAAAAAAAAATTAGCAATTATTAAGAAGCAAACAAGCTATGAGCAGATAAAAACACCAATGTAAGTGAGAGGACATAAAGTTAATTATTCAAGTCTTTAGACCCTTACCATAACAAAAGAAAAGCCCTTCCAGAGAGATACCCAGCCTTCTGGACATGTAGGAACTACTGTTGTTTGGCTGTGAACTGCTATTACCATTGCAGCTCCTTCACAGACAACACACCTGTAAGAAGAAACTGCATTCAGTGCAGGTATGAGGAAAAACATGAAAGTAGACAAAACCTGTATCTTCTAGGATAGTAGCTACCTAACGGCAGGGTAGCTGCCTCCCTGAGTTGTAACATAAGTGTTACAACTCACACAGGCTTTCTCTGTTTACTAAGGAGATAAGTAAAAGGAAGGTAACCCAAATACCTTGCTTTGCAATCTCTGCTAGTAACACCAGAGAAAAATTGGTGCAAGATGGGAATTAGTTCCAGATCAACAAACTAAAAGTGTACATTTTTAATGCGCTAACTACTTTATATTGCTATGGTTTATATAAAGTTCTATACCTTTATTTGCTAAAATTAGAAAAAGTAATTTTTATTTCCTAAATGAAGGTACTATGAAGCTGAGCTACCAGATTGCAACGAGTAGGGCAGGCTAGAAGATAGAGCACAAAGCTTGCCTTCCCAGCTTTGCTTTTGCTTCTTTTGGTCTTGCATCCTTTTAGAGCTTTTCCTTTTAAGATGCTCTTCATCCTTCTCAGCTGTTTTAAAGCAACTAGAAAGGGTCACATTTGCACAGGGGTGGTTCACAGCAGAGAAACTTCAGCCCCAACTTACAATGTTTTTGAACTGTATCACACATAATTCAAAGCAGAACTTGATTTGTACTGTACTCCAAATAAGGAAGCTGGTTTTATTTCATTTTAGTCTGCCTCCAATATATAAAACAATAGTTCTTAAAATATCACTGCAATCAGTAGGACTGTGGGCTATGTTCTCATGCCAGCTTTGTAGATTGAGCCCTGTGGTGGGACCCTAGCTTTAATCTAACTTCTCTTACTGAATCACTGAATAGCTGACATATCCAGGTGAGTAATGAAAAAAAAAAAAATCATGTGGTTTAAAATAGTGCTTGTACTGGCTGAGATGAGCAAGTCTTTGCCTAAGAATTGCAGTTTAAAACAATTTAGGATGCCTTTGGGGTTCCAGGCCAGAAGAGCTAAAACTCATACTCTTACCTGCTTATATGAGACTCTAGTGCCCTGCCAGCAATTGGTGCCATATCTACTGGCATTACTGTCACAGTTGACAGCCAATATGAATAGTCATTGCGAGAAGCAAAACTACAAACATCATTGGTGTTACAAAACAAGAATGGCATGGTGGTAAATCTCTGCAAGCAGCTGCCAGCTGTTCCTAAAAGGCAAGAGAAGAGAGGTTTGTGATAGGAGATTATATTTAGTGCAGCAAACAAGAGAGAGACACTGTGGCATCCAGCCTACTATAGTAAGAATTAAAACAGTTGGTAACTAAAAGAGAGAAGTGTCTGTACAGTGGAATTATGCAAAAGCAAAACACTTATGGTATATATAAAAATATGTATATAAAAAAAACCATAAGGGCTAAGAACAAAATCTGTTAAAATAATAGTATCCTCTTAAATGGCATTGTCCCTTTTCACAGTGCTAGGGATTCAGCTGCTTAAACAAAAGCTTCTGGTACCATCTTTGACACCCTAAAGCACCCCATTTAGTCTCCAAAAAAACCGAAGACCCTCTCTCACATCCTATGTTACCATGATCAATGCTATGCAGAAATTGAGAACACTTCTACTATACATCTGTCCATAAGTACCTGAATTCCTCCTCAAAAATGGAATATGGGAGTACAGGAAAGAAAGGTGTCTTTCAAAGCCATGATTCCTGACCTGACTCAGAGCAGCAGACCACTCTGGAGACTGATGGTTCAAACCAGTGCTCATCTTGGACATTTACTGTCAGTTTGGTTTCACAACAACTTAGCATTACTGGACTATAAAGAAAATTATCTGAATTCTTTTATCAATACAGTACCAAGATCTTGTCCGTGTGCTCGTTCATTTCCTTGTACAAAAAGCAATGAATAGCCAACATAGATCTGCGATGTCCCATGGGGGCATGAGGGGATCTTTGTTGATTGACTATGCCGGGTAAAGATAAAACCTCTTCTTGTTGGACCAGCAAGGATAGAACCTGGTGATCCTGGTAACCCCTGTAGACCTGGAAAGCCAATCAGTCCAGGTTCCCCTGTAGAGAGGAAAGAAATACAACTGCAAATATTATAATTTTGTTTTAATTTTTACTTCACTTAAATTAGTGGAACCACTTGAAAACTAACAAAAAAAAATCATTAAGAATACAACTTGAAAATTGGTAGTTTGTTGTTAGACATATTCATGCCTTGCAGATCTAGCACAGGTAGCTTTACATTGCACGGTTTCATGGAATACTGAGGTATTTTAAAGAACCACGGCCATTTTTACCAAAAAAGTTGTAAAGTAAAAACACATCATGATGACTAAATAAAAATATTTAATTCTATTTTGATGTTATCAAAAGGCACACTCATACCTAGGGACTTCAAGTGGATAAATAGATGTTATTAATAACACAGGAGCACCGTCAAAACATAATTTTGGTACATTATTATTTCAATTGTGACTGTGCATCTGTTAAACACTAAGAATGTGCATACATGTGTTCAGGGCCTGTTACAGGCCCTAAAGGTACTAGAAATGTTACAGAATCTCAATATTTGCAAGAGGAAAGATTCAGAGAAACAGGAAGACAGTTTTTCTGGAAATTCAGTAGTAGCAGTCACAGATGTCTGCTTTCCTCTACCTCTTTGTCCTGGAAATCCTCTGTCTCCTTTTGGACCAGGCAGTCCCGGTTGACCTGGATGACCAAAACTTCCCGGTAGACCTTTCAGTCCTTTAGGTCCTGAATTGTAATCAAGAAAAATCCGGGATCATGTAGCAGTAGTTATTCTAGATTTTAATAACTGTTAATGAATGAAGTTAAAATCCTCACATAAATATAGCTGCGTTAAAATAAAACCAGCATCAATTTAGTAAGTTTTGATGCTGTCTGCAGTGTTACTGTCACCGTATTTCCTATCAGGAAGATTATAAGGAAATATTGAACACATTGCAGAAAAATACCCCCATAAGAAACATTAACAGAAAACAAAGCAAATTGCTTTCTCTTTTTGCATATCTCATAAAATAGAAATATTTCAAAAATATAGTAACAGGCCATAATTATTGCGGTCACAGTTTGTAATTCTATAAATAATGCATCTCCTTTTGAAAACAACTTTAGGTGTGAAAGGACAATTCTTTAGTGCCTGCTTTGTTATGTTGGAGGCAACTGTCATTCCTGAGTGGGACCTGCCTTCTGGCAAGCCTGTCCCCCTAAGGAGCTCCCTTCCTGGGATTGAAAGTGGTGGTATTTAGAAGAATGGCCAAGTAACCGTTGCACATCCTACCATCATCCTACCTGCTCCTCAATTCCCCATCCCTCAAGCTGTGGCAGGCTTCATTTCCAGTGCTAATGGAGAAGCAGACAGCCTCTCTTTTCTCACCCTCAGACTACAACACACACAACCACTTCATAGCACATCTAGAATACTGCTATTACATGTGGTAATTTCCCCCCCAAAATGACAAACTTCTTGTGTGTGTTTCTGGTTGTATAAATATGGTGAATGTTCTCATCCAAGTTTACTTTTTATTCCATGATTTTGCTTAGGTGTTGCGGGAGAATCTTACTCGCTCAACTGACTGTGAGGGTTGGGGACAGATGGAATGGGACAGGTTGTAAATAACGGGTTTTGAACGAGGTACAATTGGCTATTTTTAAATACAAAGAAGTATTTTTAAAGCCATATCGATTTTCTATGCAGAAGCATGTTTTCTCACCAAACCAGAATGTTTCAGTAAGCAATACATGCAAACATGTACAGAGATAAAAATATAAACCACCTTGTAGTCCAGGAATCCCTTGAATTCCTTGATCACCTGGTGTTCCTGGGATTCCTGGCAGTCCAGGAGGACCCTTGCTTCCTGGGATGGAAAATACTCTCCCAGGGACTCCAGGTGGACCTAGTAGCAAAAATATAATGAAGAACTATTCCTTTATATTAAAAGAAAGCAATCAAACTACAAAACCAACCAAACAAATCAAGTCTGCTGGTATTAGGTGAGAAGGGTCAGTTACCATGCTGGCCCTTCGGTCCCCTTGGCCCTTCTGCTCCTTGTGGTCCAGGGGGTCCTTGATTACCCTTTTCTCCTAAAAAAAGGAAGATTTAAGATACTTCTGTCTGGTTTAAAATGTCAAATAAACCGTCCAAGTTTTAGAGGCTTATTTAAGAGTCCTGCATGATGCACGCAATCTTCCCAAAGATAACACAGCCTATAGATTCACCTGAAATGTGAAAGTGGACTTCTACTCTCTGCTGTTGCTGTCAATTCCTATCTTCATGTAATGGCTGCTCCCATAAACCTACCCTAAAACCTCAACCTTAGACTATGTCTTTTTATCACTGTGTTTTTGTCACTGAGTTTGCAGGTCAAGTGATGCTGTTCAGTGAGGCTGTGCAGCTCAGCTCCCTTTCAACCCTACTATCAGTTATGCTCATAGTTAGGAGGGTTGTATAGTTTTTCAAGTGTTTAAAACTTAATAAGCAATTATTTTCACTGCACAAAAAAATAAGGTTACATTCAGATTACTATCCACAGCTGGGGTGGAATTAATTAAAATTAAAAAAAAAANNNNGTTTATTATGAAGACAGGAGATTGGACAAACTAAGCCATGAAATGAAAATATAATTACTATCTATATGGTGACTTTCAAATTAGAAAAAATTAAAAATACACAATGGTTAACATGGGACACAAACCAGTATGTGAAACAGGTAATGACAATTTTGTGTGACTAAATCATTCAATTGAAAAATGAAAATACTGGAGTAATGAAGACCTATATTAAATTTAAATCACTACAAAAACATCTAAATTAAAAGGATTTTTAGCCAGCTGCTGATCCGATTAACCCTCAGGAATGTGACATTAATGAAGCCAATACATTTAACAGTTCCTCTGCTGATGAACTGGTAAATTAGATTCTAACTGGGACTACTCTTACAGCAAACAGAAATCCCAGTTCTCTGTGTGTAATAACTTTATTATATATTAAAAACTCTTGAGTTCTGTAGCTAAGAGGTTGTCAAAAAGTCACATCTAGCAGTGGTGTGGCATTTCACATTAGCAGATTGAGTCCCAAAGTCCTTACAGGTTATTAGTCACTAAGGACAAGCTTGTTTTGAATTTGCCTGCAATGGAAGCCAGTCAAGTTTCAGCCCTTCCTCACTTAAACATCAGTTTGGAGATATCCGTAGCATCCAACTCAAAGAAAATGCTCTCTTAGCAACACTTTAATTTATAGCAGACCTAAATCCAGCTTTGATGGAGACACCTCATATTTCTAGGACCACACCTGGTACTATTTGCTACACACATACTATTGTAATGCAACGTGTAAATGATTGTATTTGACACATTGACATGTATGTAATAAATACAAGAATACCTTTTACACCTGGGAATCCAAGAAATCCAGGGTCCCCTCTAGTTCCAGGATAACCTGATCGACCTTCCATTCCCTGCAAATCAGAGAACACAAATAATAAACTGGAAGCAGCATCTGTATGCTGTGAAGTACATTTTCTTTTTGTTCAAAACATTCAAAGTGTTATGTTCACAGAATATGTTACAACTGGAATTATCTATTCCATTTGTGAGCATGTCAGAAATAGGCATATCATTGTTAATGGTATTCTGTAACACAGAATGGCCAAGGAAATGACATGACAGAAATTCACAATAGTTTCTTTTTGGTCCACTTAAGTCCATAAAAAATTACTTTTCATATCTATTTTAATATCTTTCCTCTATTAGGAGATATCTGGGGGAGGATGCGGGCATTTGTTTGATTTGGTGCTTTTTTGTTTCGTTGGTTGGTTTGGTGGTTTCTTTTTGTTTGTTTGTTTTGTTTTTAATTTTCCTGGGTGTTATTTTCATGGAAGAGCAAAATTAATAATAGAATAATAAAAAAGCAATATTCTTTTCACTGACTTTTGGACCAGGAGGACCACTGTCGCCGGCTGGGCCTGTTGGCCCTGGTATACCATCTGCCCCTCTGACGCCTTTGCTTCCTTTCATGCTGGGTGTGGGAGGACCGAGAGGCCCTGGAAAACCAGGAGCACCTGTACAGAAACATCAGATGAAGTGAAGACTACTGCCAACAGCACTTCACATACATTACATAAATGCAGTACAACATTCAGCAACTCTAGAATGGTACTCATGTTTACCAGCTCAGTGGTTCCCAAAGAAATGTAGCCATTTTTTAAAATCAGCTAATTTTTCCTAGCCTGCTCATTTAATCTGAAATCAGAGCTCAGTTCTTGCAGAACTCTGCGTCACTACAGCTTTTTTGAATATCCTCCTGTTGTAGTTATGACTGCAATCACACTCATGTGATCTCAGTTCTTTAAAGGTGGATCTTAGCTACCCCACAGACCACACGGGAAGAAAGCAAAATAATGCAATTGAGTGAACTGCAAAGTTTAGCATTATTTTAACTTACATCATACTGCATAGCCTACCATGGTGTTTGCAATGGTACTATTGCATTAACTGGTAAAGGAACTACCTGTTTAATTATGGAATTCTCTTGGGGGAAGACCCCTTTTAACCTTCAGTTCTGGAAAAGCTGAATTCTATTTTCAATTATCAGTATGATATAATTTCAGATAAATAAGGAGTTATAACAACACACCTGGTCTTCCATCTGCACCAGCGATACCTCTATTCCCTTTTTGGCCAGTAATTGCCATGCCTGTTGCGCCTTGAAATCCAGGTAACCCCACTAAGCCAGGAGGTCCAATGGGTCCTTGATCACCCTGATGGCCTTTCATACCTGGTGGCCCAGGAAAACCAGGCAGTCCCATGTCCCCTTTGATTCCTGCAAAGTGTAAGTATTACATTTGGGGAGAGCTGTCAAGGTGATAAGGTGATGTGAGAACACAGAATATGGGCATTTACTACACCGCAAAGGTCGAATTCAGCCTTTGGTTTTAGTACAGAGAAGTCCCCAAAGCCACCTTGCTAGTGTAAAGTAAAACAGCTGTGAGAAAACAGGACTAAGGCAACACACACACTAGTCTATTCTCTTTCTCTCTAAGGGAAAAAAAAAAGGAAAGGCAACACAATATTTCTTTATGCATAAGTATGGAATATGTCTTTATGCACAAGTAGAAGAAATGTTTCTTTGAACATCAGAACTGACAAATCCTTTTAAACTACATTCCAGCTAAAAGCACCAATATCAGTACAACAAATAAGAGACTACCCTAAAACGACATCGTTCTAAGGTTGATCTTAGAATGCACAATCTATATATGGAGGATAAGAAGAGAGAATATTTTTTCAAGTAAAGCAACAGATTTATACCAGTACTACAAATATAACACAAAACCTAAAAAAATGGGAAGAGCCTCTGCAGTCAACTGTTCATATATAAAAGGCGAGATGAACAAAATGCAATCCCTGTAGTTTTCTTACAGTATGCTTAGTATTTAGCATCATCATCTGTTTTCATTAGAACATACTCTGTTAATCAAACTGTGCATCAAAATAAAATTTCAAAAGCTCTAGATTGCATATATCACCTTCACAAAACCGCAGAAGTCAGCGTCTTTAGTCACCTTTAGTCTTAAACTTACACGCAAGAACTCTTGACTTTTAATATACAGCACCAAATCACTGATCAAAAGCACAGAATGACTCTTGATTTTCCCTGACACTCTAAATGCCATTTCAAGCATCCAAAAGCAGGAGGCAACTTGAAGATGAAGATAATAATTCTGATGATACTTAAAAATTAAGCTTTTGCTTTCTGAAAAGACAACTCACCTCTACGACCAGGAACACCTTGAAGGCCAGGGCTTCCTCTTCCTGGTGGTCCTATAAAATATTAAGACATGCTACACTCAAAATCCTGAATTAGAAAACATCATAGTTGTCTAATATTTCATACATTTCTTCAGAATTCCCTGAATCAAACATAGATTTTAGTTATATGTATTTCCAGTTCTTCTATCCGGAAGTAGAAACTAAATTTGTAAGTTTTTGTTTGCAGTAGGAAATCTTATTGATCAACCATATTTGTGGTACATTCTCCAATAGCAAGCATTGTCTTTTTTTCAGAGGAAAAAAAACCCAGAAGAATGTGCATTTAAGTTAGTACTAAGAAAAATGGAAGAAATGTAAATACTTGGAAAAGAAAATATGTTAACAGTGATTACTTCAAACTTAACATGAAAAAACTTACTAAATATTATGAATGCCTTCTCAGTATACTCTTTCTACTAATATGCAAATAAACATTTTCACTGTCAAATATGAGAAGACTTTCTGTCAGAGTTCAATGGAGGACTACATGTATTTATGGACGCTGATGACATCAGGAGTAACATTAAATGAAAGGTTTAACAACCCAGGGGCCAGGCCATGGAAACCTTCACTAAGCATCTAAGTAGACACTGTGAGTCCTTTTATCTTATTTCCACGTGAAGAGAGGTGTCCTCTTTAAAAGGATTTTAGTTCTTTTAGTTTCTTTGAGAACTTAAGAACTGTTAACAGCAATACTTGGGCTCTTACTGACATGAACAATTTAGCTGGTCTTACGACAAACCACCTGTATAATAGAACACTGACATACACATTTGGGGTGTTGACAGCACGTACAACAACTATATAGAAAATCCTGTAAATTACGTAAATTGTGAAAAAGTGAAAAACCTCCTAGTTATAAATTTATCTTTGGCTCCACAGAAGCTCCTATTAATCCTTCCCAACTTAACTAGGGAAAAAAAACAATTGTAAAATTGAATGAAAGTATTTCACTGGTGTTACCTGGTTCTCCCTTTATTCCTGAGGGACCAGGCATACCGTCCTGACCTTGATTACCTCTTTCACCAACAAGTCCATATTTTCCAGGGTCTCCAGCAGCACCTGTGAATTACAATGGACCACAACATAACTTTCACTTCTGTTACTTTGCATTTCAAAGGCAGAAGACATTAATTTCCTTCATTAAAATTTAATGAGTTCAGCTGCTTCAGAGATAGATGTAACTGTGTTAGTATATAAACATTTGTAAAGAGCAGCATATAATTTTTATTGAACTCACTGGACTGCAATGGATTTTACACCCCCACTATTTTTCACAGGCAATAAATTCCCTGTCTTTCAAAGACACTTTATTACCCCACCTTTCATGTAACCCAAACGGATCGGAATCCACACAGGCAGTGTGGACTCCCCCTGGCTTTATTACAAATTCAAGGTTTCTCTAAACAGGGATTAAATCCTGATCTTTGCTAACTCTACCATTAGTCAGTGCAAGTTCACTGTCTGCAAAACCGCATCATAATTTTGATGAAGATTTCTGAATATAAGAACACTCAATGCTCTTTTTGAGGACAACAACTGTCACTCACTTTAATAAAGTCTGCATTGCCTACTTCTCTATTGCTGCATACTTACACACTCCCCCTTAGGTTGAATAGTTTGATCTTTTCTGTTGTTTTAACAAACAACTGCAACTCTCTCCCCACTTTCCACTCTAATTCATCTTTTTCTCTTCCTCATCTAGCTACATCTTAGTTTATTATTCTTATTTAGGAGGTAGAACAAGCCTTTCCTACAATTAAGTGTGTGGATATAACAGCTTCAGACCCCTGGATGAAAAAAAAAAAAAAAAAGGCAAAAAGCTTTACAATAGTCAAACAAAATTAAAACCTCTTGTCTCAGCTGAACCGACAACATTGAAAACAGGCTGCTTAAGACCTTAGCTGGAACCACAGAAGGTAAACAAAGCCCTAAACTAGCATAAACAGAGACTGTAACTGCATTAGTTAGGGGGCAGTGATTTGGGAGAGATGCTATGTACCATACCAGGAGGGCCTGTAGTGCCCTGTTGTCCTGAGTAGCCCTGCTGTCCTTTAACACCAGTATCTCCAGGAGGTCCACGTTTCCCTGTAATAAGAGTGAGGGAGAGGAAAAAGGTATTATCACTAGATCCAGATTCAGTCTAGAACTTTGCTACAATTTCTGCTTTGGACAGCTGTGAAAGATCTCTAGCTGACATAAGCAAGCCTGGGTGCTCTGACTACAAAGGTTTAGGTTTACAGCAGTTGAATATTAACGTGCCACCCCACAGACACCCTGTGTAGTTTATCAAGAAGTTACATTCTTCTAGAAGCATGGCAACCTCTCACCACCCCTGCAAACCAAAACATACCTGGGATTCCTGTACTTCCAGTTTCCCCTCTGATCCCATGTGGTCCTGCTATTCCTTTATGTCCTGGATGACCTTGGGATCCTTTTTCTCCTTTGCTGCCCAAAACTCCTGGGGAGCCTGGATTTCCCTGAGAAATAGCGGTTGCATGGAGAGGTAAAGAATTACATTACATTAAATACATTTACAGTCCATATTTGAACAACAGAAAAGTTAAGTAAGCATAATCATGGTTCATTATGATTTTTAGATAAAAATCAGAGTAAGCTAATATGAAGTCTTCCCATAATAGCCATTGATCCTCTAGATATAGCTAAAAAATATCTTTCTTTATTCTGCATAAACCAACTTAAATCGTTAGATGTTTTTACCAGACTTCCTTTCAATTTTATTCTAACAACTCCACTTTTGACCAAAACATACAATCCCTACATAATATGCAGCTATACAAAGTACCAAAATGCCTATTTTACCTTGAATTTCTACCAACTTTGACAACAGTAATCTCATTATGCCTACCCAGCTAATACAGAAAATAAACCAGGTAATTTAGACAGATTACAGGAGTTACAGTACAGTTTGCAGTCTCAACTATGTATTTCAGATAATCTCATATGTAAAAAGACTCCCACTTGTTCAACAACCAGAATACGTGGAGTAAAATTCTATCCAGTTGATCTAACTTAAAAGATACTGTTTTTTTCATCGCAATATACGTTACTGAACATAATATATACCAAATGCAATATATATTGCAAAGAAAAAAAGCCAATTCACCTAGTGTAATGATATTACTAGACTGTCAAAAACCAACATCACAATTTCAGATTACAAAACTTTCACACTTGCTTAGTTATATTTTCCTGTACTTTTTAATGTACAAATATTCCTACTGCTGACTTTTGAAGTGCAAGTCCCTGTTCTTAATGGATCAGCAGCTTTTAAAGAAGAAAGTTGTTTCCAAGATGTTCCATCTTTACAAATCAGACATTCTTGCACCACAACAAAAATGGAGTACAATGAACTAAAAAAGTTCTTCTGACACAATAGAATTTTCTTATTTCTTATCACTTACAAATCATTACAAATCATCTATTTCTACAAACTCTGCAGCTTCTGCTTGCATGTTTTTCTGTTTCTATAGTCAAAGGCTTTACTCATCGCCTGATATGACAAGGTTGCCATTGTCTTTATACCTTTGGACCAGGTTCTCCTGGAGGCCCAGCAGATGGGTACCCAGGATCTCCTTTGTCACCTGGAAAGCCACCAAAGCCCAGTGGACCAGGGTCACCTGGTGGTCCTGGAAAGCCTGGAGATCCTTTCTGTCCTTTTGGACCTGGAAAAAAATAAAGATACTGACACCATTCTTAAAAGGCTCATAATTGCATATCACATCACATATTTTGTGATCTACAGCTCATATATTCAGACATTCATTCTTCATTACAGATAGAGTAATTTACACACCTAGTTGATTTTCATTCTCAACATTAAAAAGGGGTTCTTACATGCAAAACCATGTAAATTAAAGAAGTTACATTTAATTTCAACAGAGGAAGAACTGCATTCTGGAAGTCAAGCAAATGCTGGGGTGGTGAGAAGTCTATAGGTACTGCAAAGACTAAACCCCAGTGTAAGTATTGTGCAGGGGGCTTACAGAAACTGCTCAGGTCTGTGCAAATACTTCTATACAGCTCTATCAATTTGTAAAATGGCTTGACAGAAAATAACCTGGAACTCCCATGTCCCCTTTGTTTCCTGGTGCACCTGGGAATCCTTGCCTTCCAGGAATCCCTGGAAGACCCATGAATCCTTTCACACCTGCAAGAGGAAGAAATAGATATCATCTTCACATGTTTACTTTAGACGCTGGCTGGTAGAGCTGTCATGACACAGAATCCTCTACTGCACATCTTGTCATGGCACCT
Source organism: Jacana jacana (assembly GCA_013400555.1). Lineage (NCBI taxonomy): Eukaryota > Metazoa > Chordata > Aves > Charadriiformes > Jacanidae > Jacana > Jacana jacana. The sequence continues at coordinate 149,627 of VZTM01007861.1, forward strand.
TATTATTTTATGAATCAATAAGCAGCCTCTGTCCCCAAACACAGATAAAATGATTGTTGTTGTTGTCAGAAAGTCAAGGAAATAACAAACATCTCATGTATCAACATGAAAATTAAGCTTTGTGACCACAGCACTTAGGGGCAGCAATTGAAATGCACTTTTAAGCCAGATCATGATTTTGTATTTACACACTGGAATCTTCTCATTGCCCACCCTTCCAAGGTCAAGCTGTTTTCTGGGCATTTGCAATCACATTACTACTTACTCATTAGGTGTTTCTCATTACTAGTATACTCAAGAGCTTTTTCTTACATGGCTTAGACACTTTTTCCCCCCCACCTACTTATTTTTAATCCAATTTAGCTAAATTAGTATTCAGTTTAATGACTACAAGATCTTGTTGCATCTAGACTGTCCAGATGTCTAAATTCCAGAGTACTAGCAATGTCTGAATATTTAGGCAGATGAGGTTATATTTCAGTCCATAAAAAGTATAGGGAGTAGTGGAAGATTTGCAGTTTTTCCTGTGATGGCTACACTGCAATGACAACAGAATATAGCAATGATGCCATAATGACATACAGCACAGATAAATGCCGTCACGAGAAGAGACATTTTGATTACAAGCTTAAATTATTTCTAAGTGCCACCATTTTTAGGTATCTATTAGTGTCATATCATGCCCTAGAAAGAAATTATCTCCAAGAATCAAAACCCAGAATACAGAGAGGTAAAGATATTTTATTAGCTTTAATTTGACAAAGCAGATGCATTGTCTTACTCAAGGGTGAGTACATATCATTATGTTTGAGGTTATGGCAATGGCAGAGCAAAACTCTGTAAAATAGCTTAGGTAGGTTTATAATTTATGCAGGTTCTTCTTAAGCCTGCTTTTCCACTGAATACCTGGTCACTTTCAAAATATAAACCAAACATGCAGGCCCTGAAAAGGGAAATAAAATCAATCTGAAATTAAAAAAAAGCTTCTGAAATACTTCTGTGGACAATTTTAACATTCATGTTTTAGAATTCCTTTTTAATAATACTGGGAATTCAAACTTCTTTTCACTTCTAGAGATTACCAATTTTTATTAATTGGCCTCATCAGCTTTTACGTTTTAAAGTTATTTGGGATTTAATATAATTTTCTATTTATCACCCCAAACAGTGATCTATTATTTGGAAGGAAACAGAGTATCATTTGTCAGTAGCTGCTATAACTTTCAAACAGCAGTTTCTAAATTACTCAGCTTCAGAATTCTCAGAAAAGTCTCAGAGTTAGTACTGAGAATGCACTGCTGCTGCTGCAGCTGAGTTTATGTGCCAGCACTGAGGAAATGTTATCTCTACTTTCTACGTGGTACAGTAGTTTTCAGTATACATATTTCATACCTGGTACACCAGGTATTCCTTCAGACCCATCAAGACCTGGTGGTCCTTGCACACCAGCATCTCCTTTTTCTCCTCTCAGACCCGCTCTTCCTTGAGCTCCTAAAGCAAAGTTTCATTTAAAAAAAATATTATGAAACAACATCTTAGAATCTAAGTTTTGTTTAAAGTTTTATAACTCTTAAAGCAGAGCAGTGAAGTGAAGCAGAAGCAGAGCATAGGATTTTCATTCTGTGAAGACACATAATCAAGACATAAGCTCACAGTTAATGCCTTCAGTATTTCTCATATGGAGACAAAAGGAGTTTCTGAAAGCTTCCATAGGAAAATGTCTACGCAAACAGCCAATGTCAGTTATGGAGGTACAGCTCAGACAGAGAGAGTCTATATTAATATTGCAAACAAAGGAATGTTTTTTCACAGTCAAGTATTTCTGACTAGACTCTATTTCTTTGCAATCTGGCATTTAGTCGGTAAGTGCACCCGTTTCTGTGCTCACAGCTACTAACTGTATAAAAACATTAACGTATAGCATATATGTATATAAGCCTTCTCATACTACTGACATATTATTACTGGCTTAACATTACAGTATAAGGTTTTTTAAGGAACATGGACTTGTTCAAATGTAAATAAATATACAGTGTAATATCCAACTATCCCATAAATAAAAAGGCAGTTGCAGTGTTGAGCAATAATTATTTCAATGCCATGAGAATACTCTCTGCAGTAGAGTCAGTTTTCTTGAATGTTTGTGAGCCCACTGGAACTTCAACATAGATGACAACCCTAAGTAGTTCTGAGTGACACAACAATGAATATGTACCTTTTAAGCCTCGTTCTCCTTTGTTCCCAATACCAACCAAGGTCTCAGATGGTCCAGGAAAACCTTTATCACCTGGTTCACCTTTTGCTCCAAGAAACCCTTTTCTTCCCTTTAGTCCTGGGATGCCAGAAGAACCTGCAAGAAAATATAATGAAACTTTCTGAAGAAACCTGACAAGATGACAGCATAAAGGAAGCAATGAAACTCCTTTCTTCAAGGTCAACTACATATATAAACAAACATTCCAAATCAACAACCGAAATGAGCTTCTGAATTACTCCAATCATCAATAAAACATCTATAAGCACAGATTATGGCAAGAGATGGTAACTATTTCTTATACTGAATGTATGTATAGTATGTTGAATAGATATAATAATGATACTTGGAACAGGAATGAGTTGGAAAAAATAAAGCAAAAGACCTCTCCACTCTTTACTTAGGAAACCATCAGCCACTTTTACAAATACCAATGAAACAGAAGGGTGGCAATTCAAAATTTCTAGGGAAAAAAAAGAAAAGATTCTCATTCAGTCTGTAGGCTGCATGTATGCAGAAGCCTAAGATTTACCAAGACAGAAAGAAATTATGGTGTGACACACATACTCAGGATGGATTACAAGACTACTTCAGCACAGAAGTTTCTACATTTTAAATCATAATGAAGGCAGGAACTATGGCTACTTGCCTCTGATACCCGGGTCACCTGGTCTTCCCATCATACCAGGGGGTCCAGGAATTCCTAACAGGCCCATTATACCTGGCTCTCCCCTTGAGCCTGTGGAATCGAAGCAATAGTAGCATATTTGTTAGCATTTGATCAGTGAAACAGAATATTACTACAGAAAACTATACACATGCCTGTCACTTAAGTGTTTAATTGCTTATTTTACTTTTTTCTCCATCTTATAATGTACTGTCTAAATCAGTTTTAGTTTTTAATGACACAAACAGCCCTTGCACACACACAGTAACCCCCAAGTGATCTAGATTAGTGGCTGCAACAGCTTCTATCAATGAATGAAATAACTGACAGGGAGAATAATGTATCTGAGATATCTGCCCAGGGATGGGAGCCCTGTCTTGGGATGTATGGGAAAGACATTCCTTTCTATCTCAGGAGCTAAAGGCTAGCTGGGACACAACTCCTCTAAAACAACAGGAATCTAGGTTTGCATAACTGAGTCAAGTACTATATGTTTATCATTAGTTTTACAGGTTGTATACGTTAGAAAGGTATGTACCATCTCCTTCTCACAGGGTAGTGGAGGACTCCAGAGCAGTGAAAAAACTTTGTTAGATATAAGCATTACATAACTGACTTTTTAAATTATTATTATTTCTACATATCAAATTTGAATACATTTCTGAGAAAAAAAAAAACAAACAAAACAACAATACAGGGGGTTCCTACCTTACTTAAAGTTAGCTCTGGTTAATGTGACAGAGTTTGATTTGACTCGACTCTGTCAGACTCAAGATCTGAACTTGCTTTTTAAGGAAAACACAACAGCATTGACAAGCTACCTGTCTGAAAAGGGATGCTGAGTAAGAACTGAACATTTTACACTTCCATTATGCTGGGGAGTTGCTTTAAATGTTAACTATTTCATGTCCTACTGCAAAGACATTACTGTACAATATACAATGTAAGGCAGCCCACTGTTCTCAGAAGACTCTAATAGAAAATTCCATACTACATCATGACAGCTTCAAGATATGTTTGTCATTTAGGGAATGACAATTTGTTTGTTTTCCATATAGATAGATCTCAGTGATATATGAAAGCTATTGATGGGTAAGTATTTCAGCATCTTCAGTTTGGAAAAGCATGTCTGACACCTTTTTGCGGAGACTGTAATTGTATTGATTGATGTAGTTTCTATATCAATCAATACAAGTATTTGGGGAATCCTTACCTGGCACCCCAGAGATCCCTGGTCTTCCAGACTGTCCCTTAAGACCAGGTAATCCTGTATTTCCCTGAAGACCTATTAATCCAGGTTCCCCAGGCTTTCCATAGATTCCCGGGATACTGAGGCCAGGAGAACCAAGTTTTCCTTTTGAACCTTGTGAACCTCTTCCCCCTACAAAAAATGCATGACAGCGTGGTGTAGTACATCTGTCTGGAAAATAAACCTTCATCTCTATCTTGCCATCATGACTATGAAACTCCCCGTTTGAGGCAGAAATTAGATCCGTAAGACCATATACAGGGAAATCCTTAGAGTTATGGATTGGTTGGTGGGTTGCTTTATNGGGGCGGGGAGGGGGGAAGGCAAGAGTAGACAATTCTGTTCTTACACAGAAAAAGAAGAAAAATCCAAACATGAAAACCCCACCAACTCTGCATTCATCATCTTAAAACACACAAAATAAAAATAAAAAAACCCGAAATATCTCTTTGAGGTCATATACAGGAGGGCTGTGTTGGGTATTTGAGTGTGTTTGTTTCAGATGAAGAATCATACACAGTATATGCAGGTACTTTTGAGACCCTAAACTGGTTTTTATCTAGCTGAGCCCTTCCTCTGTTTTGTTTCTTTGTCAATCACATTGCACCAAGTAATCTAAGTTCAGCCCCACATAGGAGAGATGATGGAAATGATTACTCTTTATATTATTAAATGGAGTCTGAATTGTAACCCATCTTAATCAGTGCATGTGTTTCCTCCCATTTGCAGAAAGTGCTTCTTTTCAATAGGCTCACATTTTCTTGCAGACTGTCCAATTACCAGTATCCCAAAACAACTTCAGCTCCCCCAGGCCATTGGAAGGCAGAAACAAAACCCAGCCAAATAGCACATTTGATTCAGAAGGACCTACCTGGTGGTCCTGTAGCTCCCTGGCCACCTGGCAAACCTGGCAGGCCAATAACACATTCAGCAGGTTTCCCTGGAAAACCTGGATCTCCAGGATCTCCAGGTGGACCACGGTCTCCTAAAAGAAATGAGACTATATTCAAAATGATTTAAGTAGAAGTTCCAGGTGTTGTGTGAGTGATGTTTGACTTGGCTTCCCTTTCCTTAAAATTACTGACTATGTTCCTTGAGCTTGTTTGACAACAGTACCTCTTAGGCCATTGTCACCATCATGTCCAGCACTCCCTGGTAGGCCTGGAACTCCTGGAAATCCGGTTTCACCTTTTGAGCCAGGAATGCCATGACCTCCTGGTGAACCCAGTCTACCTGGCTCTCCAGGAATAACCATGCCTGGGTCACCCTGCAACACAGAGAGAAATGGAAACAATCCACTATGTTTTGCAAATTTGCCAAAATATTTTCTCCACTGTGTGATCAATTAACTTCTTTTAGTAGGGGATCTTGGACAACGTAATTCTTAATGACTCCAATTCAGCAGACCAATTGGATGTTCCCTATTGACCAGCAGCAGGTTCCATACCAGAGGAGTAATTCACCTGGACAGCTTTGGAACTTTGTCTCCTAACTCCAAGAAATTGCTACCGAGCAATGCAAGACACACTTCTGTCCATTTGGCCTTTACTGCATTGTTATGTTTGCCAGAGCTGTGAAAACCTCTGGACCAGTATCTGAAAACTTGGTTAAGTTTGTGCAAATACAACTTTTCCTTTATTTTTAGATTTTTATCAAAATATTTGTTGAAATAATAAAGGTCGGCAACCAGCTAAGTCTTGGAACACTCAATAATACTTGGAATACTGGGTTTTATTAAATTGTTCTTCTGAATGTTGTTTTCCACGAAGACTGGTTTTACCACAAATGTCCCTATTCTATTCCATTCCCCAAATGGAAAGTTTAAATTTGTTTTTTTTTTTTCAGCTGACGGAACTGCTGGCTGCCTGGAGTACCAGCTTTGAGTACCAATAAATCAATACATCCATAAAGCAGGTCAACAGAGCTGAGCTTATACCAGTCACTGATGATATTTGAACCACAAAGGCCACTCCACATCCAGCTGTTCTGTGGCATAAAACACACGTTACATAATAATATTTTTTTTAAGTCTACAGCCTTAAACCCCACACTATTATGTCAAAAAGCACACAAAAGAATGACATACAAGTACAGAAAAAAAGAAATGTCACTTTTTCAAAACGTTTAGGTGTTATTATTTTGTTCAAGTTTAAATCCCAATTACAGATTAGCCAATATTCCTACATTTACATACGCCATCAGTGCATTAGCTTCTGTTCATCAGCAGGAGTGGCTGCAGCAGTTCCTCCAACCTACTTGCTTTATGCTTCAATTCAACACAGCACTTGCTAGAATTAAATGCAAACTTAGAATCATAAAATCATTCAGGTTGGAAGAGACCCTTGGGATCACCGAGTCCAACCATCAGCCCTACCCCTACACCATAAGCCTCAACACCACATCTCATCTACTCTTAAACACATTCAGGGATGGAAACTTACTTGCCATTGACGTCAAATACATGCTTAATTGCAACTTCTTAATAGCTATCTTTTCAGATGTTGTGGCCTCAAGTTTTTGCTGTAAGCAAAGCAATATCTTCCTTGTGCTTGGAAAACTGCAGTACCAAAACATTCCAAACGCTGTTCTGAAATCCTGTACCTGAACTTAAAGTTTAGGTTTAAGCTGCTGTTTAGACAAAATTTCATTTTATAGTTTGTGCATCACTGCTCAGGAAACTCCTATATTCCTTACATTGCTTCATTTATTTACTCAGCATCACATTTAATGAATGGAACCTATGGGAAACTGTGCTGTATTTCCATCCAAACCTTCTCTCCGGGTTGTCCTAAGTTTCCAACTCGGCCTGGATCTCCGATCTTTCCTTCACAACCTGGTGACCCTCTGCCTCCTGCAAGCCCTTTATTTCCTGCAAAAGGAATTAAATGCCAGTACAGGTGTTACAGTGGGTATTCGTATGGATGCAGTAATGACCCTCTGACACTAAAGTTGCTTACATGAGCTGAAGACACTGTCTTGATTTCAGAGCAGGGGTGTGACACACTGCATCTTATTCCTTACATATTTACTCAATGTTTACTGTAACACTGCTTGGTTACCTTCTTCAAATGTGGTATTTCACATAGGATGGTTTTATTTTTTTTCTTAAGTGAAGCTATTCTGATGTCCTTTTCTTTATTTTTCTTTAGTTTTCTTGAAAGGGAATGTTACAGCTAATGCCATAGTTTCTGTTCCCTATTGTTTTCTTTAATAAGCAGCTTGGTAGTAGTTTTAGTATCAAAACTTACTTTGCCTTTCCCCCATCCCTACCCCACCCCCCTGAGTCCTGACAGGATTATGAGCATTTGGCATTTGTTAGTATTTCCAGTGTCTAAACAAGAGTACAACTTTGCATGAGGAACGGTCAAATTCACAGCATCTGAAATGCTTTGTGTTACCTGCGGACCAGGCATTGCATTATACGTAACTAAAATTGATTTTAAAGTGAAGTACTGACACTTAAACAGCTCTGTCTCTGTAAGACATATCCAGGTAAAGAGAATTTATCTGAAGCAAGTGTGGCACTCAGAGGGGCTGCACCTGTTTGGGCAGTATTCCAGGAAGCATCAATGTCTTTTGAAATATTTTCCTACCTCTAGCTTTGATAGGTGATTCTCTAAAATATTTATAAATTGTGAGTTTGAAAATTTTTTAAGCTTTAAGACAATAAGTTACAAGAATGATAAACCATTTCCCTCTGTGACTAATTTTCAGGGGCTGTTTTTTTGGTTTTTTTTTTTTTTTTAATTGTTGATTGTTTTTAATGTGGACTGAAAAAAAAAAACCCCAGATTTGTTTTGGGGGGTTGCTTTTTTTAAAGATCAAAAGGTGCACTTTACCTTTTGGACCTGGGTTTCCAGGAAACCCAAGACCTGGAAAGCCTGTATCACCTGTTGGCCCTGGAGGTCCTGAATCACCTTGCTGACCTCTTGCTCCAACTCTACCTGTATAAAGAAAATAAACTCTGATGTATCTTACCACATAACATCAACTTGTAAGATTAGGTGTTGTATAGGTTATTATTAATAATTAGGACACCACTGTAGATTATATTGGAACTTTGACACTATTTTGCCTCTGCAGCAGATTTTTGCAGTTAAGATGCTAAATTGTGTTCACTGTATCAAAGCAGGCATGAGTCTGTGGGTTAAGTTTTTACACAATCTGCCCAAATTCCAGACCTGTAGGAACAGCTACATTCAGATACAAATCTTCCACTTGTTAAGAAGATACAAACACATACTACCGGTTGAGGCTTGTAACAGAAGCAACTATAAAAACAGAAGCTACCATAAAGCTGCCAAGAAATTTTCTTACGCTATTCAGGGCAGCTTTAATGACTATTGTTCTACAAAACCAAAGCAAAGGTACCTTGTGGTTAACCTGAATATCACTTAATGTCCTTCAGTGCATTCAAAAATTCTGCAAAAATTTGCACCAGCAACCAGAAAAATTCCACCTAGAACACAAACCCAAAACCCACACAAAAGAGGAAACTCACATTATTAGTATCGTATAGCAACAGTTAGTAACAGCCACATTAAAAAGGAACCAGGAAACTTAGTAATACATTTACTTTTTTGACTGTGCCCCTGCAAAGGCTGAGAAGGGCCAAGGACTTCAGAAAGATTAAGAATGCTTTAACCTAGTTTTGTTCCTTTCTCTTTTTTAAGTCATAGAATCATATAGGTTGGAAGAGACCCTTGGGATCATCACGTCCAACTATCAGCCCTACTCTACAAGTTCTCCCTTACACCATATCCCTCAACACCACATCTAATCTACTCTTGAACACAGTCAGGGATGGGGACTCCACCACCTCCCTGGGCAGCTGATTCCACTGACTGACCA
>VZTM01007861.1:158814-170782 GCA_013400555.1 Jacana jacana
CCAGTCTATCCAAGTCCCTCTGTAGAGCATTCCTGCCCTCAAGCAGATCAACACTCCCACCCAACTTAGTGTCATCTGCAAACTTACTGATAGTGCTTTCTATGTCCCTATCGACATCATCAATGAAGATATTAAAAAGGAAAGGCCCCAAAACTGAGCCCTGAGGAACACCACTTGTGACTGGCCGCCAGCTGGATTTAACTCCATTAAGCACCACCCTTTGGGATAGTCCTTCCAGCCAGTGCTCGATCCAGCAGGTCGTACGCTCATCCAGGCCATGAGCAGCCAGTTTTTCCATGAGAATGTGGTGGGGGACAGTGTCAAATGCTTTTCTAAGGTCCAGATATATTATATCCACTGTCTTCTCCCCATCCAACAATCGGGTCATCTTATCATAGAAGGAGACCAGGTTCGTCAGGCAGGACCTGCCTTTCATAAACCCATGCTGACTAGGCCTGATAGTCCCAGTATAATTTTGGATTTGCTTTTGTCAAAATTATGCCAGAGGTACCTTTCTAGATATGCAAGCTGCATCATACACAACAGATGTTTCTGGTTTTGGAGGAACCAAGCCATAGCACAGGACTGCTTAGAGTCTCTGTCATATTGCACACCATGGCCCTGTGGTGGCCTTAGTTTTCCTTAGTTCTCTTGAAAGGGAATGTTACAGCTAATGCTGTAGTTTCTATACCACAGAAATTCTTTTTATAGTTATTTAAAAAGTAAGCTAACAGTTTTATATGTCCAGAGCTGGGAGACAAATCCCAAACAGATTATCTCTCATTTCTATTGTATGTAGTGCAGATGTACTCACCAGGCAGCCCTGGGGCTCCAGGTAAACCATCTGGTCCTCGAGGTCCTGGCAATGCAGGTAACGGAGTTATCCTACTGGTCTCTCCTTTCAGACCTTCAGCAAATACATAATCAAAGATTACAAAGCCTTATAGTTTGGCAACTTGTAATCTTAAGCACTAAAAATATTAGTGATCAATCTACTTGGTTAAAAATGCAATCTTCAAAACTTTCCACATTTGTGAAATTCCAACAGACTTTGAAAAGCCTTCAGTTCCTTGCTTTTTAAAGCAAAAAGAATTTTATTGACATCAAGTCCACCTGCTGCCCTCCTCTCAGCCCCCCTGCACTCTAGAGAAGACCCAGAAAAGGAAGCACAAAGTCAGCACAAAGGAAAATTATATTATTGAAAAATGTTTAATCTGCATTTAATGGGCACTCTAAGAACCTTTGACTATATCTGCCACACAACTTTGTGTTCTTCCAGGTTATGCTGCCATATAAATGCATACATTGATGTGTTTTCAGCACTTAAAAATTATTAAATCCTCCCTATCTTCAACTAATGACTTCGCTCACACTAGTAATGATGACTGGATGCGTATTTAAAGCATTTTTTTCTTTTTTTTCCTTGATGAAGACAGTCAAGCACTGGAACAAGTTGCCCAGAGAAGAGGTGCTGGCTTTGTCCCTGGGAATTTTCAAGGTCCAGCTGGATAATGCCTTGAATAACTTGGTCTGCTTATACCTGACCCTGCTCTGAGCAGGAGTTTGGTCTAAAGACCTCAGAGGGTTCCTTCCAACCTCAATTATCTTATGACCCTAAGAATTTTGCTATTAACTCCAGTGGGACCAAAGCTGAAAAAATATTGTGAAAATCTCATTGCAAGAAAAACTTCTTGTGTTTCATAGACTGAAGTGAAAGACATAACTTATCTCTGCAATTTCAATCAAGTACTCTTTAAGATAGGTTAAACATATTAAAATAGGAAGGTACAAACCAGCTTCTCCAGGTAATCCAGATGGACCAGGTATTCCTTTAGAGCCTTTGAAACCTCTTATTCCTTGTGGTCCATATCCCGGAAGCCCAGGAAGCCCCATCTCTCCAGGAAGACCAACACTGCCAGGCAATCCAGATAGTCCTCTATCTCCTTTTGAACCAGCCAATCCCTATTAATGATTACAGGTGTGTGTGTATACCAAGCATCATTTGTTTTCCACACCAGCTTTCATAACAAACCGCCCAATTCTCTGAGTATAATCTTGCATTACTTTAGAAACAGAGTAGGTCTGCTAACTTAAGAGGAATTTTTCCCCTGATTTATCTAGGATTAAAAGAATGTGAATTTTAGTATCAATGGTTACAAATAGAGGGCTATTAAGAGTGAAATAGTACAAATAAATCCAGCAGGTTCATTTCTCAACTGCTGTGGCATTACACTGTATACTTTTTCTTCTAAAAACATGTTTGATGAAAAACAAAACCAGAACACCTCAGCTCAGATTTTCCTGGAATATGGTGGAGTCAGGTTTAGAGACAGTTATATCTGAATCCCTTTAATAGCTTCTCAGCTGACACAACACAACTGTTATTTTTTATTTCTGCTGAATAAAAAGATGCTTCTTAGTGAAGAATATGATTGTAGTTTTATGGTTAATTCTCCCAACTTTGATGGTCTCTCTCAGCCCTGACTGATGGTTAAACTCCTCGAGACTGTACAGGAACTGTTTGAAGCCTTATTTCCTTTTAAGCGTTTGAAGTAGTTCGGAAAATGGTCTTTTTTCTTTTTTTTCTTTTTTTAAAATAATCTTATTCATCATAGGAATCCAAGATAATGCTGTAATACAAAGATCCAAACTAACACCACACTAAACTGCTGAGGTTTTTCAGCAACACATACCTACACTAGCCTCACCTCTCTCTGGTATCACATAAGAATGTTTACTTTCATTCTTTCCTGCATATTGGTCACGCATATTCATTGTTAGAGTTGAGCATGACCCCTAAGTCAGGTACTAAATCAGTTTAAGTATATGAGTAAATTAAAAAAACCAACAACACTGTTATACAAGACATGGATACTGACTTAGTTTTTAATGAATTCTGTATTAATTGCAAACTGCATACCCACCTCTTCACCTTTAGAACCCTTGGATCCTTTAGAGCCAGTTCTTCCCAGAAGTCCACTTGAACCTTTTCTTCCTTTGTCTCCCCTGGCCCCTGGATCTCCTCGCTCACCTTTTGGCCCTTCTGGATACACATATCCCGGCTCACCTTTTGATCCTTTATGTCCTTGATTTCCTCTAAAACCTGGAGGTCCCTTGAACAGAATGATCAAAAGAATTTCAGTGCTAGACATACATCAGCTGTTTGCAGGCTTTTTTTTTTTTTTTTAAATTAAACACCCAAGAGAGGTCTCACCTTTATTCACTGTAACAGCACACATCAGTGAGCAAGGGGCTTGGGGGCTTTTTTGTTTTCTATTTTTCTCTTGACTTTACTCCAATCGGCCCTGATTACCATTTCATTTAGGCTACTATAAGTGGCAATGAGGCAGGATCAATTTAATGGATCAGACTGTTAGCTACCTGGTTGTGCTTTGGTGGCACAAAAAGAAGGTCAGGAAAGTACCTTAAAATCTAATTATAGGTTTCTTGGGAATATCTCCCCAGGGACACTGTAACTGCCACAGTTACTGCTAGTCACAGTTAATTTCTTCTCTCCTTTCCTTCCCCCTAAGGGTACAAAGCGGGTACTCTACCCCAGCCAAAACTAGTGTAAGCTGAAAACATGCTGGGCTCTAGTGATTTTGGGCTTGTGAACTGGATCCTTTAGAGCCAGTTCTTCCCAGAAGTCCACTTGAACCTTTTCTTCCTTTGTCTCCCCTGGCCCCTGGATCTCCTCTCTCACCTTTTGGCCCTTCATGGGGCCTTCTGGAAAAGCCTGTGAATACACTCATTTCGCATCCGTACTGCAACCACCACGATACACACCCGTGCATGTCTTTTTGTACTGGACAGCACCAATTGTAATTTCCCATAAACAATTACTACTACAGGCTAGAACAACCAAATGGTATGTCTGTGGCAGCAGGTGTCAACCTTCTGTCTTCAAAATGTTTCCCAAAGGGGAATATCCTTTTCACCCTCGAAGAGTGTATTATGAGAAGGAAGTTTCTCTGCACAGCTGGGGTTTAAGCAAGTCCTGAGTATGCCAGAAACAGGAGAAGCAAAAAGTCTGACAAAAATCACAGCAAACAAAACTCTCTATATACTTTACAGACACTGCCATGATTATAGAATTACCTAGATGAGCAGAAGTTAACTGTAAACTACCCGTGCCAGGCAGAAGCAGCAGCCTAGCCATCATGAAATGCAGCACAGGTGTATCACACAGGTATTTACCTGCCCCACTGCTCCACAGCTGAGCCTCTTGCTGTGCTGAGCAAAACAGGCTTATGTAAAGCAAGGTCACCATATATTACATTCTCTACCTAGGCCTTCCATGCAGATACATTCATTGAGGTTTCTTTGAAATAGTTCTTGTGCAATCTGAAAAGTAGTCTGAGAAACCAAGGTCTTACTTGAGCTCCTGGAAACCCTGGTGCTCCTGGAGAACCTAGAGAACCTTTTGGACCCATTGTTCCTTCTCTACCTGCAAAAGAAACAGCATGTTTTGTGAAGAAAAATGAAACCAAGGAAATGGATTTTGACAAGCTCAAATAATAACACCCAGCATTGAATGTTTCTGCTTGTTATATTGACTGCATCATCACAGACTGACCTGGCTTCAGGCTGCACCTAAGGCTATCAGCATTCTGACTTCACCTCTTTTATAGCTTGTGCTCATATCAGGGGATGGAGCTGCATCAGGCTCTCACACTCACCACCTCCTCAGGCTAGTTCAAGGACTGCACGCTGCAGACATGCCCATGCCTGATTCTCATGCTAAAAGCAAAATCTTTGGCATTTCCTACTTTTGTATTAGAAACAACACTATAATTTACCAGGGATGCCATCTTGGCCATGTGGTCCAGGAGAACCAGGATGACCGGGTGTTCCTGGAACATAGCTGCAATCAGTACACACAGAAGCTTCATCACCTAAAATTAAAATAATTCATTAGTTATTCCACAGGAACTCATTCCCAAGCCTAACTAATGCATTACATAATTTGTTATAGAGGATGGCTAACATTTTTTGGTCAGACAGTGGCAGAATCACTGCCTTAATTTTGTTGGAAGATGACTTCCAATACAGTACAAAATCACCCATGGTCGGTGAATCAGAACTGATTACATTTAACTGAAACTGCAGGAACACCGAGTTTAAATTCAAGTCTAGTTTTAGTAAACCATTTGGATACAGACATTCTAGTGATAAACCAAATTCTCTCAAAAGAAGAAAGGGACATTGGCTTCAAACCAGCATAGCTCCAAAACAGCCTGGGTCACTTTAATGACTACCAAGTGGCAAAGAGATTCAGCATCTCCTGCGGTGAAATTTCCAGAAGGAACCTTCTCTCAGAGAACAACTGTTTGTGTTGAACATAACAAAAACCCTACAGATTTGTAATAATTGTTTGTTCCGATGAAGTTCTAAGTCCTGCTGCAGTGCACTACACTGGGTGTGCAGCACTGATGTGCACTGCTCTTTACTGCAGGAGCAGAAAGACATCTTGCTATCCCTAATGAATTTTCTTAAATCTCTGAACTGCACTGGCTTAAAAGGTAAATTACTTTCAAAATTTCATGAGGATTCATGAAGGTTATTTAATTGCACCATCTACTTCTGAGTGACAGTTTTCTGAAACTGACCTTTCATGCCAGTATCTCCTGGAGGTCCTGGAGGTCCCGTACACCCTGGCTCTCCAGGAAGTCCCGATAGGCCTGTTCTAAATGTTACTCTACCTGTTAATGAAATGAGCATGGCACCATTACATCAGCAGATTATTCCCACAATCGTCTAGTTACTAAGAGGGGAAAAAAGTTGCAGGGATGAGCTGGAGACATATTCTGATCCTTATGGGTCATAGAATCATAGAATCATAGAATCATTTAGGTTGGAAGAGACCCCTGGGATCATCACGTCCAACCATCAGCCCTAGTCTACAAGTTCTCCCCTACACTAGATCCCTCAATACCACATCTAATCTACTCTTAAACACAGTCAGGGAGGGTGACTCCACCACCTCCCTGGGCAGCTGATTCCACTGACTGNAAATACAAACCATCTGCAACTGGAAGTACTTCAGGATAAATACGGTAATTCCAAAGAAAACCTCAGCTCTGTTCAAGCTATCTGTCTATGTAAAAAGCACAGTCCCTCCCAGGGAAAGTATTTTCATTTTATTTGAATCAACAGACACATAATTCTTTCTGTTACCATGAATGGAAGGGAAACTTTAAATCCTAAATTATTAATGCTGCTCATGTATCTTTAACACAATTATTCTGGAGTTGGAGTATTTACTGTTAATTTGGAAAAACAGAACATGCATTAAGCTCTTTCTAAGGTAATACATTTGGGTGATAAATATATTTTTCAAAGAGAGAGAAAAGAGAAGCATTCCATTTGTATTGCTTCAGGAAAACTTGTTTTGGTCATAACACATATAAAATAAAAATGATGCTGTTGGTACTACTGGTTAAAGAGGTATTCCTAGTTAATAAAGTTATTAGAAGTTTTATAAACTGCTACTGCTTTATTTTCATTCTGGCAGATCTTCAAACCTACTCTAAGGCCCTCTAAGACCTCTGGAGCCATTCAAATGATTTCTCTAGCTTTCAGATTAGCCTCTTCTGAATTTAATTTTATAGATTTACTATGGCTTTTGGAATAACTAATTTTAAGAAGAGATTTTCTCTCATTAGTCTTTCTTGGTTTTATGCAGCAGATTTTTATAGTCAGAGTTATACAAAAAGGTAAGAAATATTTATTCTGGGAAGTCATTGTGTTTCCCCCACAGAATCTCATTAGCAGTGGAGCACAGACCTTTGCTACATATGATTTCATGATTATCCTAAAACAAAATTTCCAGAGAGAAATTATATTCAACCATATTACTCAAAATATACACTATAAATAATGTGTTTATATCATCTCACATATCAGATATTGAGATGACTCTGGATCTGTTCTTGTTCATCATATATAGAATACTGAAAATTCACCTGGTTCTCCTGGAGGACCTGGTAATCCAACAGGACCAGGTCTGCCAGTAACACCAGGTAGTCCTGGAGAGCCTACAATACACAAGCCAGCTTTTCCTTTCTCTCCTTTTGTTCCTTTCGGTCCAGGAAATCCTGGGGGACCTCTCAGACCAGGTCTTGTCACACCTAACCAAAGAGGAAAAAATACAAAAATGAAGTTAAAGACGAAAAGGCATCTCAAAGCAAAGTAAGTACTTGATAGGATGAGTGAGAGACAGATATACTGAGTTCATCCCATAAATCTTTTTTATCTTGTGATTATTAAATAATCACAATGAGAAATTAAATTATCTTTAGCTTCTCTTTAAATATTCGGCCCATCAAAGCTTTTGGATGAAATTTTTTACACCTCAAAGATACACCTCAAGTCATCCGAAGTTAAGATTCCACAAAGCTGATTCCATGTAATAAGCAGGTACTTACTCTTGGTACTGGATCCTTGCACATACCTGGTCTGCCGGCGTACCCGGGAGGACCCTGTGGCCCTGCAAAAGCAATGTATTTAGAACTTCAGTTAAACCACTATAACTCTGTAAAATCACTACTCTGTAATATTGACTGCAAACTCTGGGCTTCTGCATTTCAAGCTTATTTTGTCTTTTAAGAATTCAGTTTTGCCTGAATATGTACTATGCAACTGTTGCATACTGACAATTCTCAATGAAATCTGGCAAGATACAACAGGTAAGAGCAGGATCCACCACATTTATTTTAGGTAGGGATGCATGCAGTCACTTGAGAACGACTTTACACACCTGCAAACTTGCTTCCTTCTGCCACTATTATTTGCTCTAGTAAATAAGCCACCTCTTAACAATACAGTAATTTCTCTGCAAGGCTCAGTTTTCCCATTGCCAACTCTTAGAAGTATGTAAGTAGATTTATAGCCACCAAGTGTATTCACTGAACGCAACACTTGGAAATACAAACATTCACAAAACTAGAACACCAAAACATAGAAGGCAAGGACTTGCTACGTGAGTATGAGATGGTCCACAAGCTGCTGCCTCAAAGTTCAGCCCACAAATCCTTGTGGTAGAGCTCAAATAATAAAATCAGGACATTCTAATTTTACAGCATGGCCAAAATAAACAAAATAAAAACTTGTAGATCTTTATTATTTTGGAATGATAGGCAAGAGACAACTATAAAAGCTACCAAAGAAAAAAGAAAAAAAAGAAAAGAAAAAGAAATCAGTGCCTGATCTTTAACAGGAGACTTAGAGCCTTGATGGCTTGCCTGTGGCATATCAAATTCGCTGATGCAGATGTCATGAGACAGGTTGTCAGTGAGTTGATGTGTTCCACTCAGTTATCTGTGCAAAGCCAGCTTCAATTATTTTTAAAAGGAAATACAGCCATAAATCAAAGTCTCAGGATACATTTCAATTCTGCAATTTGCTTGGAGTAATTTGGAAGCACTCTTGTAAAGGCAGAAGCAGGTTGCTGGGCACTCAAAAACCTGGGCTGCAAGAAGTCCTTTGAGTGGACAGCTTTTACTAAAAGATTCTAGTTGTGATGTCCCACTCACCAGGCATACCACGTTGACCTTTTGGTCCTGGAGGTCCAGGGGGTCCTTCATCTCCTTTTTCACCAACCACAGTGTCATAATAATACTCTGTCTTAAGAGAAAGACGGTAAGAAAAGAAAGAATAGTAAGAATGAAGAGAGAAGCACGGGGCATCATACAGAACATTTGGTTAGAACGTTACAATCTCATTCATAATTTTGGTGTTGTGACACCACGAGACCTTTCCAATCACACAGTAATTACATGTAGCCAGAAATTAAATCATAATTTTTATACACAGTTAATATCAAGAGCCTGTGAAAATAGATAGGGTTGAGATTTTCCTCAATGCCCAAAGGACTCCTCTGCCTGCAGATAAAATTATATAGGCAAAATATAAGTTGAAGACCCAATCAAAAATATTACAGTAGCACAAAATAGAAAATATTCTTGACAGAAACCTCTTGAAATGACCTAGTCATCCCATTGGCTCAAAGTAGCATCAGCTATATCTAGACTACTGTCTACAATAATCATACATGAAAATATATAAAAACCAACTACTTAAATCACATGCACATTAAAATGTCATTCCTATAAAAATGAATAAAGTTTAATATTGTGATTCAAAGTTTCTACAAATGACAGTCAAAAATCAAAAGACAATTTGCTGTAACTTTTTTTGTTATAACCCCAAATTTTTTCTCTTTTCTGAATTATTTTGCATGAACACCATTACTGACAAATCAGCATTATAGTAATTATTATGCCTTGATATATAAACATCATACTAAGACATAAGCTGACTACTAATGCACCCATTTTAAAAGCAGTAAGAAACTGCTTAAAATTAAAATTCAAAATTTTTACCTTTCTCCTGTTGATTTTTTGAAAAGCAGTGGGGTTTTTTTTAGTACTCTGTCAGTATCACAAACAAATCAGCTTTTAACAAAGTTACTTCTTTGGAACAGTTTGGACAGGTTTCCACTGGGCGTGCACGGGGCCTTTAAGTAAGCCACTAGTGAGACAGCATCACTAAACAGAGAACTTGTACTCATAGCATCTCTTCTTTTTTTTAAAAAAAGTTGTCTTAGGATTTTAAAAGTAGCACCAGCTGTCCTAGAACTGATTATAGATTGTTTTAAAAATTAACTAGTTAAGAAGTTAAGTTAAAAATTAACTCCTGTTGTGTGAGACTCCATACTCCTGTCAAAATTGTTGGAACCAAGTGAGGTCTAATGAGACCCTGATCGTGCATCTGCTCCACATGAAGGAAGATGCTGTCTCTGAGAGCCTCCCAGCAACATCAGAACTTTGAGAAAGCCATGCTTCAATTAGAGTATATTGTAGGACATCCATTATTGCCTCATAAAGTCAGTTTGTTTTATTTTTAATCTAATAGTTTAGGAAAATGACATGATGAAGATAATTTACACTTACTCGACCACAAGCTCCAGGTGGACCAATGTTTCCTTTCATCCCCTTTATCAGAGGACAGAGATGGGTTAGTTTATTGGAAACAACACATAATACGACATTTGGTACCTACTGTTAACTTCAGTACATATAACATCAAAGAACTTCTGCTCCTGACCAGTCCTTCACTGCTCTCATCTCTGCTCCTTACATGACTATTCAGCTACATACAGCAAAAAGTACAGGCATACAGCAGCAGGCATAGATGGACACCAGATGAAACACATAATCTATTTCAGCTGATCCATTCTCTATCCATGATATCACTACTTGTCATCTGTTAGGTAAAGTAAAGCATATGATATACACAGTGATAAACAAAATGGTATAATAACCCCAAAACATACCTTATCCTCATCCTCAAAAGCAACAACAAAACCATAAGACAATACCTTAGCTCCTTGCCTGCCAGCTGGTCCTGGTTTGCCCTGTTCACCCTTCTGTCCCTGCAGGTGACAGTACACAATTTTACAAGGATTAATCTTTTAGAATGGTCACCAGTAATATCTAAAATAGAAAGCTTCAGTCTTTTATGGTAATGGTAAATAAGTGTGACTTGCTCAGGGCAAGAAATTCCAGGGCAAGACACAGGTTGGGGTGCAGTCTATGGGAAACACCCCAGGTCTCTCATTCAAACCTAATCCTTTGTGACAGTCCACTCCACCAACCCCAAAGCAGAGCCCTTCTGGATAACACTAGGGTAGCGGGCCTTGATTTTTCTACCTCTGCAAACTATTTCTGAAAGGGGAGAGACCGAGCACACTGTGAGACTCTCATTCAGCAACTCCTTCTCCCAGAACTTGGTCAGTCTGCACGATGCAAGAGTTCTAAGCAAGACCAAGAGAGAAAATAGTGCAGGCTGCTGCTAGGGCTTTCTGCAAGTGTACACGTGCAAGGACAAGGCACTTCTTGAGTTATGCGGCTCAACATGCTGCTAGTTAGTAAAGTTGAAATGGGACCAGAGCAACAACATGTCTTTGTCACGACACAGAGTTTTTTCTCTTTGCTGAGGTAGTAGAGCTTTGCGGTCTGTCATTCCATGTTCTTGGTCAGACTGTCCTGTGTTTAGACTCTCCGCAAAGGTCATTTCAGTATGATGAAGATAAAGTTTTACTAAGAGATGAGAGAAACGGGCTGTTCTGACACCAAGAACTTTGATAAGATATTTTAAGGTTACTGTGACCCTAAGGATGTCATTAAAGTGAACGTGAAGTAAATACAGAAGAATGTATATTTTACCAATTGAATACAGTATTCCAAATACATTGGAAGAACTTTAGCTTTCAAATTAGTACACAAACAAGATAATTTTTATTACAAAATGGCACTTTTAAGAACTATATGATGATAGTTTTAATGTCAGTCATCCTGTTTCAAGCCTTGACCTTGGCAATAACTTTTCTCTGTAAAAGAGCATATTTGATTCTAGTGATTTAAAAATTGTTCATTTTTCTTCACTTCACTTCTGAAGTGAACACTTTTGCAAAAATTTCAATGTGATTAACCAGAACTAAATTCAGTAGAATTAATTTTGGTTAACTTGAACCGTGTCTTAAACTCATTAGATAATCAGCACCAAGAAACAGCTCTTTTATTTTACACAAAATAGACAGCATCTATGAACTGAGCCTCTCTCTCCTGCATAAATTTCTAAGGACATGGTATGTCCCAAGACCAGCTGCGTGAAAGGAAATATTTTGCAGTGTACGCAAACCAACATTTACAAACACATTCTGCCATGGAAAAATGCTGTGACAGGAAGCTATGACTGAGCTAAACGGATGATTATTGCTTAGAAGACATGTAGGTGGCTTCATTCATTACCGGTAAACCAGGTGGACCTGGGGCACCTTCTTTTCCAGGTGTACCCTACAAAGCAAAAACATAAAACAAAACAATAAAAAAAATTAAGAAGATAAAAAAAGGGGTCACTGCATTCAGTGATAACAACTAAATACTGTGCATATAACTGTATTTTA
>VZTM01007889.1:0-17065 GCA_013400555.1 Jacana jacana
ATGTTCTGGATTGAACCATCTGAACAGATGGTTGTTATGTGTCCAGATCACCAGGGAATGAAAATGCCTGAATGCAACCCTTTCCTCACCCCTCATCAAAAAAAAAAAAACAAGCTCAAAACTCAAAATGTCATGAATACATAACAATGTTCTTGTTCTCACAAGGAAACAGGGTGTCCCTCTGAATAAGGATCCTATGACTTAATGACAGGACAGCAATTTATAACTGCTAAGCTGTAGCCAAAGGCCCTTACTTCACACTTGCTTTGTTTTTTACTTGTATTTTAACTTGTCATGCTTGATGTAATACCCACATTAAAGGTATGATCTCTAAAAAAGAAAGACAGGTGAAACAGGCATGTATGCTCCTTTCATCTTGTCATGTAGGCTGCCGTGTTCAGAAGCTCCTACTGTAATGGCAGGTCTAAGTCCCTCTGTTCAGTGAAGAGATTTTTGTTGCAGATTAAGTAGGGACTGTCTCTGAGCTTTGCAGCTAAATGCATATATTTAGCTGGAAAAAGGTTAAAATGTCTCATCTTAAGACATAAACTTTGTTCAGTACATCATGGCACTTGGCCAATATATGAGTAAGAGCTCTTGAAGCTTGAATATAATTCTTCTGGTTCCAAAATTCCACATTAGCCAATGGAGGGAATGACGCGTGTTAAGAATAATGTGAGATGTTGGGATGTCCTGTTAATATTCATTAGAGTGAACAGTATTCATTAATAACTTGCACTTAAGTGCAAGTACTCTAGGTTTAAAATACATTCTGTTTCTAGAGTTTACTTTGAATTTTAACTATTTATCATTTAGTTATTGAATCCACCTGCTATTTAAGAAGTACTAAAAATGCAAGACTTCGATAACCAATTTCTTTAGAATGCTTTTATTTGTCAGATCAAATTTAATAAACAGATTTAGAGCATGGGCAATTATAGATAAACCCAAGTATGGGCAATAATAGATAAACCCAAGCATGACTTGTCCACACTTCATGCCAATTTTACCTGATCTAGCTCTTAATCAAAAGCCCAGTAGGTATGTTAGTATGATGCTGTGCCCAAACTGATATGCTTCCATGCCATATTGGTGTGCAGCAGTTTGCAAATGTTCCTCCATTAGAGCTGAAATTATGCATTCTGTATCAAAATCTTCACACAGTACTTTGTGGCAGCTCAGTTGGCCGATGATTTGGCAAACTATCTGAAAGAACCAAGAAACAAAGCTAACTACTTCAAAGGGGGATCTGAGGATCAGTGGATTTGTGGAGGATTATGCAGAAAAAGCATCTGGTGAACCTACAGTCTTTTTGTAGATAATCTTGGGCTTCCTAGAGAAATGAGGTAATGCAACCTGTAGAAAGCTCTCCTCCAGCTCTGCCCTTTGTGAAAACCTTTGTGAAATAAGGTTTAGCCTTATGCTAACTGTGGGCCACAGACAGACCTTGATGGGTAGGTAAATCAGCATGTCAAGAGTGTGCATTTGCCTTTATTTGATCCAGTCATAAAGGCAGTAAAAATTCAGCAGATGCAATGTAGAGAAATTGTCTCAAGTAATTCTGGTTTGATTTATATCCTCCACACTGTGCAGTACAAGTCCAGGAGATGTCAAAACATCAAATAGAGGGTAGACAATTCCTAAGTAATTATTTCCTCTACTCTCCCCATATAACCAAAAGAGAATTTCTGTTTATGCACAAGCAAAATACATGTCGAAGAGCAGATACTCAGGGATTCCTAAGCTGCATACAAGATATGAAGAAAATGTTCTCTGAACGTTCTGAGTTTGATTTACAGGAAGATACAAGGACAAACTTTCATCTGAGAAACAGATGGGCCGGGGCACACAAGTTTTTCGGTTTCTTCCGACAAGAAACCCAACGACCATGTCCGTACCCAAATCACACCAGGATATGAGAGCCTTCAGGAGATAAGGTGATTTGGTATTCCTATCAGTTATGCAGTGAACAGGTCCTTTGTAAGAGAGTTAAAGCTGATATTATTTAAGAGGTAGCTCAGAATTTTTATAACATTTATGGTTTCCATACAAACACACAACGCATTTAATTGAACAAAAAAATTTACTAAGAGAGATCACATTTGGTTCTCTCTGATGCAGCAGAATGTAACTAGTAAATATTTTGCCTGTTTCTAGCTTCTATATTGATAAGCTTAAAATGTTTTAAAATAACTGTTTTACTGAAGAACATACTAATCATTAATAGGAAGAAACAATTTCACTTTTTATTTCACTTCCTGCTCTCAAAAGAAAGTCATATTTAGGATATTTTCCAGTTTCGTATGAGATATTCCAGTTTCATTTCCCACTTTTTTCCTGATTTTACTTTCAGATTTTTAAAAATCAGTACTACTACTGTGTGCTCACTCGGGGAAACACAGGATATCATGAGATGTGAAAGCACCATGGGTTAGCTACTACAAACTACTACCCACTCAAACACTCTCATTTGTCAAAACTGCAAGGCAATTTTCCTGTCAAGGCTGGTAGGACAAGCAACTTCACATGCTCCATTGCACAAGTCATTGCTACCTAAAATGTTGTAAATCATCATAGATTTCTTTACCATAATTTGCTTAAATAAGTGTGCCTAATATGTCCTTCCATGTATCATGTCTGTCTGTCTGTCTATCTATCCTGTGCCCTTGTATTTGCCCAAAATTTATGGAATACTTGTGTCATTTAATCAAGCACTTGAGGTTAATTTTTAGGCATTTTACATATTTTATAAGGTTCATAAAGCTTTGTTCTCAATACGCTCAGGGGAAAAGAAATAGTTAAGTCTTAGGCAGAGAGAGCAGTTACACGGTATCAGTTTAAGGAAGTCACACAGGAAGCCTGTGGCAAAGCAGGCAACAGACATCTTCCAAGTGCTGTCCAGATCCTATGAATCAGATCAGTCAATGCCTGGGGGTCATGAGAGAGTCATTATGAAAAAAGAGAAGAGAAGGGCTGATGGCAATCATCTGGGTGCTCCCCATGCTAGCATGCACAGCAAGCAGTTCCAGACACTTGTCACAGAGCTGCGTTTCATTCCGCCTCCTCGGCAGCAAATGCCTTGGCTTCTTCCACGGCATCAGTGGTTCACATTCTGGCCCTTCTGGCAGTGGGAGTGGTTGTGCAGTGACGGGGACTGCATGACAATCCAGAGGCTGCTTCAGACGCTGCAAGCAGTCTTCAATTCTATGATGCAAGGCTGTGCTGAGATTTCTTCATCTTTGCAAGAACCATGTGACTTCCTTTCATGGTGAGACAGTTTACCCCTGTTAGATGCAAGCACCGTGTATTTTATGAACAGAGGTATGCACATGGGGATTTCTTTGTCCTGGAAATCATGAAGTGGCAAGAATAGCTGC
This sequence comes from Jacana jacana, assembly GCA_013400555.1. Taxonomy (NCBI): domain Eukaryota; kingdom Metazoa; phylum Chordata; class Aves; order Charadriiformes; family Jacanidae; genus Jacana; species Jacana jacana. The sequence goes on from VZTM01007889.1 coordinate 3,378, forward strand.
CCTTTACATGTTCCACAAATATGTTCCTTTTTATTACCTGAAATGCAAGTGCACACTTTAACAACATCTTGTGAAAAACGTCAAGTCCTAATGTGATATAAATTACATTCTTTGCCAATGACATTTATGGGAAACCTTGGGTTTTAAGTCTTTTTGTGTAATCACATTCACAAATACATCCCTAGTCTAGCAGAAACATAACTGGATTGCAAAATACATTTTTGTGGCCGTTCCTGGCTCCAGTGCTGTACAAAAGGACAGTTTGATGACAATTTGAAGTCATCTAACATGAAGAAAAGGAGAGTTCCCAAATGCCAAAATGAGGTGCCCCCAACAGGTCCTACACATTGTGGAAAGTAATGGGTGTGCTCTTTCTCATTTACATTTTGATTGGTCATCGAATACGCACTCATTATCTGAATATGCAGCCACTTTTAGAGGACCAGGAAGGGTTTGAGGCAGCTAATAAATACTGTCTTACTACTGGCAACAATACTTTAATAATCTTTTCAACTACCAGCAATGCAAATGCATCTCTGAAGCACCAGCTCAGAGAGCTGCTAGATTGCTTAGACCTAAAAAACCCAAACAAACCAAAAAACCACTGTGCAGACACTTACTCGTAAATGGAGACACTCTGAGACTGCAACACGTGGAGAGTGAAAGAAAAAAAGGAAGCTTTGGGTTTTGATACTGTTTACAGACTAATGCATGTAGGCGATCTCTTAGTGTAAATACAGATGGCTGTCAGCCACAACAGGTCATGCTGAGAAGCCAAGCATATATTTGTGGGCTTCCTAATTCATACTGAAGCAATGATTACTCGGCAGAAAGGCATGTATTTGTAGCCCTTAAAGAAAATATTTTGGATTATAGTGTTTTGAATTAAAATACGTTATAGAGGCATCAGGTTGAAGCTTAAGAATGGTATGTTTGATCATGTTTTCTTTAGTGGGTGCAAATACAGGCTGCAGATTTGGGTTTCAAAATTTTCTTTTAAAGCTGGAATAAGAAATTCAAAGTCATGGCACATTTGATCAGAAGATGCCTGCTTAAGTCAGGTGCAAGGTAACCAGTCACGTAAAATAAGATAGAACACTGAGATGCAGCCCCATGCAAAGACAAAAACAGATAGGAGGAGCAAGACAGAAGTTAGAAAACTAGTCTGGAGCTTGTGTAACTAATTCTACTACCTGCCCTGGACTGGGTGACTGTCTGCTGGCTAACTATTCTTTCCATGCCAGAGTCCTATAATATGGGTTAACAAGACTGGCTTGCATCAGCAGAGGTTGCCATTATGTTTGGTACTCTCATAGGAATCTGCATAACCATGTGAGAACATATAGTTACCTACAATGTATCTATGCACTACCTGCCTATAATAGACCTTTGTACAGATATCCCAATCTACAAAGGTCAATGGGCTTATCTCCAGATTAGTCTTGGCTTATAACTACATATTGCTCTCACCGGGAGCTGTGAGGTAGGGGGTGAGGAGAACCACAGTGAATGTCACCTTCTAACCCCAGTCTCTCCTTGGGTCAGCGAAGCCACAGCAATAGCTTTAGGAGCTAACAGTGACTAAAAGGAGTCTTGGCTAGGGAGCAGCAGCAGTACTTAAACCTCTGTCCGCATGCCATAAATGCCTAGGACAGCCAAGATGGCAGAAATTAATTTACTTTGTAGAGGGTGACTCCATTCACTGGCAGCACAAAGTAAGAAGCCATCACCTGAAGTTTCTGCAGCACAAAGCTGTTTTGTTCCATAATGGAGAACAAAGGAGAGTACAGGGAAGCAGTTGACCAAATGGTGGTGGTTTAGTTGCTTCTTTCCCCTGTATTGCTGGATTGGTCAATGGCTCAGAAGAGGCTGTGGACCACATCATCAGTTAAGAATTCCCATGTGACACAAAGCCAGGCTCAGCCAGCTGCTGTACAGAGGGCACACTGCCACTGGGAATGTGTACGGCAGACATCCTGGGAGCCACAGAAGAGACAATACAAATGCAGACAGGGAGAACAGTATTTTGAGGACCAAATCAGAGTCATTCTCTGAAGGCACTATCTGCAACTATGCTTTTCTTCATACTGTGCCGCTTAATCAGAGTGTCCAGTTATATACAGTAATTCTCAAAGAAATCAGATCAGCTGAAACTGCTTATTAGACAGAGTGCAGATTTATTAGCACAACATTAATAGCTATTACTTAAATTGTATTAGCTGTAAAAAAAATCTGATTAATGTAAACATCACACAAGTTTGCAAAATGCCATTTGTAAGAAATTGAAACAACTTTTCAACCCAGCAGTTAAATGTTCAAAATTTTCTCTCACACCTACAAAGCTTACCTGCATGATCAGTTGAAAGAGGGGCACAGGGGATGCTCTCCTGGAATTCTTTGCTATGATATTGAGGCCTGACAGTGATCTAAAACTGCAGTGTATTTGTCCTCTCTCCCTTTAATTGTCATGAGTGCTGATCTGATCACACAATGTAAGATCAGCTCTTTGTTCCAGATGAAGAGAATGGAATAATAACAGCAACAAAACCTATGTGAAAAAAAATCCACTAGTTTTCAAATGGTTCACATGAACTGCCGTTTCAGGTTCCTTGTAAATGCTTATTTCTTTCTGTTCTGGAAACTCAATTCATAAGATTCAGATGGGTCCCCAAACCCTTTAAAGAGAGGACTATACAAATGAGAATTAAGCAGTCTTTTTCAAAAAGGTTCAAGAGATTTATTTACTCACGTGCCGTATTGTTCTGTAGCTAGCTGTGAGTTTGCTACATCTGTGTTATCAGTTAATGAATGCTCTGTGTGCTTGAAAGCTTGTCATCTTTCTCCAGCTGTACCATCTGGTCTCACAAAAGATATAATTTCTTCCAACAAATCTCGTGCAGCATAGCTTCCGGGTGCAAATGAATTATAACAACTTGCCTTTTTCCTTTGACCTAGTCTAAATCTCTTCTACCAGAATGATGATTTCCTCTTTCATCTGACATCCTTTAACAGGTTTTAGACAACATTTCCTCCTCTGCCTCTTAGATTTAAATTTATTTTCAAGTTGAAATAATGTATGTCTGTAAAGTAAGTCTAGCACTGTATGAACAGCAAAAATCACACCATATCATAATCCTAAGTAATTAATTAAAACATATTTATTTATGCTAAACAATTCATATTGCTCAACAGCTCAGGCAGTACAGATTTCAGCTACTGAATACTGGCTGTTTCCTTACCGAGAGCTACTAGTAGAAGGTAAAAGTTAAAAATTTGGCCAGAACATGCACCCATGTGAAAAACTGCCAGGCTGTCCCTATTTTGGAACATCTAAATCTAGACCGCATTACCAATCGGTGAATAATCACTAGCAATTATCATCACTGGCATTCGACAGATTTGTTTAGAGGAACAGCTTCCAGTTGCTGATGGTAGTGTACCTCCCTGAATTATGCCTACACAATTAGAAATGTGTGTGATTATTGTCAGTCTTGTCACTAACAGCTGGGCTTTATTTAGTAAATGGGAAAGTATTCTTCTGGCAATGCATTGGGAAGCCTATGTTAAAGGAGATTACCATATATTTTGTTCTGAAGACATCAAGGTTTGCTTTTAACCTATTCTGGAGAGGCAAGTTGCAAATTAATTTGCTTGGCAGCATGAACAGTCTATCTGCCTCACACAGTTGATATTTTTACTAACGAAGTGGTATGTAGCTTTCATGCCATACCATAAGGATATGAAGTGAGGTAATCTCTCTAGTAACTTGGACAAGAGTGTAATATGAAGATGATGACTGGAATGTTGGGTTTAAACTAGAATTCCAGAGAAAGCCATAGATGAGGCTGTAGACACAGGTAGCTGAACAAAGTTGCTGTATTTCAAGACCCTTTTCTATGCTTGATGTTATTCAACTGAAAAGTGTAAAAACCACTTGGGTTTTTGTTTAACTGATATGTGTAAAAAAATAGAATAATTGGCATGGAAAATCACATGCTCTTGTTTCCTTACAATGACACTAGAACTTAGAGGAAGCTATGTGGAAGCATTGGAAGTCATTACTCACAGTTGAGATTTTTCTGCCTGTGACTGTCTGGATACTACAAAATCCTGAAGAGGCCCACTGAGCAGTTCAGTTGTCTATGCTCAAGATCAGAAGACAGACGCTCTCAGCAGAACATGATACGATGGAGACAGGTGTGTTCACTGCCCTGTCAGCATCATTTCACTCTTCACAGTGCTCAGCTTTAATTAAAGGTCTTTGTAAAAACCTCAAAAGATTACGTTTACTCTTTGTGTGTGCCCTATGGAAAGGCAGTATATGGTAGAATGCTATTTGCCTATCGCTAGAATTGCAATCCATGCTATTCCTGCCTTTTCACAATATGAGAGAAGTTTTTACTTTTTATTTCCAAGTCCTCCAATTTTATGCACTATTTACTAGTGAGATAGATAGTAATTGACTTGTGGAAAGCACTGCTTAAAGGTAACTTGTCACTATGCTAAAGTTTTGGATGCTATATGGGATGGAAGATTCTATCATATCTATTAAGATATAAATTGTATCAACAGAATAAATTATTGTAAGATTTGCTCTACAGAAAAATTAGCCAGTGTCAAAAATAAACTTCTGAAAACTGTTAGATAAAAGGGACAAAGACCGTGAGTAGCACAGCATGAAAAATAACCTTAGAGGCCTGGAATGCCTTGATATCCCTTCAAGACCCAAGGCAATAGATGGGTTACACCCAAGAGTGCTGAAAGAGATGGCAGACATGCTGGCCAAGCCTCTCTCCATCACCTTCCTTAAACCATGGCTGACTGGAGAGGTCCCCATGGACTGGAAGGTGGCAAATGTAACGCCCATCTATAAGAAGGGCAGAAGGGAAAATCCAGGAAACTGTAGACCTGTCAGTCTGATGTTGATACCAGGGAAGATTATGGAACAGATCATCTTGAGTGCTATCACCAGCCATGTAATGAGCAACCAGGGGATCAGGCCTAGTCAGCATGGGTTTATGAAAGGCAGGTCCTGCCTGACGAACCTGATCTCCTTCTATGATAAGATGACCCGATTGTTGGATGGGGGGAAGACAGTGGATATAATATATCTGGACCTTAGAAAAGCATTTGACACTGTCCCCCACCACATTCTCATGGAAAAACTGGCTGCTCATGGCCTGGATGAGGGTACGATCTGCTGGATCGAGCACTGGCTGGAAGGACNGACAAGCGGCTGAATATGAGCCAGCAGTGTGCCCAGGTGGCCAAGAAGGCCAATGGCATCCTGGCTTGCATAAAGAATAGTGTGATCAGCAGAAGGAGGGAGGTGATTGTCCCCCTGTACTCAGCACTGGTGAGGCTGCACCTTGAGTATTGTGTCCAGTTCTGGACACCTCAGCACAAGAGAGATATCGAGGTGCTGGAGCGAGTGCAGAGGAGGGCAACGAGCTGGTGAAAGGCCTCGAGAATAAATCTTACTAAGAACAATTGAGGGAGCTGGGACTGTTTAGTTTGCAGAAGAGGAGGCTGAGGGGAGACCTCATCCCTCTCTACAACTGCTTGAAAGGGCATTGTAGAGAGGTTGGTGCTGGTCTGTTCTCACGGGCAATTAGTGATAGGACAAGAGGGAATGGCTGCAAGCTGCAGCAGGGTAGGTTTAGGCTGGACATTAGGAAAAAAGTCTTCACAGAAAGAGTGGTCAGTCACTGGAATGGGCTGCCCAGGGAAGTGGTGGAGTCACCATCCCTGACTGTGTTTAAGAGTAGATTGGATGAGGTGTTGTGGGATGTGGTGTAGGGGAGAACTTTGTAGATAGTGCTATAGAGTAGTTGGACTTGATGATCCCAAGGGTCTCTTCCAACCAAAATGATCCTATGTTTCTATGATCTGATCTATATGTACACATAAATCGGCTTGCCTTCAGATTGATAGCTTGGGAGCCCATCACTGATGTAACTAGGGAGACTGACAACCTCAGTAGAGTTTACTATGCAAAAGTCCAACTATACACAAAAGGTGCTCGCACCTGAGCTTGCCTGAAGCACAATTCTTCCATTCAGCTTTGTTATCTAAATGCTTCTATGTTAATGCATAGTCTCCTCACTCATGATACCTCAATGAATGACACTCATGGAAAGAAAACACAGCATTTATCCACTTCAGAAACATTTTTACTCTAAGACACCACCAGGTGCCTAGCAGGAACCCAAAGTGCTCCTCTGCAAAGCAAACTGAAAGATTCTCACACTTTGCTTTTTTGCCAGATGCAGGAACTTGTGACCAAAAAACTCTTCAATAAGAGCTCGATTCACTGATGGTGGGAGGGGAATGAATGTATATGGATAATCTCTAGCACTTGGGATGGAGACGGTACAAAGGGTAAGATAGGGACAAGACCCTCAGGTGGTGTCAAGAACAATCATAATCAGGCAGGAACAGAGCTAGAATAAGGTGGTTCTCCTCAGTAGGACATCACTTCCGGCACCCTGGGCAGAACACTGTCACATGTGACTACTCAACCTAATGACTGTGGCCATGTTAATCCTGTCCTCTTTCCTCTTTTTGTTCTGTCTATGTGGCAAAATGGGGTTCTTGCTCATGACTAATGCTCTTAGGAAAAAANNNNGGAAAAGATAAAAAAGAAAAAAAAAAAAAAAAAAAAAAAAGAGAAAAAAATATTTTATCATTTGTCAGAGAAAGAACATACCCTAAAATACCAACAAGGACTTCTACAGGTAGATTTGAGCCAGAAAAACAATTGCCACAATATAGTTTATAACCTATATCCATCTCTTTGAGTAGACACGTTGACTATAAAAGAATAACAACTTTATGATATTACAACTCTTCTGGAGTGGTGAGCATATATCCTTCTGTCCATCCTCTTCTCAGTCAGCTGACAAACACTCATGGCTATTTTCAACTGACAGTCTCTGTTCAGGACCACTTCTTCCTTTTTTTTCCATTGCTTTTTTGTTTGGTTGGTTTTGTTTTGGATTGGTTTGGTTTGTTTCCTTGAAATGGTGCCCAAGTATATGGATTAAGAGCTGATGATTACAGCATTGTGGGAAAGTAATAGGAGATTGGCGAGGAGGATCGTAAGCACACTCAAGTGACTTGCAGCTGAAGGTGTTGAAAAACACACTAAGCATTTTTTAGTCTTGTGTCTCGCCAAGTAGAACATCTGCCCTTAAATAACATAGGCCTATGATGGACTCAGAGGAACCTTATCAAACATACCTGAGATTCCTGCCCTGCTATCAGAAAGTCGAAAACTAGTACAGCCTCAATCCCTGAAATACAGGTAAGAACAGCAAGACTCTCTCTCTCACTAAAAAGGACTCTCAAAAACACTCTTTAGCAAGGACCAAGCTCCATGTTGCCTGTCTTTCTGTTTTCTGTTTGTGTGCCTCTACCTGGCTGCTGCTTCAGAGGCACCTTGGGAGGTATCAGGAATAAATTTGTTCTGCATTTCATCTGTGGTTTTGTGGTTCCTGCACCCTGCCTGTGTTGGCTCACACAGGCATAAAAAGACTGTTTATAGCAATTACCCAATTGGCACATTGAAATACCTTTCTGAAGTCAAAATATTTCATAGATACAAAGACTTTATTTACTAATTCAAATTTCCAGGAAAGTTAATTGAAGTTAGGCTCCTTTGCTTTAGGTTTCACAATTAAGTTACAACTATTCAAAATGGGTTTTAGATTGATACAGTTTTGCATATTTCCAAGCCAGTGAAATTTTCACTGACATCAAATGCATCTGGCTGCTCTCTGCAAGATATTAAAGAGAAAACAAGGCAACTTCCTTTTCCCAGAGCAGAGAGTATGTCTACGAACCAGCCTTTTAAGCCTATAAAAAAGTAATTAAAAAATTGAGCAATGAATTATGGCACTGTGTGACAAGGTTTCCTTCATACTCCGTAAAGGAACATTCTGAAATGGAGGGTACACATTGTGCAAATTAAAGATTCTGGGTGGATCTACAGCCAAAGGGAGCCAACAGGTCACATGAGACAACTTGTAGAAGCTGGGCTATAGTCCTCCTTGCTGTCTCATAAGAATCTTTGCATGTTTCAACTAGAAAATACTTGTACTAAATGGGAGAAAGTGCCTGGAACAAGATTACCGTTTCTTAGATCTTAGTATAATCACACTGGCAATTTACGCTGGCAAAGTGCTAAGCAAGTCTGCTGCAGGACTACCTACCTCTGCAAATCTGAGCCTTTTCTATTTTACTTCACCTGCTTCCCTAAGCAGGTATGTAGAGCTCCACCACTAAACATCTTCTTAGTCTTAGATATGTGACATGGCTAGACTGGCAAAAGGTTCCCATGCCATAGGAAAGCTGAACTTTGGCCTTAGAAAGTGAAGACTTGGTTGACTGTCAGTGAGACTCAGATCAATTTTCTAGAAAGAAGACTTAAACTTTTAAATTTCTTGCATATTTTTGAAATTATTTTTACAACTATATCTAAGAAAAAAGCTTCAGGTGGTCTGCTATATTGTTTATAATGTAAAGAACCAGATTGTTAATAGTGACAGCTAAAGTTGAAAACTGACACATATTCATTACATATTTTCACAGAATCATTGCTTGTATGACAATATAAAGCATTTTGCAACAGTCCCCAGCTCTTTCTTGGATAAATAGCTTTTGAATCTTGATGATGGAAAAACATTGGCAAAAATTTCCTGAAATAAGATTGTCTATGATGGAAGACCAATACGAACCTCAAAAAGAGATCCCATCAAGGTGGAGCATGGACTTTGTATATCCTACATCTTTATGTTACAGTTCTTAAACTGTATTGGTCCCCATAGGCTGTGTTATTCCCCCGACACCAGAAGCAATTTATGTAATATCCTCTTTTGTTGTCTAAAACACTTTTCATCTATTGCCTGTGACAACTTTCCTTCAACAACTAAATCTGAAAACATTAGTTTCACAAAAACTCAATTTTCACAAACCGAAAATGAATAGTGTACCTGAAGAGGGTTTGACTTTTAAGCACTAGAGAATAAAACCAGAAGGTTCTCTGGTATGTAGGCAATATGCAAATGTATCTTCAATTAACAAAATTCCTTGTCCTACAAATATCACAGACATGCTATTTTTTCAGCTGGGAACCTCACCAATGGAGTTTCAAGTCCAAATGTGATTTCCTGAATGTGAATTCCTTTCTAACTCATAACAAAAAGCAAACATGATCTAATGGATATCCAAATCCAAGAATTATATTTATAATGAACTTCCAAAGAAGCTGAAAGTGAAAAGAGCACAGCATCTACAGTTTGCATTTTTGTACAGTTGAACCATTTCACTGTACAAACCAGCTTTGAAATGAGCATGCTGGCAGATTAGTGCTGCAGTAGAAGTTTGGTACAACTGCAGCAGCTTGAGTTCCTGACCAAAGTTGTATTTATGGTTGTGCTTACTCATGACTGAAAATAACATGTAATATACTCAGTAACCGTAGGTGGTTGATAGTGATCTGTGATATTACTGCTGCTTTGTGTCTGACTTTCTTTGTTCCTTATATACCTTATATACCCAAATTCAGCTCTAAAACATCAGAAGGACTTGGGCCAGCAATGTTCAAGGCCTGAAGAATAGACCTCTCTTTGGTGTAGTTTGGATCATATGAATCCCTGTCATCATCTTTCTCTTAAGCTTGTCTTCCTTTCCCAGTTTCAGCTGTTTCAATGGCAAGAAAGAACAAGCATTAGAAGTAGATGGAAACCCTTCAGGGCAATCATCCTGACTGCTCAACATTCAGAAATGAAAGCATCCTGCATTTCTTTGCCTCTCACTTGAGTTATGGAAAAGTCATATTCACCTACTAAGAAGTTCAGAAATTACCAAACACAGGATGTTTCCTTCCTTTTTTTTAAAAAAAAAAAAATTAAAAGAATTGTTTCTGCGTTCCTTGGGTGATAGCAAAAAGCCCCCCAGTGCTGTATCCTGGCAAAATAACATGCTGTCCTTGGGAAGTGCTCTCACTTTTGGGGAGAGATGCAAGAATCAGTCCAAATTTTGTCTTTGGAGAGAATTATGTTTTCATTACACAGCTTTCAAATTGCCTGTACAGTTTTTATGTGATCTGTTTAGACATAAAGATCAGTGCCTTTATGAATGTATAAATGTGTATTAGTATTTTACTTTATTGTAAAAGTAAAAAAAGCTACTTTTTGTCTCACATGTAGCTACATTTTAGGAATGGATCGTTCCTTCTCAGGCCTAATAGTGAAAGATGCTAGCGTCTGCCTTTGAGAGTCTTTGATGCAAAGATTGTCACACTCCCAGACCACTGTTCATTGGCATGGGAATTTTGGAAGCAGTGAGAAGCAAGACATTGCTGGACCTTCCCATTCATTGCCACTCTTGGTGAACCGCAGGCTGGCTGTACTGATGCAACCCTGTGTGAGATCATACTATAAATGCTATGGCTTAGCTGAGCCCAAGTTAGAAAACACTCCCCCAGAAGGACTGTGGGAATACTTTCAGATGGGTCTGGTCAGTGCTTTGGGTGCTGCCATCCAGAAGACAGCTGCCTCCTCAGAACAAAGCCCTGCAGTACAGCACATGGCTAAGAAAAAGCTGGCAGCTGTTGAAGCTCCAGCTCCTCAAATTACAGCCCTGGAACCTTTCTGTATCTCTGCAATTGCTGTGCCAAGACAGTCAGTGCTTAAAAACCAGCGACAATGTTCCTCATCTGCCAAGGTACATAGGTACCGCAGAGCTCAAGGCTGAGGTAATGAGTAAGGACAGAACTGATTCTAAAATATTGAATAAAAATAGTTCTCAACATTAATTCTCCAGATTTTTCAAACTACCTACAAACACTAATGTTGGTAGTGTCACAACACTCCTGTTGGAGCGTAAGTGACAATCATGGTGATTTTTCTGGGTTGAGGTGCAAGCACAGGATACTTTAAAATGATTGTTCTATATTTAGTGATGTGAGCCAGGGCAGAGGATAGCATAAAATCTGATTTATGATTAAGCCACAAAACCACCCTTTCATAAGCATTCCCATGTCATTATATAAAATGTCTGTTGGAGCAAGTGTTATTCAGTACTTCTATGGATTGTGATTACCTTGAGAAATACCTATGTATTTCTGAGGCTGTGTGAATCAAGGCAAGAATGAAGGGTGTTTCTTGTGGCGAAAGACTAACCTGGAACTAAAGAATGTAATTAATATTTTTGCCTTAGGCTTCCTGGACAATTTAGGACCGGCTTTTCAGAATGGTTATGTATCCACTGTGTTTGCTGACTGAAGCTAGCGTTGTAGACACGTAAGCTCTGCAAATCAGTCTTAAACTTGCAGCATGCCGCAGTACGACAAAATGCAGGCTACCTGACTACTTGAGTAGTGCATTAGTTACAATTCCTCTTCCCCGTAGGCTTCTTTTATTAGCTTGTTTTTCAGCCTTCTTTTGCGCTATCTCCACTTCTCTAACTTGCAAAGCTCTTTGGATTTCAACACTTTTTATAAAGAACTCAGTTTAATACCCGCTTACTTCTTCATACATCCTTCCTTGCTTCAATATTGAACTATTTAAATCTTTCCAGCACAGAAAAGCAAGTACCTCCAGAAACCTTGAAATGCCCGTGTGCCTTGTGTTGCGTATATAAAGGGCAGATTAATTCCAAGCTATAAAAACAAATAGCTCTCTTTGTTCTTAAGAGGATTTGGATTGAGTGGAGTTGCTTTGTAAGTATCTGACTTCTTGGTATTGAAGTTTGGAAATGAAACAGAAAACACATTATCCACTCATGGTTAAATATTTTCAGCTTTTGTATTTTCAACTTAGCTGCTCCTTGAGCTTCTGCTTATCCTGTCTTCCTGCTTGAGGCTTACTTACTTTACATTGTGGGTTTTTAACTAATACAGAAGAACTCCAAAATCAAGAAGGAAGATAAAAGAGGCAATGAGGGCAATTCATACATCAAGCTGAACAGCCCAAGGGGACTCTTCCAAGCAGCACAGCGCAGCTGTCTCCAGCCCCTTCCAAACCACACTACCCACTGTGACAGCACTGTGGGTTGGCAGTGACTGCCCGGGGAATTCTGTGATGTAGTTTTCATGTAGTCTGACAAAAAAACCCTCAGCCCACTGATTTCCACAGAGTTTGGCAGGTTTGGTCTTCTAAAGAAGGTTTTTAAAAGCAGTATCTTATTTCCTTTCTACAAACAATAAATATCTCTGGTAGTTTTCTGGAAGAGTGGGGTTGAATACTGCTTCTCTTGGTCCGAATTGCTCCTCCATATTTATGTCAACACTGCATTTAGATCAATACAGCCCCATCGCTTCCGCCCTCGATGTGGCGACATCAGGTAAGTGATGATGTGTTCTCAAATGCCAGGTAATGATGCAAGTACACAATGGGGAAAAGTATGTTCATAACATAAACAGAGCAGAGGAGATAACAACAAACACAAACACATAAAAAGGCATGCAGGGTTTTGGAAACTGGAATGAGAATCCGTCATGGAACAAGTAAATAGGTTTCAGGGAGGATACACAGGAAATGAGGGCAACAGCCCGTAATCAGAGCTTCTCCCAAAGCTAGGGAGTGTCATGATGCACAAAGGTGACTGATGAAGAAAGCAGAGGGTGTAGCTGAAGAAGGAAACAGAGACTGTCAATAACTACAGGAAAAATGGGCTGAAGCTTAGCAAAACTTCCATAATTAGGAATAACTGCAATTAAGAGGCAAAAGCAAGCAGGAGCTAATGAAAGAATTCAACACACAAAAGCAGTGCATGTCTAAATATAAACTGGGGGAGATATAAGGGCTTTAGGCCATGCTGTTAGTGCTAAACAATGCAAAATATGCTCTTGTATCATAGGGATGTGCTATTACATTCTTACCCCCTCTAAGCTACTTTTTCCTGGTGAAAGCAGCAGGCAAATGTCATGACCACTTTCTACTCTTGGCATCCTACCCCTGCCACACAGCTTGCAGAGACCAAATCTCTGTTCATGAACTTTTTCTGGTCTTGTCTTCACTTTCTGCTCCAACAAACCACCTGTGAACACACCCTGGTTTTGAGCATTACTTTCATATTTAAATAAGTAATAGGATATTTTGGCTTGAAGCAAGTGTGAAGGCTGAGGTCTGACTGCAACAGGTATGTTGGGTTAGCTTAATCCGGAATTACCTCTGCCTCTTTTTAACAGGTTGGGCTTACGGCAGCTTTGTCCCAGTTCCAGAGGGGAATGTGCTCTAACACAAGAAAATTGTCCACGGTGGCATTATTTGCATGATCCCCCCAAAAATCGCTCCTGCAGCAAGGGGAGTGCATCGCTTCACCCCATATGGCAAGAAAAAAGGTGGAGGCCACGGAGAAATTTTTCTGAAGTGACGGCACAAGAGGTGCTGGTGAAGTAAATCGTTAACTGCCTTAGGAAGCCCGCAGNCGGCCACCTCCGGCGCTGCCCGGGCCCGCCCACAAGGTGGTGGAGCCTGAAGCCGCCGTGACGCGTTTCCGGGCGGCCGTTACCGGTCGTCCGCAGCGGGACTACAGGCCCCAGCGGGCTGTGCGCGGGACATGGCGACGCTGAATGCGGCGCGCTTGGCACCCGACTTCGAGGCGGTGGGGCTGTACACCCGCACCTTCCCCATAGGCGCCTTTGGCCTTTGCTGGCGGCAGCAGCTGGGGCCCACCGACCT
>VZTM01007902.1:0-33321 GCA_013400555.1 Jacana jacana
ATGAAATTGCTTTCAAACTGATGTACTTTATTCAGGTCTTCAACATCAGTGTTGTCTTCTCTGTTAATCCATTGATGGGACTTTCAGGGCTACCCAGAACACATATTTTTCTATATCCTTCAGGTCTATAATGCTCCATTGACCACAACAAAAATACATACAGTTGTTGTGGTTTAACCCTCACCACAGAGCCGCTCGCTTACCCCCTCTTCCCTCCATAAGAGAAAAGAGGGAGAAAACAAATGGAAAGGAAAAAAAAAAGTTGTGGGTTGAGATATAGTTTAATAAAACAATATCAGAAAAGGAAAAATAACACAAAATAATAATCACCAGGCACTCTCCCTGCCTGGTGAACTGGCACTGGCTCAAGTGGCTTTCTGCCCTCTGGTTAGCTCCCACTTAAATACTGAGCATGACATCTATGTTATGGAATATTTCATTGGCCTTTCCATTGCTCTGTCTAGTCTTCTGTGGGAAGCAGAAAAAAATAAGTCCTTGAATAATGAAAAAATAATTTAACAACAACTAAAACCAATAGGTATTACTGAAATCCCTTTCACAGCAACCACTAGAAAGAGAAGTTAACTCTTTCCTGGCTGAAACCAGGACAACACTTTAAGCAGTCAGCATTTGTCTAAAATTCATCCTGCAGCATTCTGTTCCTCTGGGAGAAGGAAAGAATTTGATCCCTGGAGGTTGCAGGCTTCAGTCTGCTCTCTCCTGAAAGCAAACTGGAAAGAAAGCAACCTGACTCTATTCAGATTTCAGATAACTTGGTGATTCAGTTCTGGTGGCATAAATGGCTTAGAGGTAGCTAAGTGAACTGGAGTCACTAGCAAGCAGAGCTGTATACCTGTGCAAACCACAATTAGGTGTCTCATTCTTAACTTTAATTATCTAAGAGAATGCAAAACAATTTCCAATTGTAGGAAACAAATTTTTACAATCAGATGCCTTTTCCCCCTTTTCTTTCTTGTTAAAATAATTTAATATTTTAACAAGATTGAATAAAGCTATCATTTTTTGAATAATTTGATTTATTTTCATCACCAAACTATAGGCTGAAATTAACTCTGCCCACAGCATTTTTATTGTCACATGATGATTTACATGAGTTTTTTCACAGGATGTTATTTCTTGATCTTAATCTGGCCTGCAGAAAAGGAAATGGATTTCCTGTTCTTTTGGAAGCTCACTGGTGTTATCTGTATTTCTTTTTCTGATGTATCCACTTAACTGGTCTGATCTCTGGTACGTACACTGTAAGTCATCCACGTTTTGTCTTTTAATGTCAGAGCTGTTATCTAGCATCATCTTTGGCTGTGAAAGATTTTTGAAATTTTCATATCATATGCATTGTCTACTGTACCCAGAATTTTATTTTCAATATTATCATAGAATCAAAGAATTGTTAAAGTTGGAAGGTACCTTCAAAGCCAGATAGTTCAAGGCCCCTGACATGGGTAGGGACAACTCCCACTGGACCAGGTTGCTCAAANTCTCCACCCAGTCTGCATTTGTGTTTAGGATTGCCATGACCCACAGGCAGGACCTTACACTTGGTCTGGTTGAACTAAGAGACCGGCATGGGCCCACCTCTGAAGCCTGTCCAGGTCCCTCTGGATGGCATCCCTTTCTATGCAGTTTGGTGTCATCAACAAACTTGCTGAGGGTGCACTCGGTACCACTGTTCATGTCTCTGACAAAGATGCTAAACAACACTGGTCCCAGTACTGACCCCTGAGAAATGTCACTCGTCACTGGTTTTCACTTGGACATTGAGCCATTGACCGCAGTCCTTTGAGTGCAGCCAGCCAGCCAGTTCCTTATATGCTGAGCAGTCCACCCATCAAATCCATGCCCTAACAGTTCCACAGAATTCATGTAATAGCAGATCAATATTATTGGAAGTATTCTTTTGTGGTGCATTTAAAAAAAAATAAATTTACAATTTTATTGCCTCCACTTCTGCTAGTTCTGCTTCAAGTTCTGCTCCAAGAACTCCAAGTTCTGATCCTGTTTTTTTTTCTTCCTTTATAAATGTTTGTACATTTTACCATTTTAACTGTATTATTCTCCCACAATATATTTATCTATTGTGTTTTCTTTATTTTATTGTTTTCTATTTTTAATATTGAATTTTGTTCCCTCCAAGATTAACAGGATTTTTTCTATAATGTAGGCATGCATCTGATATAATTTCTTCAACATTTTTTTTTTTTCCTGGTTAAATATGATCTTCTAGCTCATTTACTCCAGTCCATTATTGTTTTGAAATTTCTAAAGCCACACATCAGAAGGATCAAGTAGTTATTTAAACTCAACTTTGCAAATATATTCAGGCCATGATCAGTTGCATCTGAGAATCATCCACCTTAAATATTGAGATTGATTCCTACATAACTGTGAAGATGAGGTCTAATATGGAATTCTCCTGTGAAAGCAACACCTCTTAAGCTTGGAAGAATATTACCAAGGATGCTTTTAGTACTGTTAGTAAGAACTATGCAGCATACTTCATTTCATTTGAAGTCTCCCATAATAAAGAAGATTTTTTTTCCTACACTTTCTAGGTAATTATTTTAGACCCTTGAAGAAAATTTAGCTCCTTAACTTGTATAAATTAATGACATAATTTAAGCAAAATTAAAGTTATGACTTAGTCAAAGGACAGAGTAAGTATTGTAAACTCCATGTCATATATAGTGAATGGTTTTAATCATGTAAGAAGATATTACATACAATATCAGGTTCTGACATTTTCTTATCAGTTGACATTTAGTGATAGTGCTTCAAGGAAGAAAAACCACCTACAAGCTGTGTGAAAAGTAGTTGTGGAGCAGAAAGGCTGATATCTTGGGTCAGATAAACCATGAACAAAACAACCTCCTATGCTCACATACCCCAGCAAAAGAAATTTAACTATCCACACAGATTTACTGTAGGTACAAAACAGTAATCAAAATGGCAAAACAACTCTGCATTTTTTCCCAAATAATACTTTCATTGGTCCAGAACAAAGAATTAGACCACCCCAGCTCTTATAGAGGCAAAAGAATGTGAAAATCAGCTGTTGCTGTAAAAGATGAAAAATGTTGTGATTACCATAACAATATCATTGCACCTGTATTAATCTGTAAATTGGCATTTAAAAATACTAAATACTGTAGGACATTTCTCTGCAGTTTAAGAGCTCTGAATAAAATTATCAGTTACTTTAATTTGTAGCTAATAATTTGGTTTGTTTTTTAAGTGGAAGAAAAATCTGTGCCTCTATTATCTTGTTTACGCTTATAATCAGCAACCTACTGTGACTTTGAATTTACTGGGTTTCTGGGGTTTTTTCTTCCCTGGCAGTGGGAGGTGGAGGGTGGCGTGGAATCCAAATTTCTTAAGGGACATAGACTCAAAAGAAGCTTATAACTGTTCTCGCTATGCTCTGTAACGATCTTCACAGTGGATTGCTCCTTAAACAGTGTAGCACAAGTGATAGGAGTCAAGCCAAATTTAAGTTCTG
Organism: Jacana jacana; assembly: GCA_013400555.1. Lineage (NCBI taxonomy): Eukaryota > Metazoa > Chordata > Aves > Charadriiformes > Jacanidae > Jacana > Jacana jacana. Next base: position 3,518 of record VZTM01007902.1, read on the forward strand.
CTGTCATCAATTTTTCTCTTAGCTATGGTATCACCTTCCAAAAATGTTCTGCCTCCCAGCTAATGGCAACTGGCTGAATAAAGGAGCCAGACAAGGACCTGTACTGTCACAAAAAGGTGACAAACTCTTCAAGGAAGATAGAGAAAACCACCAACACGTAACCCAGGCCCTGTCATATGCCTAGCCTACACCTCCCCTCTCTGCATCTGCTTTACATTTCATTTTGGCATTTCTGTCTAGTAGTTTCCTCAGGGCAGGGTTATGAGACTGAGCACATGCTGGCCTACTCATGGAGTATTGTGGAGACCAAAAAAACCATGATGGCAAGACCTCATTTCCAGGCTGCACTGGAGGTGAATTTATCCCTACTCTTGTCTGTTACTTCAGCTTTTACCCTATCACAAAAGCAGAGCAATAATTTCTGTTTTAGAAAGCATGAAGCTGCTTACTGGGGTGGTACTTACCGTATTTTGCAGATTATAAACCCATTGCAACTCTTGTATTTTTCCAAGCACTACCCATAAATACAAATGACATTCTTACCTTTGAGTTCTACTTTTGTAAACCAGGAATTATCAGAAGTTTTAGCCACTGTGATCTGGAATATATTGCATGCAGGACTGGAGGCTTTTATAGGAGGACAGCTGCATTTAAGATCAGGATCACTAGAAAGTGCATAGATTACCTGATTTAATCAAACTTGTGAAGACAGTGTTGTATTTTANTGACACTTCCAGCTGGATTTTTCATTCAAATTGTGAAGTTGTTCAGTGTGCCCGTGAGTACGGTAAACCCAGAGAGACCTGGCATTTCCTAGCAAGATACACGTGCCTTAATAACTATTACTCCACTTAGCCAACACTTCAGAGTTTTTAGAGTTGATTTTAATGAGAGGAGCTGTGACATATTTAGCACCTTTTAAGCAACTGCCTTACTTGACAATCATGATGCTCTGATTACAAAAGATTGGGGAAACACAAACTATTGCAAGATACTGCACTAGGAAGAGCCACAGTTTTATACTGTTGGGGTCTTACCAAACTCCTTCAAAGATATGCTTACCTAGTGTTGAAGCTTCAGGCTTCTTTGTCAAAAAGTGGAGGTGCTGTCCTGTAAACTGACTGAAGGCAATTTACTAGCTGCTTTTTTTCTAAACCAATTTTATACCCACTACAAATTACAGTGCATGGAGATCTGTGATTACAACATCAGAGCATAGGAAATGCAAAGATAGCAAGTGAGAATTTTCTAGCCATATATGCAGCTGGACCAAGCACACAGACATGGTGAAGCTGATTCTCTACTTCTCTGCAATAGTGTTTTGCCACTTTTGGCCAGGTTTATAGTTTAAAATGGTAGGTTCTACCTATAGAATCTTCAATGGTAAACGCCACTTATCAGGGAGAGGAAATAAATGCTACCTACTAACTGCTACCCACTACTGACAACTAGGGATTCACCAGAAATACCAAAATACAACATTGTAGGTATTCATGAGATGTACACTGGGATGTTTCCATTCCCAAAACTCCTTGGCAGAAGCTAGAATAAACTTCCAGGTATGCTGTGCTGGTATGCTGCAACTGACATTGCTAATGCATTTTTCACTGTTCTTTTAGCATCAGAGTGCAGGCCACAGTCTGTTTTCACCTGCAGAGGCATCCAGTACACCTGGAATTGATTGCCGTGGGGGTGGAAACACAGCCCTGCTATTTGCCACAGACTGATCCAGACTGCACTGGAGAAGGCTGGAGCTTAAGAACACTTGTTCTTAATACATTGCCATTGCAATACATTGCAATATATCGTTGTTTGGGGTAATGCAGCAGAAAAAAATTTTGAGCAAGGTAAGAAGACAATCAAAATTCTTCTGAAAGCAGGTTTGGCTGTAAAAAGAGGTAAGGTTAAGGGACCTGCATGATACATCAAGTTATTGGGAATAAAGGGGCAAGATAGACATTGCCAGATCCTAATAGATGTGATTAACAAAGTAACATCAAATAACGTAAAGAAAAACCAAGCGTTCTTAGGCATGTGGGTTTCTAGAGAATGCATATTCGAGGTTACAATCAGATTGTGAAACTTCTCTCTGAAGTAATTCAAACGAGAAATTATTTTACATTGGGTTCTGGCCATCAATAGGCCTTCAAGCAATTAAGCAAGAGATTGTGCATGCAGTAGTCCTTGGACCAGTCCAAACATGATAGGACATTAAAAATGTGCTCTACACCACAGGCAGGGACAATGGCCTGAGACCTGGAGCTTATGGCAGAAAGTGCCATAGATTGTCCCCTAAGATTCTGGAGTTGAGGATAAAAAGGCACCAAGGCCAACTACACCTCAGCCGATAAAGAAATCTTGGCAGCATATGAAGGATCCAGAAGTCCACCAGAGGAAGTGGTGACTCACGCTGAGGAAGCCCCACCATATAATGAACTCTCAGATAATGAGAAACAGTATGGTCTGCTCACGGATTTTGCTAAGTATTAACAAATAAATTATTAATTAAACTGTATCATTAATTTACATTATATAATATGTGTGATTGATATACAAGATGTATTTACTATATAATTAAATAAAACCAATAATAATTTTTAAATTAGATTTTGGAGATCACTTGGGAAAAAGCACTACCTCTGTGTACCTTGGACTTGATGGCTGGTGTGAACAAGAAACAGCATTTAGCCTCACTTACAGTCACAAAGAAGCATAAAAAAAGGCAGAAACAGAGCTAGCTAGTATATCAGAGGTAACTATTGCATACTGTTACCTCTATGTTTCTCATAGGTAGCCTGGACAGAAATCCACTGAAAAGATCTGCCATGGTTTTCTTCATATGAATTCTTAGTTCCAATTGTACAGACTTGGGCAGTCCCTGTTCTAGAGAGCCAGCATGAATGACTCCAGCTAAAACCCAGGTAGATAGTGGGCTGTGTCTGTCTGATGGGGGAAGTATGCTAAGCCAAGTAGCTTTTCTTCTTTGTTCATGTAGTGGATGTGACCTGTTAAAGTAGAAATTACGGTGACTGCTACTGCCCAATAAACTAGAATTCATTAGTCTCTTTATGCAGGTGTTAGCAATTGATAGTTCACTGAAGAAGAGCAAGTCCTCTGACTTCCTTAAGCTGTGGACTAGACAGTGAAGAATGAATGCTGACTGCCACAGAAATCGGAACAAAGTAAGGTTTTGTCCATGATGCAGACATTCCTTTTGCATTCATATTCTCCTATATGCAAAGAAAAATCTTTCTGATTAAAAAAAAAAAAACCAAAAACAAAAACAAACTATTCAAATTCTCTCTATATACGTTTCTCTGAGTGCACATGCACTTAAAATTGTTAGTGCTCAGTGGCTGTGTATATTATCTCCCTATAGTAATGAAGTTCTGTAGAATTAAAGCCATGCTTCATAGATAACACATTCCTGCTTTGCAAAGTAGTTAGTATATCCTGGCTCTGAATAAAAGGAGAGCTCCTAAAGCAGCGGTTCAAATAGGAAGAAAGAAAAAAAAAAAAACAACTTTGCACTGTGTGATCAGACAATAAATTACAAATAGTTATTGCCTTCTCACCTTTCTTGTCCTCCAGGTGGTAACATAAACAAATAACCGATGTGGTGAGGGAAGGCACTGAAGAGTGCCTTGTTATGAATACAGAATAATTTGTCTATTAAAATTGTTGGGTATCAGTTTACAAATAGATCTTCTGGTAATAGGGCACCCTGACATGAAAGCCAGAGTGTAGACTGGATTGTGAGATGGTAGAAAGTAGTAATGTCTGGCTATTCAGACACAGATGCTCAGTTTCAATGGTTATTGGAAGATAACTTGCAAAACGCTATTTGTGGGGTCCAAATTTCTTGTCTTTCCAAGTAGGTGAGCTTAGAGTTCCAATAAATCACAGCTAGGAAGGCTTGAGACACCATTCAGATGTCCTTCCTAGCTAAATTCCAGCATTAACCACTGTATGTCATCTGCTTGGGCTTATTTTGCACCGAGTCCTGAGCAGAGGAATCCGCTCAGCCCTGTGCCAGCAATGTACATAGCTTTTGCCAGCCAGTTCAGTGAGAAAAAGGCTGTTTAAGTGAGGATTTCAGCTTAAGGACTTTACAAGACATCCTAGTCAGTGCATAACAGTAAAAAAGCCTGCATTTCAAGACATATTCAGGAAGTCCAGAATCATCATCCAGTGGGATCTCATTAGCAAATGACATCTACTGGTGTAGATTTGGATTAGTGTGAAATGTATAAATTATGTTAGAGCAAGGCAGAGCTGCACAAAGCAGCTGACTAATGAGCCCCAAAAGGTGTTAGTCGGGGAATCAGCAACTGGAAACCAAACCTGCTGAGTTCTGCTAAGTAATTGAACCTCTAACTCAAACCTCTAACTATGAAAGAAGGTGAAAAAGATGTCAGCTTGCTTCCAAGCTCCAGTGGTTTGCTAATGGTGCCTTCCTTATCTGAACTTTAAAAATTACCTAACACTACAGCACACAAACAAACCCACGCAGCTTTGCACATCAGGGCAGCTCTGTTAGTTTAATACCAAGAGATAGGACCTGGTACACACATTTTCAGTTAGACCACTTAGAGAATCCTATACATGTAGGTGGCTAGATTCACAAAAATCAAGACATGTTGCATATCCTGGGACATCCAAGGGAATATAAAAAATGAAACTACAGGGGCTACTACAGATTCCCTATAGACACTCTGAAGATTGCTCTGCTTAATAATGGCTTTGGAGGTCCTTAGCATGTATATCAATCCCTATTTTGTGCTGTGGTAAGGCCCTGTTCTGTCTCCCTACTTTCAAGAGAGACTGTAGAACTTAGCCATACCCAGATAACTTTGTAAACCTTTGGCTTTCTACTTGTGCTTCCTCTTACTGGAAGAGACCAGTTTGTTCACCATTTCACAAAAGACAGCTGCTGCCTTGCAGGAAAGGGGACTTTTTTTGAGCAGAAAATTCTAGGTGGAATTTCCAAACATTGAAAGTGTTGAGAAGAAAAGTGGGTGAGGTATTAAATTGCAAATGGCTGTAGTCCAGAAAGTAGCATAGATCTATAGTCTAAGCTGTGGGGAAATCTCATACAGAAACTCAAGAATCTGGCTCAGAGGCAACACAGGCCAGTCAGGACATCTTTGCATATAACTGGTTGGGGGACAAATCCTAGCAGAAGTCTAGTCCAGGTCAAATCATTTTATCCTCATGCATGCCTCCAAATACCAACATGAAAATGATCTGTGTGGTTATGGTGCCCTTCAATCTCTCTGCAAATGTCCTTTCCTTGTTCCAGCTCTGCTTAAGCTTACTCCAGCTTCTACTGTCCTCAATAACCATCAAATGCGAATCAAATGTGTCCAGAACACCACAGGACATTGCCATTGCAGCCTTCTTCACCCAGAGCAGCCTGTGATTTAATTGCTGCAGAGTACAATTCTTTTCGATTGTCGTCAGTATTGGTTTTTCGACTGCTCCCATCCACTCCAGAGGCCACCTCTTTGAAGACACAATCTAATCCCTGTCCTGTAAAGCATCACACTGGGAGTGTCTTAGCCAGGTCTACTGCTCTCTCATAGCCACAGGGCCTGAGATCCAGTTGCAAACATCTTTGGTCTTAGCACAAAGAGTATCTGCAGTGAAGTTAAATAGGCATGGATTTTTTTTGTATGTTTGGTTTTTTATCCTGAATTACAAAAAGCCACTGTGGAAGCAGGAAAAGAACCAAGTTAATGATACCTCTCCATCTGCACAATACAAATACATTTCTGAAGATCTATTTTAATGCCCACACACAGACCAGTAGCCACAGCTTCATTAGACCACAAGTGCTGGATAAAAATCCACATCTGTGGCTTGATTTCAGTGATTTAAAAGTAAAGACATAAGACAGAATGCTTCTGTTCATTGAGATATGGATTTTACGGAATTGTCAGAATTGAAAGGAACCTCTAGAGATCGTCTAGTCTAACTCTCCTGCTAAAGCTGCATTGCCTAGAGCACATTACACAGGACTGCATCCAGGTGGGTCTTGAAGATATCCAGAGAAGGGGATTCCACAACCTCCCTGTTCCAGTGCTTTGTCACCTTCGCCGTAAAGAGTTTTTTTCTCATATTTGAATGGAACTTTCAATGGTCCATCTTGAGCCCATCGCTCCTTGTCCTGCCACTGGGAGCCGCTGAAAAGAGTCCTAAAGAGTCTCAGCTCTCTCAGCCTTTGCTCGTAAGGGAGATGCTCTAATCACTTAATCATTTTTATTTCCCTATGCTGGACTCTCTCCTCTAGTTCCCTTTCTCTCTTGAACTGGGGAGCCCAGAACTGGATGCAGTATTCCAGTTGTGGCCTCACCTGTGCAGAGCAGAGGGGGAGAATGACCTTCTGGCCACACTCTTTCCTACGCAGCCCAGGATTCCATTGGCTCCCTTGGTGACAAAGGCACATTGCTGGCTCATGAACAACTTACTATCTACCAGGATCCCTAGATCCTTCTCCTCAGAAGTACTTTCCAGCAGGTCCACCCCTGACCTATACTGGTGCCTGGAATTCTTCCTCCCCCGGCTCAGGACCCTACACTTAGCCTTGTTGAACCTCATGATGTTCTTCTCTGCCCAGCTCTCCATCCTGTACAGGTCACGCTAGATGGCGGCACAGCCCTGGAGTATCAGCCAGGAATTTTATCATTTAAATTACAGAATATGATTCATTGCTGAGGAAAATATTTTATTTGTTTGAGATCCTTCACCTTTTGACATGCGAAGAATACAATTTCTGCACACAAAATACTTTTTTCAGTTGTCAATAGTCCACAGTGAAAAATGTACTATATATTTATTCCTCTCAAGGAAGACTGCGGCTTCAGTGTCATTTTCAGGCAGTGACATTTCATTCCTTTGTACATGAATTTTCAAAGCCCTAGGCAATATATGCGTCTGAACTTAGACAAGAATGAAGCATCCCGTAGATGTACTAAAGTTTAGCTAACATTGTGAAGCTGGCTTATTGCAACGAAGTTTTACCAATGTTACGTTTGCCCTCCCTGAGCCTGGAACTTAGCTTCAAAGGTCTCATATTGCTGGAGAACAGAATCAATTCACATTCTGGTATTTTTGCTGCCCAAGGACAGGATTTTCATAGCTATGCACCAGTTACATATGGAAATAAGCAAATGAAATATTTGAAGTAAATAATTATATGATATTGCATGTTGACTATCTCACATAGAATCTAGGACCCCAGCTTGATTGCCTTTTTGGCTGAGTGATTTAGTGCCAAAAGTGAGCTCACCAATCAGATTTAAAAGGGGGGAAAAAAAAAAGAAAAAACCAAAAAAACCCCAACAAAAACCAGCATTATGAGAACAGTTTCATGCTGGAGAGAACAAAAGGCCCTCATTCAGGACTTTTTCCATTGCCAAGCAACCCAAATGTTCTTTCTTTTCTAGCAGTAAATATGAATATCAACTACACAAAATCACAGGGGACTTGGAAATTACTTGGGTAGATAGCTACAAAGAACTGAATAGTTTTCATGGTTTTCCTGGGACATGGACAATTCAAAACACTGTGCAGAACCCTTCTGCCTAAGTATTTAATTGCCCAGTAAGAAAAATGGGAAGAATTAATGGTACACATCCAGATACAGAAGGACTCAGGCTTAAACGGACAAGGACTGCACTTCTTCTGCTGCATGATATGTTTCCTGGAGGAACAAACATCAAACCCCAGGCATCACCATTTCGCAGTTGCTAGCAAAGAGACAAGGGAGTCCTGAGCATTTCTTACTGTGCCATGGAGCCTCACTAATGTTACAAGATGTTAATATTCTTCTGCCACCAAGGCTTTAATCATGTAATGACCCTTCTGCTTTTGTACTTTGCAAACAGAAAAAAATTAACAAAACTCTTTGTCCCCCAGTCAGATAACTCTCAGAAGAAACTTTGCTTGGTGCATCAACTATATTAGTGAAAACATAATAATAGCAGCAAAGAAACCCTCAAATGAGGAAAACCATATTGCCATCAAAATTCAGATACTGCATAGTAAATGAGGTGAGAAAGCACATTGTAAGGCATGACAGAGAGGAAATACTGAACACTTGCTTGTTAAGAAAACAGTTGACCTTGTTTTGTGCAATGGGAGAGCTGAGGTTCCTAGAAACATAAACATATGACCATACAATTAAGCATCATGCCACAATCAGCACAGCAACCAACAGGGTCAAATACAATTATAGAGACTAATTCTTCCAGCATTTGAATTTTCTATTTGCAACCTTTCCATACTTTTATGCAGATTTCATGCTCAATTTGGAAGGCAGCAATCCTTATTAATATAACTAAACTTCTGATTTATTCCCCACAATAAGACTGGTCAAAGGCAGGCTGGGCCAGAGACACTTCCCCTTTCACTCTGAGAACTACAATAGCTACTGAAGCAATTCATGCTCACCTCAAGTATGTCCTGAATTCAAACCTAAATTCTGTCTTGAAGCCAGGACACTTGGACAGGGCACAATGCTTATAGCCTTTTTTGTTCATACCCTGCATTGTGCAGACAGCTTGGAGCTCTTGCTACTTTTCAGCATGGGTTCAGCAATGCCAACACTATATAAGCATGTGTAAGATTTGCAGGAAGCCAGACTACACACATTGTCTCACTAGTAGCCAAGACAGTTTGTTAATTGCAAGCACACACTAGGGTTCTCTTGGGACTGGGTTCTATCACAGTGGTAGAAATCACAGAATGGTAGCGGTTGGAAGGGACCTTCAGAGACCATCTAGTTCAGCTTCCCTGCCAAGCCTCCAGCAGGTTGAACAGGAACACATCCAGGAAGGTTTTCAATATCTTCAGAGAGAGACACAGCACAATCCCTCTGGGCAACCTGTGCCAGTGCTCTGTCACCCTCAGAGTTAAAGAATTAATTATGTAAAGGATTAATTATGTATCATTACATGAAGAAATTTATCAGCTTTCACTGCTGAGGTGCACAGGTATATGACACAAACAAAGTCATTTGTTTACAGAAGGAAGTATTCCACCCAAGAGCACTGGAAACAAGATGGCTGCTCTAGCACAGCAAGCTGGCAGTACTTGGTATTGGCAAGTTAACAAGGATATTAGTTATCCACAGTCTCACCATCTGTTGCACTGGCAACAGACCCTAACATACCAGCACTGGGGTAGTGAAGGTCTTTTGGCAGTTTTGCCTGTGTTGATCTAGTGTAGCACCTCTCTGCAGAGACAGATGTGGTAGGGACCAGAAGATGTGTGAGGCAGTAGTGTTGAGCCCAAGGCCAGATCAGATCAGAAAGCAAGCTGCATACATGTACCTTGGGGCAGAAGGAAGCTGGAGTATACCACAGTTATGTTCCTTACATTCATTCAATCCATTTTCAGTATCAGAGGCTGGACTTTAATATTAGGTAGCAGTTGGCAGACAACCACTAGTCCATTTATTTCAAAATGTCATATCCAAATGTCAGCCTTAAAAATGTATTTCCAAGTGAAAATGTTGCATATTTTTATGAAAAAAAAAAAAAATTTAATTGCTGCATAATTAATTCTACCCTTTCCCTAAGTAATTTTTGTGTCCAGCTGCCATGCTGGGCTGAGGGCATATTTATCTCAACGAGACTGGATTTAAAACTTGAAATTAGCACATGCTAGAATATAGCTGTGGTACCCATCATCATTCCTTTCGAGTTCTGCCATAGCTCCCACATTTCATGAAGCCTTAAACATGAGAGTGCATTCTTCACTCATATTAAAGGGCCAAGGCAAAAAGGGCAGAACAACAAGCATGATGAGCCTGTCCCTTCTGTAGGCTTCACCTAGAACCATATTAATTTCCAAACTTGTATTCTACATAAGTAATCTGTTCTTCGTCACTCACTTACTCACATCATGTGCTGTTTTCTCACATAAAAGAATGAGAAATATTATTGGGGAGATTTCAAATATTTTAAACTTCTTGGATTTAATTCAGACCTGTTGACAACTTGTCTATGTATACATACTGGAATAGAATCTCTGTTTCAGTTTTCTTCTCTATATTTCTACTTTCAGTGGAGCTGGTGAAGGAATGAAGGTAAATAAACAGGTTTCATGTTTCAAATGCATGCTACTTGGGGGTATGCTCAGAAGAAATAAAACTACAGGAAATTGAGCTCCTGTGTTGTCATAAACCAGGTGCACTCCCCAAAGCAGGACTTCCTGGTGGTGATCTCAAAGGTAACCCATCATATCACAAGAAAAAACACAATCCAGAGCTTTGACTGAGATCAATAACATTCCTACAAGTATCCCCGTTTACTCTCTCTGCAGAGCCAACCCTTTGCCATATCTGTTAGGAGTCAACGCATTTCCAAGAGATTTCACCATCCAGTATTCAGCTTGACTCAGCAAAGTCTAGATAGCTGACATTATCCCAGGGAAATCCCCATTGGTTGGAATTTCTATCTGAGCTTAGTCTATATGCATCCTACTCGTGCATGTTTGAATTCTAGTTTAGATCACATTGGATTAGTAACAGAGGGCATCTCAGATTCCTTAAATGCTTATAGAGCTGTTTGTTTAACAGTGAGAAAAATACAACCCCATCTACAACCTTTCAGTGGTCTAGCAGAAGAGACAGTGACCAGTGAAAACAGGGCATTAGCCCATCAGCCTGCAACTCAAGACATTCATTACTTTGGTTTTTTTCCCCTCATGTTTAATGTAGCTCTATGTCATTTCTTAGAAGCAGTTCCACTTATAAACATACATTAAACGTATACTGCACATATCAACATTTCTATTAAAAAATTACACTACCTATATATTCATTAAATACATTATAAACCCAAAAATTTTGACCAAGCAAGTGTTCTAAATCTGTCTGTCTGAAAAACAATACCCTCTTTTAAAGGATCATATGAATACCTTTCTCTTCCAATGTTACAGGTAGACAATTTTCTCTAAGTCATCTCTTCCCTTAGAAGTGCCATCCCAAATTTCTTTATTTGCAGAAGAGTTCTCAATACCTCTTTACAAGATGCATTAAGCCATCAGACCAATTTATCCTTATCCATGCTTCCCTTCTGAATCAATAGGATTAGGCCAGAATTTGGACCAGTGCGGACAGTTTGATTTATCGACAGCCACTCTCAGCTATGAGAGGAGACCTTGAAGCTTTCTCACAGACATTTTCTTAGTTCACTGTAACCTGTACAGAGGTAGGCACTGCACAGGGAACATCACTCATGCTGAGCATGGCTTCTTCATTCTGTCTATAGATATTTTCTACTTTTCTTGGCACATGACATAAGTCAACACACAGACTCTCATGATCAGAAACCCCTCCTCGAACCACGACCCACAGGGCCTCTTCCTATAAAATGAGATTATTCTAAAGAAACAATTTTCACCCAGTCTTGAAGATAAGACAGCAAAACTGCCTTCTGTCTCCATGCATCAGCCCCTAGTGTACAGTAACAATGGGCTTAGCTATCTTAGAAATTAGATAATTTCTCTCGTAAAGGTTTGGGTTGTACATTTCTTTTTAATTGCATTTTAATCTCATCCCTCCAGTTATTAACTCCCTTCTTGTTACAAGAATCAACCTAAGGAGAAGAGAGCAGTAGAGACTTAACCAATGGCTAAGTCCATAGATAAATGAAACTTTCTTTCAGATTAATCCCTTGTGAGCAGTGGAAGTCTAATTGTGAAAGTAGTGTAGATTTGTCCCATTTCAATTGTCAACACAAAGAAAGCCTCTGAAGCAATACAGAAGATATACTTGGACTGCATCTCAGAAACACACTGAATTATGACCCTTCTCACAAACCACAGATGCAAGTTTGGAAAGTACCCACATAGGAACAGGGAAGCCTTTAACATTTAAAATAATGTGATCGTTTGACAGATAATGAGAAAAATAGACATTTTTCTCCCCTCATCTTTACTCCCTGTTTCAACTTTGTATGTCTTTTTCATGTGGGAGGTGTGTTTAAAAAGGGACAGAGCTCAAGGGACAGTCCACAAGATTAGAAAGTTCAGTGCAGCAAAGTACCTGGATCTATTCAGATGCTCAGGGACAAATCATCTGAAAGCAGTAGTTCTCCAATGAGCGTTATGAGTTACCCTTTGTATGCTGAAAACCAGGTCCATACCTTGTCTCGAATCCCTTGTCTCATAACTTCTCTTTCGGCCTCCATCTTGGCATATTTGGCTTTTCTCTCTTCCTCTTCTTGCCTGAGGGCTTCCTGTCGTTCCTCTTCTTTCTTGGCAGCATCTGGGTCTTTCTCCTCATCCCCACCTAGCATCTTCCCCATGTCTTTGGTAGCCCCTAGAGAAAGCACAAGAGAAAGTCAACCCTCTAAGAATGTGGGAAAACCATTCTCCTTCCCCAAACTCAGATCTTCTTTCCACTCTCTTTGGATCTGGAAAGGTTTCTTCTTCACCGAGAAGGAAACACACTACGCACAAAGGCAGGAGGTGGGCAAAGCACCCAATTTGATTGAGTGGTTTACCTGCCACTGGTGGGAGAAGCATGGCAGCAAGAGGGACAGACTATATCTGTAGACTTGTGTGATGGCAATACAGTTGGTTTGCAGTCCTGGAGTGGAGAGCTGCCATTCATGCAACGTTTTCACTCCATCAGCTCAAAGTGACTGAATATTGATTTTGGAGAGTCTTTAATGTATTAGGCATACAATTTATACAGAAAGGAATGATACCAGGAGTAGGAAAGGAATTTGAAATCTCAATTTCAGGGCAGAGTAATCAGTGTCTTAATTGTTGCCAGAAATTATGCATTCCATGGCAGATAGGAACATGCAGAATTAGCGAACATTTGGAGTTGTTAATGACTTCTAGGCTCCTACCATGGATCAGAAAGAAACATCATCTCTTCCCTTGGACTCCTCTGCCTCTAATGCTTGTACGTGGGTGGGATCCTGGCTCTGTCTGGTCTTCGTTTTATTTGTGCATGCACATTGGTCCCAAATTTTCAGCCCCTGTATGCTCCTGAACCATTTTGTTATTGTGCAAAGCCTTTGCACAACCATGCAAATGACTTTTCTTGCATGCCTCTCTATCCCCGCAGGGCTACATAAAGACATTTACCCTGTATTTCAGAGGCACTTTCATTGGCAATCATACAGCTGGGGAGAGAAGCAGGTGCTGGGGAAAGGGGAAGGGCATTTACTGTGACACTTCATCATCAGGTCACCAAAGGGTTGCAGCAGGATCAAGCATGGATACACAGATGAAGTGAAGACATATATACTTTGTGAGTTGTTCTGGACATTGCCTGCAGCAGGAGAACACCATCATTAAAAAAAAAAAAAAATGCCTTCACCCTGGAAGAACACTTGACTGTTTACTGTCCTATGTTCCTGGGTCAAGACAGATTGGCTCCTTGCTGGCTGAGACTTAACTGAGTTAATCTGGACAGCACTCATGTGCTGTGGCTGGAGAGCTGCCTGGCAGAAAAGGACCTGGGGGTGCTGGTTGACAGGCGGCTGAACATGAGCCAGCAGTGTGCCCAGGTGGCCAAAAAGGCCAATGGCATGCTGGCTTGCATAAAGAATAGTGTGACCAGCAGAAGTAGGGAGGTGATTGTCCCCCTGTACTCAGCACTGGTGAGGCCACACCTTGAGTATTGTGTCCAGTTCTGGGCATCTCAGCACAGGAGAGATCTCGAGGTGCTGGATCGAGTACAGAGGAGGGCAACGAAGCTGGTGAAAGGCCTGGAGAATAAGGCTTATGAGGATCGATTGAGGGAGTTGGGATTGTTTAGTTTGANACTCACATCTACATACATGTATACATATTTAACACCTCTTGTCTTTCATAAGGCAATGTTATCTGGCCTTTTCAAAGTCTTACACTGGAAGGACATGCTGTCAAAGTCCTTCTAAATAGTTGTTTGTTGGCATTATTAGAGGCTAAGTAAAGGGAAGAGGTTTTCACAATCCCTTATGCCTGTTATAAATCACCTCTTCAGTCTGTCAACAGTGCCAGAGGACTGTGCTTACTCTTCCTTTCCATGTCCATTCTTGAGATGGCATTGGCTTACTGGGAGAAACATCTGCAATCTGTCAGAATGATTCCTCCTGAATTGCCCCAGCAATGACAGTTATCAGATTAACTACTGCCTCTAACAACCACCAAGGAATTTGTTGAGAGGCGAGCATATCCTGTGGCTTTTCCCTTCCTCATTTCTTTTTCAGGTCACATCTTCTCCCAGAGTCCTAAATTTAAAGCAGCCTTGAATCAAAACCAACCCTCCAATCTCCCAAAATGTGACAGAGAAATGGTCTCTTTGTATCTCCCATAGAGAAGTATGGGGAAAGCCTGACACGATCTGGTTGTTACAGATGGGGCTTTTGCCAGGTGGCAAATAATAATAATAAACATGGCTGTCTCCATTCAGCTAGCTAATCACAAGCCTCTTCACACTTCCATCCTGTTGGGAAGCCTGTGGATAAAACGAGGAAGACACCCAGGGACCCCCAAAAACCCCATCAGGTATGTTCATGGTCCCTAGCTACTGTCAGCCTTCCTGTAATGTCATGTTGCATCTTCCACTGCAGTGTCAGAATAATACAGGAACTCTTGCATTTTGAGGGCAAGAGTCTAGAGAAAGAAATCTAGTGATTTTTTTCTTGGGATACAAGGTAGGCTAAATGAAACTGCAAGTAAATTATAATTTCATAGCACATGGAAAGGCAATGCAGACTAGTTAGGTCACACATGCCTATGGCAGGGACCTCACTAAGCAGCCTTACTGTGCATAAAACATTGATGTCCAATGCTAGTAACACCTTTAATTCTGGATTCATCTCAACAAAAATTTACACTGATGGTCAAACTGATTTGCATTCAACAGTCTATCAAGTTTATATCTTTTTGACTTTTCTCCACTTAGAGCTACTACTTATGAAGAAGAATTCAGTGGCAAAAAAGAGGTTGCTTTTCACCTCTAAGCAGGACTTCTAAGCCATCAGTAAGTTATAATGTCAACTCAGCTCATCATATAAGGAATGAAATTGCATAGACTTCCTTTTATCTCTTTGACAAGATCAAGATTTTGAATACTTTATGCATTTGATTTTGCAGTTATTCAGTACAGAGGACAGCTACAAGAATGTTGTTTCAGGATCCTCACAGATTCTTAATTCACCCTGATTTCAAAGTCACCTGAATGTTGCACAGTGCTATCACTGTTAGCTAATTGGAAGGAAACGCGTTATGAGAAGAAAAAAATCTCATTATATTTTAACTCAAATGTCTTGTGTTATTTTGGTAAAGTGTTTTGGTGTAGTCAGGTTTTTTCTGTGTCATTTGTTCTTCCACCTAACATTTTTTTGTTAACGGTCCCTGAATGTTTTAGCATTCAAACTGGAACACTTCTGGTTTTAGCAGTCCAGCAGTGGATGCTCCAGAGAATTCATCTGTATGTAACTGAGATGCTGCAGGTACAGGCACAAGCAGAAGGAAAGAGCAGAAGTTCTGTACTCAAGCCTACCTTTGAAGCTTCCAAAGAGACAGAGGGCGACAGATTACTGAATCTGTTCATATCACATCTATTCATATCAAATCTATTCCTATCACCTGTTTAAAGCTTAAGTCTTTTTATCTTCCTTAACATCGCAACCATAACATCTAACCTTGACATAAAGAGAAACAGAATGTCAAAGTAACCACTAATCAGTAGGAAGCTTCAATCAACATTATTTCAAACAAGACCACAGGAAGAGCAAAGAAATGGTTAAAGCTCCAGGACAACATATGCAAATTGTCACCTTTCTGGCTATAATAAACTGCCCAGTCCCGAAGGATATAAAACTTCCATGAGGGAAAGCATCTCAGAGGTGGTTTGTTTAGAAGACAAGTCACATGGCAGACATTACAAGCTAATAGTCATTCCTTGATCCACATGGGCTAAAGAACAAGGAAATGAGGTGTTAAGCCAAATACTATGAGTGCACTCAGATACACTTTCATGTGATGTTTGCCGGTTTCAGTTGTTATCAGCCATCTGAAAACCAATAATAAAGTATGAGTGACTGAAGTGAATATTGTAATGAAAAAAGTGAAGAGCACATACTCAAACAGATCCCACATCCAAACTGAAGGAAAGTAAGTTCTTAAACTGCCTGATTGATCTCCATCACAGGAGCACCACCTCCTTTGACCTAACCCTTCAATAGCTGACTGACATCAATCCAGCTTTTTCAAAGAAAGCATAAACTCAGAAAT
This sequence comes from Jacana jacana, assembly GCA_013400555.1. Taxonomy (NCBI): domain Eukaryota; kingdom Metazoa; phylum Chordata; class Aves; order Charadriiformes; family Jacanidae; genus Jacana; species Jacana jacana. The sequence continues at coordinate 19,769 of VZTM01007902.1, forward strand.
CAACTTGTGCTCAATTTGTTATTTGTTATTAGCACGTAAAGTTATTTTCTGCAAAAGCTGTATCAGACAGTGCTGCCATACAGCGACACCTGGAAAGACTGGAGAGTTGAGCAGAGAGGAACTTGACGAAATTCAACAAGGGCAAGTGTAGGGTGCTGCACCTGGAGAGGAATAACCCCCTGCACCGGAATAACCGCCAGCACAAGTATAAGTTAGGGGCTGACCTGCTGGAGAGCAGCTCTGAAGAAAAAGACATGGGGGTCCTGGTGGACAACAGAATGACCATGGGACAACAACGTGCCTTTGTTGACAAGAAGACCGATGGAATCCTGGGGTGGACCAAGAGGAGTGTGACCAGCAGGTTGAGGGAGATTATCCTGCCACTCTACTCTGCCCTGCTGAGGCTGCATCTGGAGTACTTTGTCCAGTTCTGAGCTCCCCAGTTCAAGAAGGACAGCGAACTGCTGAGAGGGTACAGCGAAGGACCATAAAGATGATTAGAGGCCTGGAGCATCTCTCTTAGGAGGACAGGCTGAGAGACTTGGGTCCTTTTATTCTGGAGAACAGAAGGCTGGGGGGGGGATCTGATCAGACTAGACCTAGTTCAAGAAAAATGCATGGACAAGTTCTTTCTTGTTAAGTATGAGATCAAAATAACTCACCCAGAAAGAACCAGTACATACTACCAGCTGGACAGAATAAAACCTTTGACTTTTCCACACCACTGGGGTAACCTGGTCTGCCTCATCTTTCTGCCCTATTGACAAAAAAAGTAACTAATACACATTAATAATTCCTCTTTCATAAACAAAGAACTGATGACATTTCATTTGAGGAGCTCACTTGAGAAATCATAGTATCTCGTAATGCCATTTTCTGGTCTTTTGATACAGTGGGGATCTATGATAAGGATCCTTAACATTGTATTAAATGACAAAATTATTAATGATATTCAAAGCTCAAATCAACATGGAACTCTTCCTCTATTTACTTTTCCAGATCCATTCGCACAAGTGTCTTACACGTTTGAGAAGGAACACATTTACATGCATTTCTGCTCCCTGGCCCACTCTATGGCTTTAGCCTTATTTCCAGTTTAGTGAGATGCCTATCCTACCTATTATGAGATATCAGAGAAAAATAATATTGGAAGGAAGCCAATGAGGTCCATCTCAATATACTAAGTGGTACACCATGGATCATGGGTACTGTGCAAGTTATGTAGTGACAGAACACAAATGGGCATGAGGAAGGAGTAGAAAAGGACCGCTCAAAGCTTCAGTTTACTTTGTTTATAAACGTACACTATTGAGAAAAACCTGCACTGGAAGGTATGGATTTTTTCTTATTATTATTTTCCTTTTCCCCACAGGACAAAGCAGGACTCCAGTCTGGTTTATGAGGGTCAGCCTTGTGCTATTCCTGAGAGCTTTTTGTCTGACCTGCTACCAAGGGACGGTACAGTTGAAGGCACAACGAGTAAGGTTGTAGTCAATATCTAGCTGGCTGCTGCAGTGCTCACCACATTTTTTGTAACACAAACTTGGTCTGCTTTCAGTCTTTTCATTTTACCTTCCCCTCCTTTATCCGGGTCGTTGGTCAGCTTGTTATTCTCTCAGCAAGTCTAGCAATTTCATTACTCAACCTAGTGGAGTTCACTGCCTCAGTTCTTTCTGTTCTTCAAGTACTAATGCTGGGATCTAAAATACTCCCTACCACCAGCTTGCCAGGAAAGACATCTGAGGATACCCAGTACCTAGAACAAGGGCTTCAATGACAGCTGCCCCATGTTACAATGTTACAGACCCCAAGACAACCTCTTAGAGGTAATAGTGAGAAGTGATTCACAGAATCAGCACTGTGACAAGACCCCCAGTGATTGTTTGGGTAATAAAGGCATTAGGGTGGTTATCAGCACAGTATCTATTGTCCATCTTTCCCCCTTCCAGATCCAGGAATTTTTAACCACATCTTGATCTGTGCTCGTGGTATAACATCAAAAAACTCTCAAGCCTGATATTCCCTGCAACAACTTCAGAAAAGGGTCCTCAACAAGCAGGCACCTGCCCTAACTGTCCGTGTTTAAACTGAGAAGCCTTTATTTTACTGTCCCTGGGGACCTCGCTTCAGCCATTCCCCATCCCCAGACTCAGCTTTCTCTGTCTCTGGTATTTTACTTCAATCTTTCTCTCTTTCCCTATGTATCCAGACAGACAACCTGTATTGATAAAAGGTCTTGTAGGGAAACAAACTGGTAAGTTGAGCAAACTCTGTGTAATATTTAAGGATATTTGGAACACTAGTCATATGGAGACAACTGCCTATTCTCATCACTACAGTAATATTTATTTTCCCTTACACATTCAAAGACAGACTTTAAAGGCTAATATTGAAAGGCCTTTTTAAAGATTTATATAAATCCCTGTGGAGGCACATAGAGATTTGCAGGAATTATTTTATTCAACATTTTTCTGAGGTAGCAGTAGGTTCTAGCATGTTCAAGGGCTATGTTTTGCTCTGCATATGGGTATTGAAGCCCAAAACTGGATAAGGAAGATAGCTATGTTAAAAAAACATAATCATAGAGTCATAAAATGGTTTAGGTTGGAAAGAAGCTTAAAGATCATCTAGTTTTAACCCCCTCTTCCATGGGCAGGGACAACTAGGTTACTCAAAACCCCATCCAGCTTGGCTTTGATTATTTCCAGAGAAGGGGCATCCACAATTTCTCTGGACATCCTATTCGAGTAGTGCAACACCCTCAGAGTAATCATTTTCTTCCCAATATCTAATCTAAATCTATCCTCTTTCAGTTTAAAAACATTACCCCCTGTCCTGTTGCTACACTCCCTGGATAGACAGTCCCTCCCCATCTCTCCTGTATGCCACCTTTAGGTACTGAAAGGCTGCTATAAGGTCTCCCCAGAGTCTTCTCTAGGCTGAAAAATCTGAACTCTCTCAGCCTGTCTTCTTATGAGAGTTGCTCTAGCCTTCTGGTCATCTTTGTGGCCCTCCTCTGGACACATTCCAACAGGTCCATGTCCTTAAGTTGGAGGCTCCAGGGCAGTACTCCAGATGGGGTCTCTCTCCCTCTCAGCATAAAGGGATAGAAGCAGCTCCCCTAACCTGCTGGCCATACTCCTTTTCAGCCCAGGATGTGGCTGCCTTTCTGGGATGCCAGCACACATTGCTGGCTCATGTTGAGCTTCTCATCAACTAACACCCCCAAGCCAAGTCCTTCTCCACAGGCCTGCTCTCAATCCATTCTTCACCCATTTGCCTGCATTTGAGCTTGGGATTGTCATGACTCAAGTGTAGAACCTTGCACTTAGTCTGGTTGAACTTCATGAGGTTTACATGGGCCCACTTCTCAAGTCTGTCCAGGTCCCACTGGATGGCATCTCTTCCTTCTACCATGTCAACCACAGCATTAAGTTTGGTGTCATCGGCAAACTTACTGAGGGTGCACTCAATCCCATTGTCTGCAACACTCAAGCCATGGTGAAACACTTGTATCATTGTCTTTGTGGACACATAGGCTCTTAGGAAAGGCTGCCTATTACTTCAGTCACTGGGAAAAGTAATATTGCTGCTGATTGCAAATGAATTGTCTGGAAAAGTGGTGGAGTCGCCTAAGCAGGTCCCATTGAAATTGAGACCAGAAAACCAGCTCAAAGAATATAGTTTTTCTGCAATATTTCAAACATAATTTATATTCTATTGTTGTTACAAAAAGCATTACTACAGTGTGCACATGAGTTTAAAGCAGCATGCCTGCAACTCCAACATTCTCATACCAGGGAACATCTGATGATGCTCATGCAAAATTTAATGTGAGCAGAACCAATGTGTCAAGGCCAGCCTGCCTCACAATCATGCCTTGGGTTGGGAACACACCATCAGACTAATACAGCTCATCACCTTAATGGCCCAGATACTTCCAAATGTAAAAGCTGGGCTTTTGCTCCCACATACTTTATGCAGGCATTTTTACAGATCACATCTTGAAGGAGCGTTCTCCCTTCCCATTCCCACACTGATGCCTCTGTCCACTGCTGAAGAGCACCAGGTCATGAGCTTTCAAGGTCGTGCAGCTGGGCAAGGAGGGGCCATGAGTCCTGCCAGTTAACTCCTGCTACAAGGCAGCAGGAGGAAAAAGCAAAAGCTGGAAATAATCATCAGCCTTCAGCACCCAGCACGAAGCAGATATTTAGCCACTGTGCCCCTGCTGTGTACAGGCAGCTTGCACAAGAACAGAAATGAAAATGGTGTAGATACGATGGAGATCCTAGTGTACTAGGCTGACTGGCCATTTGAAGAGTGCAAACCTAACTGGTCTTTTGGAAGTATTTTATTCCTCCATTCCTGGAAGGCCACAGACCTTTACTTATGCTGCAAAGTGTTGCAATCCTGGTTAAAAAGCACTCTGCCTTGCCACAGGCACCTTGTATAAATATGGTTTCAGCTGCATTATACCAAAATAATGGGCCATTCACTGTGTGAACTGTTCTTTTAAGTTACATTATACAACTCTTTTGGCTAACAGAAAAGACACTGGGTAAGGGATTAAGAGTCAGGTTAAGATTAATAGAATGAATAGGGATTAATAAAACAGGAGGTTCTCCTGCTGCCTCAGTTCTAGAGCTGCTATATGCACTTTTGGGATACACGCCCATTTCTGCTTCTGAGGACTTCTGTTAATCTTTAGTGTCTGCATTGTAAACCCTCTGGAGGCAAGCATTTTTGACCTTTGCCTCTGTAACTGCACCTGGAAGACTGCAGTCACGTTCTTAGGGGGACACTCTATGCAAGCCCACAATCAAAAAGCAGGAACCAATTCCTTTATGTCATAAATGCAGTGGCTTCTGTTCCCATTCTGATGAATAATGCCTGGCAAGTGCTTGCCTCATCTTCCTGACCCCTATGACCCAGCTAGAGTGTAGCTATAAATAATCTCTCCTAACCAGATGTCACGAGCCAGTGACCCAAGTTCCTTTTCTATTCCATGAAGATCTACTCCAGAAATTCAAAGAGCCTGGGAAAAAAATTATCCTGGCCAACTGAAAGCATCTATTTTATTAGAGGAATTCTCCTTTGAACTTGGTGGATGGATATCTACTGATGAAGAAGATAACCTAAACACCTTATTCATATGACCCTACCTGCATTAGTCATACACAGCTTGTAGATACAACAGAAAAAATAACTTGAAAGCAGGTCTGCTTCCTTACCTGCCTGAGTTTTATGATTGTTTTAGTCTTCTGTTTCCCTGCTTCACAGTAATTATTCACTTTGGCACAGAAAGAACAGCTGAACCAAAAAAAAAAACATTCTAAGTGTGCAAATATCTGCTGTTCTAATAGGTTTCCTACATTCATGCTGGTGACAGACTCTTGACCTTCTCTGCTGCCTTGGAAAATTACAGTCTTCCCAATGGCTTCTGACTGACTTGAAAAATGAGCTTATCCATTAACTCTATCCAGGAATCCCAGACAACATCTGCTTATCAGACAATTTTGCTGACTCAAATCTCTCTGTTATTTTAAAGAGAAGCTAAGAGGAGAGACTGAAGCAATACCATATCACAGTAACTTTGGTGATATGCATGTATACATACAGTACTTCACAATCGGCAACAGGCTCAAACGCATCTAGAGAAAGTAGTGAGACTAAAGAATTCAGAACAACATGACTTCCTCCACTCCGGTGGGAGGCAAGTTACCTACCTTTGATGCCATGGAGGGGCATTAAATACTGCTCCCTACGTGGACTTCTGTGTTCCAAGTTACCAGATTTAAAACATTGTGATAGCACCAAAGTCAGATAGAACTGAGAGTGATAACACTTTTTTTTTTTTAATTGAAAAGCCAAACCAAAACATTCTAAGAAAACTTAGCAAGATGTTATGGCTCCCTCAGTTGATTCACCAGTGGCTGGGTGGGAGATTGCAAACTGTTCCCCACCCTAGCAGATTTCCCAGGAAGTCATGCCTCATTGAAGGATGCTCCTGTAGAAGCAGGAAGAAATAATACTGCATAAGGGTACTGGGACTGGGCATGAGCTAAACCATCATTGAAACACAGCATCCTCCCACAACAAAGTTCTAAAGGGACTGCAGCCAAACCTTCAACAATTATTATGAGCCTTTCCCATGCATCTGAGTTCCTCTGACAAATGAACATCAGATTATCATTGTGAACCTCTTCATAGCTGCAAGAGATGTTTAAACAGCTCTAATGTATTCTAACTGTTGAAATACTTACCTATCAAAAAAGGTGGTAATCCCTTAGAACTAATCAATGCACCTTCAGCAGCCATGTAGGAAGAAAGTAGTGCTGTGACACTTCTTGGCAGCCACAGTGATACCAGTGGGGTGGTACTGTACCAGACAGAGAAAAATATTCTTTGGAACGGGCTGTTACTCAAATTAGGTGCTTGTAAACCTCAGCTTATTGCATAGAATAAAGTTTTGCTTGAAGAAATGTTAACTTATTTTCTGTCAGTGATTTGTCGTGTTTTCTCAAGCCTGAGCATCACTAGCCAAGTTGAATAGAGAAGAGAGAGTTTTCATGAGAAGCTCTGGAACTTCCACAGTCAAGAAATAACAATGATTGCAGACACACCATGCCCAGAAATAAAATATTTAAATTTTGTTTGCTCTCAGCAGTTTCTACATAAACCCACAGACAGAAACATAACATATATACTTACACACATAAATATGGTATTGGCTAGCCAGACTAGCTCTGTGTTCTCTCTGCAGCTTGGGCTATTTCAGTTCTATGTAGGAGTTTTATCTAGTACGCAGCACTAATAGAACATAAATAAAACCACAAACAAATCTACCAGGAAGGACAAAATCAGACAGTAAAAGGCAAAGGGTGCCTCCAGGACTTTCAGAACAGAAGCTCTCAAAAGCCTTTACCTTCCCTTATTAAAATGAAAATAANTCATCCAGGTGATAACTCCAACAGGCTTATTAACAGATTTTACATTATGTGAGGTGACAAGATTCTTTTCTAACACTTGAAAAGTTTCTTTAATGAAGGGAGTTGCATTGCACCTTTTGCAACCCCTACCCTTGCACAATCCCTACCCAGCACTGCCAAAGCTGGCCTAGAGTCAGCAAAGGAGTACACACATATGTCACTGCAGAACATGAACAGTCTAATTTGCAATGTCTTTGCAGAGGAGTGTATTTTCAGCTTCACATGAGAGGTGCTTCAAAGACCTGCGACTGCACTGAGTGACTTCTCATCCAGGAGTCTTTGTGTCACTGCTGTAGAGACATAGCCCATTCCCTCCTCTGGGATCACTTGATGAGGCAGTCCTGCCTGCATCCCTCTGGCAGCCATACACAGTCTGACTCTTCCCTGCTACTCATCCCTAGGCTTGCCCACCACTGTGGCTTGAGGGAGCTACCTCCATACCATTAGGCTATGCTGTCCTGTTAAAGTAGCCCTACAGATGCTCCCAGCCCATTCTAACCTGTTTCCCACTGTCTTTGATTCACACAAAAGTGACACAACATGAACAGTTTCCTCTCTCCCCTCACACGCATGCACACCTTGTAGCATTTCCTCTGGGGCAAGAGTGAAACTTTAAGATGAGTATTTCCTGAAAAGAGTTGACAATGTGCCTGCCTGACCTGCAGGCCAGCAGTGCTGAGTATCCCTATATGCTGACACACAATGGATAAACTTGCTTTTCTGGACACCTGGCTCCACAGCTTAGAGCTATTAGCAACTGTAGACAGAATCATTTTCTGAAAGAAGTACCACATTCTGAACAGTGCTTTCTAAACACTGTCAAAAAGCCTGTCCAATGGCCTTGGGTCGGGTTGATACTATAGAACTTAGCCAGATGGTTGCCTGGTCTTTTCAAGGATTCCATGCAGGTCACTAAATGGACTGTTTTCAGAAAGCTGCAAAAATAAAAAAGATTTCCAAAAATTGGAGAGGAAACAGTGCTGGAGTAGTTGGACCTTGCTGAGTTAAAATCTTTCAAGACATCTGAGGTGCCAAAACTCTGTCATAAGAAACAAAGAGCTGAAGTCTCACTCAGCCAGAGACATATGGCTTTATTTGTAAAAAAGTAATATAAAAAAATCACAATAGCAACACAATCATTAACATATTACATCATTTCATAATCTAGGCAACCAGAAGTTCAAGTAGAAGGCTGAAAATACCTTTCAAAAAACTAGAGGATGAAAAAATAAAATGAGAAAATATCTTAATTTCTAACTAACAGGAAAAGTTTCCTGAACTGTTTTTCATGATTCAGGTCTGATAATTAGGACAGATGTGTGACATGATTTCCAAAACTGTCATTGTTTTGTTATTCTGTGATGGTTATTTCTCACCTAGAAACTTAAAATTCTTTGTGCTGGCAAGAAGCAGACTCGATATGAAATGTTTGATCTGCAAGTTCTTTGAAGTTGGTATCCATAGAAGAGAGACCTGAAGAAGTTGCCTTCACAAGCACTTAGGTAGAGGGTGTTACAGTCTGGATCTCTGTGCCTCCTTAGTAAACACAGCTTCTGGAGATTTGGCCTGGCCATTGTCTCTTTTCAGATGCAATACGCTCTGTTTTAGCCTTTAATGTTGATTAACAGAACTCTGAACTCCACATCACTATCTGCCCTTCCACCAAGGTGACTTTACACTTTTTTCACTGTTTGTGAATACTTTTCAAGAATCTCATCACACAGTTTACAACTCAGACCTTTGAACACCTAAAAAAGAAGGCACTGCCACTTTTTCCTCATAGGCTGTGAGCAGTAAATCTACTCTGACATCTGGACCACCATTTCTCAGGACTAAGAAAGTTCCAAGGTAAGTCCATTTCCTTCAAATATCTGGAAAGAACAAGAAATACCTTCTACTCACAAATGAAAGAAGGTAGCATTTCTGTTGCACACATTCCTACCCTAGAGGCAGACCTTCTCTTTCACCCCAGTGTTTGTGATTCTGGGTCCTGCAGAGCACAATACTTACAAAACAAAGGCTGCTGTTTCTTTTTATATTGACATAAAAAGTTCTGTGAGACAAGTCCTAAGATAAGTTTTATAATCTGCTCACAGATTTAAGGACACTCCAGCTATCCAATGCTACTGAAGTTTGTACTGTAGGCTGTTCCGATGATGCCAAGGTAAAGCTGTTTTTGAAAGCAAAAATCTTGAGTGTAGTTTGAGTGAGAATGACCCATATGGCTCCCTGAAGCACCACTCATGAGACTGGCAACATGCTAATGCAATATCAGTCTTTTCCTGTCCAAACAGCACAAGAAAGGTAAAGGAAACACAGTACACCTATATTAAAGACAAACAATCAAACAAACAAACAAACAAAAACCCAACCAACCTTTTCAATTTATAATTTAATCTAAACATTTACCATGTCTGAAAGCAAGAACATGGCAGGATTTCCTTTATGTGAGGCAGAACACCTAAGGACTCACAGAACTATCACAGGGCAAGGCCATCAGAATGAGAGGCCACAATGACTGTTCAGCCTATCATCAACTTCTGTGGGCCTTACATCAAGATCAGGCTACATAGACCTGTCTCATATAACATAGCCAGGCTGCATAAACCTCAGTCATATAAAAAGCAGCACTTTCCATGCATCACTCAGAAAAGAACCCACAGATCTGAAGAAAACATGAGTACTTGGGTGCCTCTTTCATATCTCGGTGACTCATTCAGTCCATCATAGCAAGACCTTCACAACCATTCTAGAACATGCAGACCTTAGTACAAATGTTTTTAAAAGAAGGAAGGTAAAGTTTCTCTCAGTATTTCATAGTAGTTTTCCTCAGGACACAAAAGCCTCATGGTGCTGTTAAGCACCAAGGGAGTAAAGACCTCTTGGAAGTCACCTTACGGCCTTGATTGTACAAGATGTGCTTGTTCTATTTTCAGTCTTCCATCAATAGCACTTTCTCTCACCCTTTTAATATATAGGTCATGCCTACTATTGATTGATGCATTTTTCAGCACGGTACGGAGTTACCTCAGTCTATAGAATTACTCAGAAAAGCTCAGGGGATCAAGAGATAATTGGACAAGAAAAATAATTGATGTAATTTCTGTACTTTCTTTTTACTGAAGGAGTGTCAAAAGAAAATTGAAGGGCACGGAACATTTTGAACCAGAAGAAAATGTTTCTTGGAAACTTTTCTATAGATTTTTAAATGTTGCCCAATTTGAGATTTGACATCTTTGTTTTGCAATGAAAGTTGAGGAAAGCTAGATTTTAATGTCTCACAGCTCTAGATAAACCTCAACTCAGAGAAATATTACATAAATGAAAGAGCCAACAATGCAGTCCTACAACAAAACTTATTTTTATAAATGTTTATTGAGTAGAAAAGACAAGGAAATGCTTGTGTAAGATTGACTCCTTGAATTTACCTGTATTCACATGGGGGCACCTTAGTATGTAAGCAACACAGTTTGATTCACCCTTCATTCATTACATATGTGAATGTTATCTTTTCTTGTACTCTAGAGCACATATTGCAAACAGTGGTCAGGATTGCTCAGACACCAGTTGGAACTGTTGTCTATTGTAGGTCCACCAAGCCTGATCTCCTGAGACACTCTGTCTCCCTTGCTGTCCTACAGAATTGATGATACCACAGGAGGGTATAAAGCAGCCTTCCACAAGTCTTCTTTTAAGAGCCACAGCCCCATCAGTTCCTAATCTGAGCAACAATAAAATTGGGATTTGGAAGAGACTCTGAAGGGACAGCCATGCCCCAAAACTTGATTACTACACTATGGTATAGGTTTCTCCTGAGCAAGAAATATAACATATGGTCCTAAACACCTTGGCAGCAAATCCAGCACAATCAGCTGGGATTGCATCCTGCTCTTCTTTAAGCATTTAAAGGTTCTCGTAGCTGAGAAAAAGAATACCACCATATTCACTTGGTGTATAGATCAACTACTTAATAATCTGAGATTCCAGTATGATGGTTAAAAAAAAAATGTGGTTTTTTTCCTGTAGTAAAGATATTCTATGCAGGCAGAAGCTTTCCATTGGACCCTGGCAATCACAGACCTGCATGTGAAATATCACCAAACTGATTGTTTCACATTAGAAGTGTGCGATATTTAATGGCTTGTTCAAGTAGTACAATCCTGTCATGGAAGCATCACAAAGAGGCCTCTTACCTTGAGGAAATATTACTATTTGTCTTGGTTCCAGGAGGGATAGGGTTAAGTCTCCCCTGTCTCTAGCAGGACACAGGTATTCCATGGCAGGTGAGCCTCCAGGAGGCAGCCTGCAGCTGGCTGGGTGGAGAGGGGGACAGGAAGTCGGGGGGTTGTCACGAGGTTAGGGACTGTCCGGGGAGTGGTCGGGGAGTGGTTGGTTATCATAATCCTATTTTTATGCTCCTCTGCCCATGTTACTGTTTTGTTATTCTGTTAAACTGCCTTTGTCCCAACTGAGTATTATTTGCTTTTCTTCCGATTCTCCCATCCCGGCTGTGGAGGGGCTTGAGAGAGCACGGCTGCCACCTGGTTCTTCCTTGCCCTCTGAGGCGAAACCATGAAACATTAAATTCCCATATTCAATTTTTTTTTCCTAGTCCATTTCTATGGACTATGCTGAAGGCAAACATGATTCAATATGTCATTATTGCCAGAATGGAACCAGAAATAGCCTGATGCATAGACAATGGAGTAACTGAAAGATAACATGAGACTGGCAATAGCTGACCGGCAAATTCTGCATCTCTGAGTTCGGTTCTGGTGTTCCTGTTCCTTCTCATCGAGACTCAGGGAGAATGCAAACACAGCTCATTAGCTACACTGACCTCTCTTTGTTGTGAACCTGAGTACTGCAGTATTTTCAGTAGGCAAGAGGAAAGAATACTGTTGTTACATGTCAGGCCAGTATTTTTGGTGCCTAGTGTTGTGCTTGTAATAGTAGCTGATGCACCTGGATGAACCCAGATGGGAGCCATCCAAGGTAGATCACTCACCACACTCCTTTCCAAACTCTTGCTGACAGTGCTGGTGGACCCAGGTGGTTTCTAGCCAGTTGCAAGCCCTCCAGCTACCCAAGCCAGCTAAGAGAGAATAGGGGAATTCCTATGAAAAACTCAACACAGGTCTGGCAATCTACAAAGATCATCAGCACCCAGAATGAGTGTTTACTGTGCATTAAGACTGCTGTCTTTGCCTGCTCCAGGCCAAGAAAGAAAGTAATTGGCTTTTTAGAACGTAATTTCTACAGCAGAATATGGAATTACTATGTCCTAAAAACCCCTTATCTTTTAAAAAATGTTTTTAAAAATTGTTTAACTGTTCACAATTTACAATTAAATACATTTAAGATCCTCATTTGCAACTCGGAACTGCAGGCATAAGTAAGGACTGTTTAAAAAACACACTCTGGAAGAATTAGTAGGAGGAACTGTTATTTTCAGTCCACCTGCAACCTCAACTGCAACTGGACTCAGTCTCACTTTTGTAGACAGATAGGCTGTAATAGAGAGAAGCTGCCCATTTTTTTCCTGTGAAAATCTGAGAGTGTGAGAAAAAAAAGTATTAAAGCCCCAGAGATTTAAAGAGAATATATTCTCAGCCTTAGGAAGTAAACATCTTTTAAATTAAGTCAAAAGAAACTTTCTAATAAAAGATTAGAAAGATCTAGCAGTGCAACAAGGTTGTCTGCTAACAAATAGTCCAAAGTGGTAAACTGAGAGAAGCACTGCAATGCTCGTGAAGTGTGTATGCAGCCAGCATCTGTCAAGAGTGGGTTCACATAAATGTGTAACTTAGACTGTTTGCACTGCAACAAATTTCTATGCAGCTTGTCAAGGTAAGCGAGATGATATGCAAATAGGTCATCAAGAATGATAGGTATAGGACAGCTTCAGTCCAAGAAACTATTAATATAGTAGAACTTTCTGGTCTGGGAAAAAGACATGTTGCTGGAGCTCTACAGAATTGGGAATGACTGGGAGAAGGAATGATTCTTCGTTTTCTCTTTATATACTAGCACTAAGCAGGAAATAAAAAGGAAAGAAGTTTCAAACAAAGTTAGTCTGAGGAAAACACCCCAGAAACAGAAGAACGTGCTTATTCATAAAGCAAGTAACTGACCTGTGAAAGTCCTTGATGCAGGATAATCCCAAGTCTGTATTTCCCCAGCATGGAAAGGAGAAGAGAGAGGGTTAAGAAGAAAAAGAGGTCTGCTAAATATAAAGAAAGTAGTTGCTGTTCAAGAAGTTCCTGAAACAGCAGAAGCTCCTGATTTTTGGAAACTGGGAAAACATTTGGGGAAACATGATTCTAAACTTCCACTATCCTTACAGCCTTCTATGTGAGCAGCAAGAGGTTGGCAGCCTCAAGAGACCTGTGGTCTTATCCTGTTGGATTGGATAAATTCCAGCAGTGCATGATGTTGATCTTAAATTATGATTAAGGGAAGATCAGAGTTTATGCCCATAGATTATTAGGTCTCAGCACTAGGCTGGGGGCAGTGGAATGAATGGAAATTGAGTCCTTTGTGCAAGTCCTTTAAAAAAAAAAA
>VZTM01007902.1:34355-44704 GCA_013400555.1 Jacana jacana
ACACTCAAATTAAGCATTTGGATATTTACTTCTGTTAGTAATTTAAGGGTACAAGCAACATATTCACTCAGGGAAGGCATTAGGGAGAGACATTTTATGTCAGATAGAATCATTTTATCAGATCACATAGATTTTATTTGCTTTGGGAATTAACACATGGTCTTTTTCTACTATGTGAAGAATATGCTTCTATCAAACTATGAGCTTTTAAATAGAGAGATCAACCACATATTCAAGTATGCTTCAGGCTTTCGGAGTTCAGTACACAGACTAACACTGCACTTCAGTGTAAAATTGAAGGTCACAACAGAAATTAAAAGTCTGATGATGCATCAGACTTTCCAACAGGACAAGACTTCCATCATCAAACACTTTCTTTATTCATAAATACAGACTTTATACTTGAACAGAAAAAAAGACAAATTACTTATTTGTTAGAACTGAACTTCGTTGTTATGAAAGAAAATAGATGTATCCTCTTTAGTCCCAAGAAGGGGAAAAACAGTTTAAAAAACAGTTCCATTAAAAAAAAATAATTCTCATAATGTAAGCCTACTGTTTTGATGGGCTACATTTTATTTCACCAGTATTTTTCCATTAGCAGTTGTCAGACTTCAGCTGTGAGGGTTCATCTTTGATGTGCAATGTGCTGTCTGTAGGAAATACAGCAAACAATAATCATTCATCTCCCCATCTGCCCAGTGACAGAATTACATGGCACCCCACTGGTCATACTTTGTCAAAAACTGACACAAGTAGCATTTCACTTGAATTGCAAATTTGTGGAGCTATTTACCTAATAAAAATTCCCTTCAAAGAGGCATTTACAGTTAGTGGACTCCTTATTGCAGAATGAAGGAGAGAAATATGTATACTCGGGCATTTTATATTTTGTTTAGGCATTTGCGTAAGTTCCATGTTCTATGCATGTGCATGTATGTGACACTTGACTGTAGATCATGCTGTTGTACTGAATGCTGCACCACAGTGTAACTAAGATATATGAATGCAGAAGCATTTGCCATGACAGGGTCTGATACCCAGAATATTCATTCTTTCCTGGGAGCAAGTAAAGAGTCCCTGGACAGGCTAAAAGTTTCAACTGTTATCAAATTATGCATGCGGGCCAAGACTTTGTCTTCAGAGCTGCATTGTTTTCATCCTCCCACTCCATTTCTCTTACTCTGTCCTCACACTGTAATCCCTAATGTTTCTGTGCAGATCTTTGCTGGGTTTCCGTGAAAATGAACAGGAACATACGGCAGAAGGAATTGTTGTGTTGACGACTGCTACCGTATACCATTACTGGCACCACAGCTTGCACTATTTGCTTTACATCATGTGAGGATGAACTTAAAACTAGACCATTTTTCAAAAGACTCAAAAATCCCACAGCCCTTGGTGACTTTCCAAATTGAAGTCATTTTGCTGGATCCAGTCAAAATACATTTTGCTAGTGTCCACACTACATTCAGCCATTCATTCCCATCCCTTCTTTTTCCTAACAGAAATGATAGAATGGTTTAGGTTGGAAAGGACCTTAAAGATCATTGAGTTCCAATCCCACTGCCATTGGCAGGGACAACTCCCACTAGACCAGATTGCACAAAGCCCCACCCTGCTTGCCTTTGAACATTTCCAGGGAAGGGGCATCCACAATTTCTCTGGACATCCTATTTGAGTAGTGCAACACCCTCAGAGTAANGTACTGAAAGGCTGCTATACGGTCTCCCCAGAGTCTTCTCTAGGATGAAAAATCTGAACTCTCTCAGCCTGTCTTCTGTTCCAGTAGCTCAATAATCTCAGAATAAATGATTTCTTCCCAAAATCTAATCTAAATCTACGCCCTTTCAGTTTAAAAATGTTACCCCTCATTCTGTCAGTACACTCCCTGGATAAAGAGTCGCTCCCCATCTCTTCTGTACACCACCTTTAGGTACTGGAAGGCTGCTGTTAAGTCTCCCTGGAACCTCTATTCCAGGATGAAAAAAACTATCTCAGCCTGTTTTCATACAAGAGTTGCTACAGTTCTCTCATCATCTTTGTTCTCTCATCATCAATAGGTCCCATATTTTTCCTGTGCTAAGGACTCCAGGACCAGACACAGTACTTCAGATGGGGTTTCACCAGAGCAGAGCAGAGGGATAGAATTACATTCTCAAGATGCTGGCCACACCTCTTTTGATGAAGTCCAGAATATAATTGGCTTTCTTGGCTGTAAGCACATGTTGCCAGTTCATGTTGAGCTTCTCATCAACCCCCAAGTCCTTCTCCACAGGGCTGCTCTCAATCCATTCTCTCCCCAGTCAAATTGGTAAAGCTCATTGGTCTAGAAGGCCTCAAGTGTCAATAAAGCAGCCCAATCAACACTTTTCTGAGCCCTTAGTATATTCAGCTGCCCGAGGAACCTCACATGAAACAGACACTAATATAAAGGTTACCAATCCACCAGCATTTGATCCCAGTCCAGAAAAAGAACAGGTTAAGAGTATTAAGCATCTTATTACAAAGGCTGTTTGTGTCTTCGAGTGTAGCATAATACTTGCACAATTGTGCAACATATAATTAGATAATTATACTGGTATCTTCCTACACTTCTCAACCAATTTTCATTTGACCCCACATTGCTAAGAGTACTAGAACTATACAAAATATAGTTGCCTAATAATAGACTTTGTTACATTTATTGCATAATCCATAAGAGACTCTAGTCTAGGTGACTAGACAGTTACTGTCACTAAATAGTGACTTCCTGCTGCCCCAAGCACCACATACAGAATTAATAGCTACAAAAGGATTACAAATCATTCCAGAAAACTGCTCCTGTGACATACTTTTCCACTAACATCTTGGACGCCTCAGTGTCTCTTGTGTTGGGAACACTGTTAATTGACATATCCCCCAGACTTCTGTTTATGCATCAGAGGGCAAGACAGTCTTGAAACAGATGTGTGACATAGGGCTCTATTTGGAGAAAAAGTTTCTTCAGATTGACTTCTAGATTACCATGGCATGCATGCCTTGAACTGTTCTGCCTTTAGGTTTTCATTAGAATCATGGAAATGTTTAGGTTGGAAAAGATCTTTAAGATCATCAAGTCTAACAATTAACCTAACATTACCCAGTTGACCACTAAACCATGGTCAACTAAGCATCATATCTTTGTGTCTTTTAAGTCCCTCCAGGAACAGATACACAACCACTTCTCTGGGAAGCTTACACCAATGCTAGATAACCTTTTTCGGTGAAATTTTTTTCCTAATACCCTGACACGACTTGAGGCCATTTCCTCTTGTCATAATGCTTTTTACTTGGGAAAAGAAACCAAAATCCATCTCACTCCAACCTTCTTTCAGGCAGTTGTAGAGAGCAATAAGGTCTCCCCTCAAACTTCCTTTTCTCCAGACTAAGCAACCCCAGTTCCCTCAGCTGCTCCTCATAACCTTGTTCTCTAGACCCTTCACCAAGTTTGTTGCTTTTCTTTGGATGCACACAATGGCTGTCCTGTAGTGAGGCACCCAAAACTGGGCACAGAATTTGAGATACAGCATCACCAGTACGGGAGGACTATCACTCCCCTCATCCCGCTGGCCACAGTATTTGTGACACAGGCCAGGATGCTCTTGGCCTTCTTGGCCACCTGGGCTTACTGCTGGCTAATATTCAGCTGGCTGTCAGCTGACCCCCCTCAGGTCCTTTTCCTCCTGGAAAAATTCCAGCCACTCTTCCCCAAGCCTGTAACGTTGCATGGAGTTGTTGCAACCCAAGTGCAGCACCCAGCACTTTGCCTTGTTAAATCTCATACAATTGGCCTTGGGCCATCGATCCAGCTTGTTCAGATTCCTCTGTAGAGCATTTCTGCCCTCAAGGAGATCAACACTTCTGTTCTGTCTTGTTCGCTGCTCCCAAAAAAAAATAGACAATGCCTTGAACATATTCTGGGCTTGACATATAGGCTTTTTTTTGTCATTCTGTAACACATCTCAAAAGGTATTTCTTCTTACCAAATTTGGCAAATTTACAACCTTCCTTCTTGCCCAAACCATGTAATGAAGGGACTGCCCCTGATATGCCCCAGCTCTCTTTTTTACAAAATAAACATCATTTCTGGATCATTTTGTTTAGCTGACAAGCTTTCTTATGAGGTCCCTGTACTGTCAGCTTTCCCTCTGAACCACTTTTACATTTTCTTGTGCATAACAGAAAACATGAACAAGGTCTCAGAGTTACTTGGCAGCAGCTTTATTTACTGTGTAGGTAATAGTCTTTTGTAGCCATCACAGAAATCTACTCTGAATATTGCTCTGACATTGCTAAAAACTAATTTATTGGTACAGTAGCGTACATGGTACGTTCAAAAATCCATGTAATGAACGTGTCAACATTTATTACTGTAAATGAACTGTAATACTGCTAAACATGATTGTTTTGCTGAGGTTTAGGCTGTATTTGAGGCATCAATTAACAAGCTACAGTGGCTTGGCACATCCTGGTCTACCACTAACCAGGCTGTAGCTCACAATGTGCAAAGGCCCAGCTTCTTTTCACAGACTTCCCAGTTTCCACTAATGTACCTAGCTTTCTTGTATACTCTTTCAGGTATACCTTCAGCTATACCAGCTAACAATGCTGTTTTAAGTTTAATGTCGTATCCCGGATAAGCAAGGAAATCTTACACACTTGCATGGACTCTTCCATCTTACTGCTGGCTCAAAGCATAGGAAGCTGCTCGTATTTGCTGTGATGCTGGTCAAGAATATATTTTCACCCTAATGTTGCACAGAGGTGAGCAAGGAGACAGAGAGGATGGGAAATCCTTATCTGAACACACTGAAAGCATACTGTAACTCTGAATGAGGAGGTTAATGATTTTGGGGGGGGGGTTGTTTGTTTGTTTGTTTGGGGTTCTTTTGTTTGTTTGGTTTTTTGTTTGTTTGTTTGTTTGTTTTTCTTAAATAAGAATTCAGAATTCACTTGTTTCCACCACAAAGCCACTGGCAACAGTTCTCCCCTGGGGAAGAATGCTAGGCCTGTTTAAGCTCTCGCTATGAAGCACATATTTCCTGAACCATCTCTAGAGAGTGATCATTTTGCTGCCAGCCATTGCAAGGTATAGTTCCCCTTCTTTCCAAGGTTGGGCAAGCAGTCCCCCTCAACAACAGCAAGATGAAAATGTGAATACAGACACAGAATCTGAGCCCTCATTTACAGACCCCACTGTGGACCATTCCCAAATTCGTGCCTTTGCACATCCAACTCCCTAGCAAAGCTGCAGAAACTTTCCTGGCTATGCAAAAGGCATAGCTCATAACATGGGCAGAATCTTGGCAAATACAAACAGCCTTAATTCTCCCTGAAAACTATTACTAGGTACCTGGCATTAGCATGCTACCAGAATAATGCAGATTTTCTTGTGGTCTCTGTGGCATTTTGCTGCATCACAGGGCCAGTTGTACATCTAGAAACAAGGTGATCTGGACCACAGCATCTACTTCCCATCAGTTCACCAGCCCTTTCCTTGCCAGCCACGTAACATTGTATATTGTAAGTCCGTGTTTCTGTTTCAAAGGATGTTCTGACCTAGGACTCAGCAATAATCCATTCGGTCTGTTTACTTCTGGACTTTCCACAGTATTCAAGCAACCTAGTGGGAAAAAACAATCTTACCTTTTCAGAGTTCCATGGGCAGCAATTTTAAAATTTTGCAAAAGCTGTCATCCTCTTGGGGTGGAAAGAATTCACCAGTGGCTGTACCATTTGTGCCAGTATAAATATTCATTGAATGCATCCCTTCATTTCAATCTCAGCTGTCATTAATGGAGATACATCTAAGCCTTTGCCCACTTGCTAATTTTTCATGCCTCCCTTAGCAATACTGCTTCATTGGAAGGTTTTACTCAGTGATACTTAAAGCACACACATTTATAAAAATAAGGGTGAGTGGTATTTAGGTGAAGCTGGCAATAAGAGGACTAGGTGTTTTCCAAGACAAAATATTTGCTGAACTACTTTGCATGACTGCTTTGAGTTTAGAGT
Organism: Jacana jacana; assembly: GCA_013400555.1. Classification (NCBI taxonomy): domain Eukaryota; kingdom Metazoa; phylum Chordata; class Aves; order Charadriiformes; family Jacanidae; genus Jacana; species Jacana jacana. The sequence continues at coordinate 40,392 of VZTM01007902.1, forward strand.
TTTATCAATATTTAGATAGTTCTTTACAAGGGCACACATACTATTACTCTTCCGCTAACAAGGACTGGTTAAAACAAAAAACAAAACCCCCACAGTAGCAAAATATATTACCTTCATTTTCAACGGCTGGTATAAAACAGAAATAGTTCTTCCTTTAACCAATTAGAGAATTATATGCTAGTATGGCCAACAGTCTTACAAAGTGCAACTCACAGTGTAGGATATTTAGCCCGCAACTTCCTTCAGGTAAAGGGAAATGGAAAGTTTCAAGTGCAACATCTTTAAAATGGAATTAAGCTACTCTGGACTCTGACCGATTCTGGAACAGGCCTGTCCAGGCATGCAGATATTCCTAAATGAGCTATTCTTGAAAAAGAAACGCAGAGTCTCCTGAATGCTAACACCTGCTGAAAATATAAGTGGAGTTAAAAAACCCAGATCTAAATGTCCAGAAGTGAAAACACAATCCTAAACAATATCAGGAGCTAGAATCAAAAAGGACTTGTAGGTCTAGTCCTTGTCAAGCCTACAGTTACCTGGAAATACAAGGCTATTCTAAATCTATCCTACAGAACTTCTTAATAACGGATTGATGACATATGTTGACCTGAACATTTGAATCAAGAGTTAAAAGCTTATGCCAAAAAGTGGAAAGGGTGGGGCCTTTACAGTCCTTGCTCCTATTGTAACATCTTTGACAATAAATCAACAAAAAGTCTTCTGAATGGACTTTGGAAAGTAGATAAAGGCCATCACAATACACTGACAATTAGAACAAGACCTGGGACTGGGTGAGGAGGGATGGCAAGGACAGATGGAAATGAAGCCTGCAGGACTGACGTAAAATGTGTTTTGAAGCAGTGCCAGTCCTCGCTATTTGAAGATGATTTTGTATGTCACCTTTCATCTTCCTTATATTTCTTTTCTTCCTTCCCCCTCACAAATAGACAATAGACAAGGAGGAAAAGGGCAGCAGGATACTGGAAAACACCTGGCACCAAAGTACAATTTTGGTGACAAGGGCTTTGATAGTAATTCCAGAACCAGATTTCCAATAGGCACTGCCTGCTCAGGATTAATATCTGATGTGTCCTACCTTTGTGTTATACTCACGAAGTACAGGGTGGGCTGATAAAGCTCAGGTCTGGATTAGGGAATTAGGTCTGAAGCAGTTAAAGCAGTAGTCTAGCATCTTTTGGGTGTGGGTACAGACTGTTATGCTCAATATTTGGGAGTTTTAGAGGGGATTATGATGCATGCATAGCCAGAGTCATACCAGATACAAAGAGGTCTTGATGGACTTTGAGAAAAATGCTTTTAAATGCACTATTTCTCATCTGTATCCTAGCGCAACTGTTTTTCTTCACGTCTTAAGAGCAGATGGAGGCTAAGTTTTCATAGTCAGTACTCAGCAGGAGATAATAGAGAAGATATTAGCAGAAAATTTCATCATGCCCCAGAACTTTTTAATGACATTGGAGCTTTGGGAAAGATCACTTAAGGACTGATACTTCCAGTTTTTATGTCTAAACAGAAGTCTCTGACAGATCAGGCTATCAAGGTTTTTTAGTTTTGTATCAATAGACTTCTAGAGTCCCTTGACTTTCTGCTGCCTTTTGAGAAGTGAATCTCTCTCATAAAGCAAATCCAAATTCATGTGTCTGTCTTTCTTACCTGCTAATATGTTGATGAGAGCTCACTAAATGTAGTGAGCTTACCTCTCTCATTTTACTTGTTTTTTCTAAGTTACCCTAGGCACTCTGGGCAGTCCATGAATTTCTGGGCAGCAAGGAGCAAAGTGTCTGCCTGCCTCATCCTGGCTCTGCACACTGGATCCACAATACCACAGCCCTGGGATCACCTAACAAAAACAAAAGAGGGTACTGTCTGTTTTGTAGGGTGATGCAGGCAGGAGCAAATGCAACCACATGCAACCATGCTCGGCCATGATACAAAGATTTTTCCCAAGGAGGAGGGAAAAGTGTAAAATGTTTTCAGCAATATAGCAGAGAATTGAGTTAGGTTAAAACTCAGGCTTGAGAGACAGCACATCTCATAAGGACAGAGTCAGGAGAGGAGTATTTAGAATGATTTTTATTACCTATTCATTTCAAGTAGTGTTTTTAAAAGTTACTCATTCAAGAGAATGAATCCATCTGTTTGTAAGTCTTGTGGTTCACATCTGAAATAAAAAAACCACACACATACATCCTGTATTCAGTCATCGTGTCAAACCTGTAGGGTTTATTATTAATTTAATAATAATTTAAACCTTAATCTCCTAATTTTGTGGCTAATAAATCATCTGAGAGTCATCTCATGTCCTTCTGAGTTCAAGTCTGTACCTCCACCAGAATAAAATAGTCTCTACCCAGTGTTTCCAGTCAGAACAGTAAATGACTGACAGTCAGGGCTCCAGAAAAATAAAAATGTTTCTAATTCATGTTTTCAACTATAGAGCCCCTCTATATTCATGCCTTGTGATATACATAGCCTTTGCCGCCTCCAAAATGCTATGCATTTTAGGAGCCTGCTATGTCGTGTTTATTAAATGGGAGATACAAGGAAAGGCTGAGGGAGCTGGGTCTCTTTAGCTTGGAGAAGAGGAGGCTGAGGGGTGACCTTATTAATGTTTATAAATATGTAAAGCGTNATACTATAATTTAAAGTCATTAAAAGGAATGATTCAACACAACCTAAGTTTCTCAAACTAATCTGTATGAACAGAACATGGAACTTGCTACCCTGTACTCTGAGAGCATCAGCTTTCCACCAAAGATAAAGGTACAGTTTGTGCAACAAAAGCCAGTGCCTTCCAAACCACCTCTTTTCTGTGTTGAATATCTCATCTCAGTTGTGGTGTGAGAAGAAATGCCTTCCAGCATTCCCCTTTTGCACTTTGCTTAGCTTCACAACCCTTTCCTCTGCATTCCCAGTGGTTCATTCTTTTTTAAGAACTGGGAAAGATATCCATGAGAAAGCTAGGGGCTTCCAAGCAGGGCATCTAGGAGTAAAAGACACAGGAAAGAGTCCAAAACACCTTCCAATGGCTCTGACCAACGACCCTCTTAACTTACTAAATCACAGAACACTTTAAACTGGAAGAGATCTCTGGAGGTCTATAATATTGTATACAAAATAACTGGAGGGCAAAGTCTTTTCCTCAACCAGATATCTAGTAGTCTCCAGTATCATGGGCCCTGACTTCCATGACCAAAATGCAGAATCAAAGCAAGATCCTCAATAATGCTTTGAGATGCTCAGGTCTGACAGCACTGATCCCCTGGAAACTTGCACATTCTTGACTTTGGAGAAGCAGTGTGAAGCTCTGTTTTGAAATTACAACAGGCTAGCTGATGTAATCTTGGCTTTTTTCCAGGTCTTCATTTGTCCATGCAGCACTGTGCTGGTACTGGCCACAACACGTCAGTGACGTTGCCTCCAGTTTACTTTTATCTATCATACTTAGGAAACTACTGTCATCCAGCATGCCCCTGAAACTCTGCCTCTAATGTTTTTGTTTATTTTTTCTCTTCATGCTTTCTACATAAATTAAGGACTTCTAAGAGAAGAGCTAGGAAACTGGTGAGGGTCTTTCTTTTCAACTTTCCCTGCTACTATTGTCAGATCTGGTTTAGTGCTGTCATAAGCATTCTGCCATCCCAGAAACATAATAAGTAACAGCACATTACCAGCAGCACCGTGTCGCTCACTGAGTCACTTAACTACTAAATGTCTCAGAGGCAATACTTGCTTGGGAACTGACAAAAAGTCTCAAGAGAGCTTTCCACTCCTCACAAGATCACAGAATCAGAGAATCTTCATGGTTGGAAGGGACCTTTGAGACCATCAAGTCCAACCATAACGATAACAAAANTTTATCCAAAATGTTAATCAATCATTGACGTTAAGTAAGTGTGAACAAAACCAAACAAAAAAAACCCCACCAAAATAAAACAACAAGCAAATTACCATCACCACATACTGACAACATCACAGCCAAAAGCAACCCCACCACAACAACCACCACACCCCACAATCTTGGGCACTAAAGCATAACACTGAAGTGCCACATCTGCACTTTTCTTAAATACCTCCAGGGATGGTGACTCCACTAGCTCCCTGGGTGGACTATTCCAGTGCCTGTCCACCTTCTCAGTAAAGTAATTCTTCCTTACATCTAATCTAAACCTCCCCTGCTGCAACTTTGGACCATTTCCTCTGTTCCTGTCATTATTCACTTGGAAGAAAAGGCCAACACCCACTTCTCTACATCCTCCTTTCAGGTAGTTGTAGAGGGCAATGAGGTCTCC
>VZTM01007903.1:17076-84925 GCA_013400555.1 Jacana jacana
ATTAAAAAGAGGACCAAAACAAACAAAAAATGTTTTACAGGTTAAAAACTTATTTTAAATATTTTCAAAGCGATCAATTTTTATCTTTTATAAAAAAAAACAACCCCTCTTTATTGGTAAAACCCCCCACATTGTTGTCCAGCTTTATAATTGGCCAACATCAGACAAATCCAGGATGGACACCCTCTTTTGAAAATAAAAGGATTCGTTAAACCTAAGCTTAGATTAGTTTTATTTGTAACATCGTGCATAAACTTAGTCTTAAAATGCTTCACAGCACACATGAGAGACCAAAGAGAGGAAAGAAACACAAGTTTCTGTCAAAATATGAAGTCGGTAAGATGCCTGAGTTATTTCAGATAAATATTTCACCATGAAATTTGTACTACTAAGGTTATTTTTCACTTGGCTTTGAAGCAGTATCTTTCCTATCTTGTGCCTACATAAATACACCTTTTGGCCTTGGAGAAATACTTAGATCGGTAAAGACTAAATGATCCAAATAACAGCAGACTGTAAACTGGCTCTCCATTGAAGATCTCCTTGCCAGTAGCACAATGGGTGTAAATCAGAATTGGGTTTACTGTTTTCAGACTTTTCTCTGCCAGTGGTAGAGATTAGCACCAAACAGCTTGCGGAACTATGTGTGAGGGTGAATATAGGCTTGGTTAACCTTGTCCTCGAGTGGTCAGTGAAGCTTCCAGGACAGAACCAAAGCTGAAGGTTTGCAGCAAGTCTAGGTTTGAGTGACGTATGACTTGTTCTAACTATTCATGTGGACTCTAATTTTTTATCACAGTGGTGGTCTGCTTCAGTTTAGGAGCTTGATAAGCAGCACAGGGAGAATCCTCCTAATCCCTCCCTCTGTTTAATTCTCCAGTGGCAGTTAGTTATATACCCTGTCCCCACCTATGAGAGGATATTGTTGGAAGCTGAAACCAGGCATGGTCCCCCAAACCAGCTGCTTAGTGGCTTGTGAGGACTGCAGGCAGGTACGTTTCAAGAAGACTTTGGATTTGGTCTAACCTACAGCACAATGAGCACAGTGGGGACTTGGCATGCCAGGGCATGGCATATGCACTATTTAAAATCTGCCTATGCCTCACCCAAGATCATTTAAGTGGTACCTGGGCTCCATGCCAGCTGCCTGAACTGGCATAGCTTAACAAATTATTTTTAAAAGAAACTTTTTTTTTTTTTTCTATTCTAGAGGTTAAAAGAACATTTATTTACTATTATGTAAATAATAGTAGCCTGATTGATACAATACTTTTAGATATCTAAGGAGCTTTACAATTACATTATGAAAGGCTGTGCTGGAAGCAAAATAAAAAGAAAACAAGGAGGAAAGTCTTTTTGGCAAACAGGAGTGTGTGGAAGGGGAACAACAGTCAAAGTTGGATGTGGACACGTTCAGCAAATTCAAAAAGCATCAGAAAGCTCTGCCTGACCACTTATCCCTGAACTTCAAATCAGAGACCTCTTCCTCCTGTCCTTTGCCATCAAGCCTAATGCTGGCAGCATCTGAGACTGCAGAAAGGACAGGGGAACACTAGTTACTTGCATGGTCTTCTGTGGTCATTGTTCCTAAGCCAGCTCTTGCACCCTGATACCTGCTGATACCAAACACCTCAAACACCTCAAAAGCAGGAATAGGTTAATCTTGATTCAGTGCTGGGCTCTGTGAACAGATCATCAGATTAGCTGTACTGACATCTGCTGAGGGGCATAAAGTGATGCCCAGCATCACATGTGGGTCTATGCTAGAGGCAAGAACATGATCTTTGGCACCCAAATCCCATTTCCCATCTGCTATGCCATACTTAGGTCTATTCACATCCACTTTCAGGTTTGGTATTTTCACCTGGAATATAGATAGTAAAGCTGAAGCAGTTACTTTTCATGGAAACACGCGAGGGAAATCACAGTTTATTTCACCTCTGAGTATTAGCCATGGACGCTCCCTTTCCAAAGCTGATGAATTGCCTTAAGACATGGGGCATAAACTGCTCATCTATTTTTTTATACCAAGTTATCACTGAGGGAGTTTGATACTGGCAAACTGTATTTCGAAATAATTGAGCACTGTTATCTGAGACCTTGGGTGTCTTTTCTATGCCATATAATGCTGGCAATAAAAACCTGGGTTATTGTTAAATAGTGAAATAAGCCTAGAAACTTTGGTGGTTAGTCTTTACTTTAGTTACTATTACCCTAAACATGACCCAGAAAAATCAAGACTTTTTTCAGTGTTTTAAAGTGTCTTACCTTTGTATTTGGGTAAAACACCCCAATAATTCCAAGAAAGCATTTTGAATAGATGCCCACCATAGAAACTCTGAGATTAACCGCATGGTGTAGTCACATCAGCAAAATGACAAAGGAAGACAGTCCTCACCTTGTATAGCAATTTTCAGAGACATATGTCTTTAAGCTGGGTAGAGGCAGCTGAGTAGCAATGGGAGATTTTTATCTCTAATTGGGTATGGCTGGAAACTCCCCTCCGTTCCAAAGTTTAAATGCCTCTGGGGAACGTGCCTCTTCTGGGTGGAGGCAGAGTTAAGATCAGGAGGTAAGTATTAACTTACAAATTCTCTTTTCTTAAAGCCTTTCAGTGACTACTTTGAGTGAAGCTACTTCCAAGTGCCTTAGGATATCTGCTGGGTTAATGTAAATTCTCTGTCCTCCTTAGCTCATGTGGCAGGCAGACTAAGCTTGGCTTGATAGCTACTCACCAGCACCAGCTGGAAGCTGCAGGAGAGAGAAAGCAAGAGGAAGACTTTTTAAACCAGGAAATGAATCATGCGGCGCAGTGAAGAGCTGAGTGAGGCAGCTGTGAAAATGCTGAGGGGACAAAGTGTGGGAAGGCAAAGGTGGGTGGGAGAACAGTGTGAACCTCTGGCACCGTGGTAGTTTCTTCTGGGTTTGAGCAGGAGAACTGGCCTGTTGGTACTCTGGACTCTGCTCCCAGCTCCAGGGCTAAAGGGCACTGCATACTGAATGCAGATAAGGTTGTTTCTGAAAGGCTATCCTCTCTTAAATGGCGCTTACACTGCTGACAGGTATCCCCAGAGAAACTTGGAACTGGCATGTCATTAAGGCTCACTAAGAAATAGGATGAAAATATGGAATTTAGACAAAAGCAGTAAAAGCATTTCTCTACAGACACATTTTGTGTTGAGGTCTTTCCTGAATATTAATTAAAGCTAAAGATAAGTCATGCAAGATGTGGTTACTTATTTGGCTGCAGCATAAATTTCTGACATGAACCGATTCTTCAGCAGTGTCTGGGCTAGTGCAGCAATCCCAAAATGCTCTGGATGGTGATGCATTTTTGCTATGGCAATCAAGTATTGCTTAGGTAAAACAGGGACATTTTCCATATCTACTTTGCATGTTGCCTGGGAGTCTTTGACTATTTCATACCTTTTGCAAGAGTCCATTTCTTCCTTTTCAGCAGTGGGCAACACCAGGTCAGACCCTTGGAAGCTTGTAAGCCTGGTCGTTCATATGGCTGTCGTTCTGTGGCTTTAGCAGCACGATTTGTTAGACTATTATCTTTTTTTCGTTTGCTGGCATGGGCTGGCGCATGAAAGACAGCAAGTTTCCCTGGTGACTATATGGCTTTTAACCATCCACTAATTTGTGGAGTGTCTGATATTTTACTTCTACTAGAAGTTATAAACCTATGCAGCTCCCATAACTGCTCAGTAGCTTGGTGTACTCCAAATGCGCATTGAGAATCAGCATAATATTATTAATATATAATTATATATTAATATAATTATTATATTTATATAATATTATCCGCATAAATATTAGTCTATTTTTTGGCCAGCTGACAGACCTCTGTTAATGCAATCAATTTGGCTGCTTGTGCACTCGGCTTTGAACTGAGAGATGAGGTCTCCACTACTTCATCCACAACAGTTACTCAATAACCAGCAACCCAGTTGCTGCTCAGATAATATGAAGACCCACCAATAAATAGTCTCAGATTGGGATTAAGAAATGGCACATCTGTTAGCTCTTAATGAGTCTTTTTTCAGCTTTGCCAGTAGTAACTACACAGTTGTGATGTGGAGTGCCTTCCCCAGGTGAAGGGCGCAGAATAGCAGGGTTCAGCGTGTTAGTCACCAGCCCAGAGACTATTCCTTGCCCTTCTTGTATGAACAAGGTAAATGGTTCATTGCAGTCTAGCAGTCCCAGGGCAGAGGCAGCTTGCTTCTACAGCCTGAATGGTTTTACCTGGCCTGTTCTCCAGCATCTTCAGCAATAATTGGTACCAGGGGTTGTGTCATTTGCTCCCTTGAAAACAGCTATCCAGGGGTAGCAGAATCCTACAGCTCCTAAAATGGCTTATGTTTGATTTAATAACCAGTTGGAAAAGATTTTGAATGGGTTTAGAATGGTTTCAGGTAAAGGCAACTCATTTTGTTGGAGAATGTAACCCGGATATTCTACACCTCTCTTAAAAAATTTCATCACTTATGTGGAAAGGACCGATGGCCCCCTTCAGCTAAGGCAAACAGTAAGGAATGGGTGTCAGCTACACAAGATTCTTTGGCTACTAATAAATCATCAATATATTATATCAGAAACAGAATTTTATTTTTTTTACACACAACATCCTGAAAACTTGAGAAAAATAGTGGATGGCTGAGTGAAGTCTTGAGGGAGCCTATGTTAGCTGTACCTTTCCCCAAATAAATACAAAAAAGGCATTGAGAGTCTAGATGGCTAGGTATACTGATTTAAGGTAGAAAAAAGTTGTCCTGACTGGAGTAAGATGAGGGCTATATCTGCCCAGCTTTAGGGAATCTCAGGTGTCAGCAGACACACAGGAATGGGTAACTAAACTGAGCGCTTGGGGTCCGGCTGCAGGCACTGAAATGCAGACACCTCTGTCAGGTGTCTGGTCCCTGTATCGTCAATGGAGATGCATTCAGTGGTTCTGATGTTTGAGGAGACTTTACCGAAAACCAAGGGTATTTTCCTGTGTCAGAAGCTTAAGACAATCAAAATCCACTAACAGCTGACAGAATTATTCTTAAAAAGGGAAGCCAATGATAGATTTTTATTCTCCATCTGTCATTTGTCATTGTTGTTCTTGCATAACTTGAAGCCATACAGAATTTTGTGTTCATGTGAAATGATAAAATTAGACCTAAGGCTTTTCACTCCCTCTGCTTTTGTTCTGCAAACAATAGATAAATTCTCCAATAGGATTAAGTTTCCCATTCCTGATATTGCTGTCTTTGGCTTCTTTAGTTCAAAGTCTTGTTTACTCTAATTTTCTGCTCATTGCAAGTTGGGGCAATGTGTGTTGACATGATAGCATGCAACGTATCTGAGAAGTAGGATAACAAAGGAGGCACTAGTTAGCTGTTGTGGGCTACACAGATAAGCCACTCTGCCACGCAGCAAAAGTTAGTCACACAACATCCAGAAACTAATAAAACCACTGTCTTGGAGGCAAAACATTGTAATTAGCAACAGTTATTCACATTGTAAAACCAGAAGTGATTATTTTTTCCTTTACATGTATTTGGATTACATTGTCTAAATTACCCCAAATATCCCTAATTATTATAGTAACATGACTTGGTTCTTGCCAGAATTGCTCAAGGAAGAACTCTCAATCTGATTGTTTTTTAAAGTCGAGTTTTGGCCAAAAAGTTCTAAATGTACTTTAAGTACTTACAAAGCTCTGTGATTTGAAGAAAACACATCACTAGAGGAAGGTGAACCTGATTTGAATGGGAAATGCTATGTGGATGTAAAGTGTAACAGACATCATACTGGAGCTTTGACTTTTACCTCTGAAAAAACTGGGATTGTCTGAAAAATTATTTGGTTTTAAATCCGGCACTCTGTGCTGGTGTCTGAGCCTTTAAGACATGAGTAGGATACCCATTTTTAGGCGTTTTTTTTCTTCCAATCCTTAGTATACAATACTACTGTCTTTGTCTTTCTTTTTTTAGCAGCTGTGCAATGAAGGGCAGAAAAAGCAAAGCCCAGAATCTGCAAACACTTAGACTCAAGTGTCAGCACAAATAGTACAGCTGGCTGTCCCTAGGTATGAAAGAGAGCTCAACACATATGTGCTGTCTCTGCCGCTTTCTCCCCTGCTCGAGGTGCAGAGAGAGGGCCTGTTACAGCAAGCCACAAAATAGAATCATCATAGAGTCATTTTGGTAGGAAGAAACCCTTGGGATCATCGAGTCCAACCATCAGCCCTACTCTACAAAGTTCTCTCCTACACCATATCCCTCAACACCATATCTAACCTACTCTTAAACAGAGTCAGGGATGGTGACTCCACCACCTCCCTGGGCAGGCAATTCCAGTGCCTGACCACTCTTTCTGTAAAGAATGTTTTCCTAATGTCAAGTCTAAACCTACCCTGCTGCAGCTTGAAGCCATTTCCTCTCGTTCTACCTGTGAGAAGAGACCAGCACTAATCTCTCTACAATGCCCTTTCAAGCAGTTGCAGAGAGTGATGAGGTCTCCCCTCAGCCTCCTCTTCCTCAAACTAAACAACCCCAACTCCCTCAATCGATCCTCATAAGACTTATTCTTGAGGTCTTTCACTAGTTTCGTTGCCCTCCTCTGTACTCGCTCCAGCACCTCTCTTGTGTTGAGGTGCCCAGAACTGGACACAATGCTCAAGGTGCGGCCTCACCAGTGCTGAGTACAGGGGGACAATCACCTCCCTACTTCTGCTGTTTACACTGTTTCTTATACAAGCCAAGACATCTTACGCAAATGCAGCCCGACGCCTGGCAAACAAAGTTAGGCAAAGTCAGCCCTAGTTTTCCTTTTCTTCTTTTCATCTTTTCAGTGAGGATGATGGAAACTATGGGCGGGTGAGTAACTTCCCTGAGGATGTGGCAGCACTTCTTGCTGCCTTTGTACAATTGTGTTAAAATGCAGTCAGGTTCCCCCCATAGCTCAGGGCTCACACCACTTGTTTAAACATGTCTGTGTTGGCTTGCAATCGTAACACCACCCCACCCAGCCCTGGCCCCAGTAGCCCTGGGGAAGGCTTTACAGACCTGCACACCTTACAGGCTGTGTGTGTCAGCTGTCTGTCTCTTGTTCTTGGGTTTCAAACCAGATGAAGTTTAAACTTCAACAGGCATAGCAATGTGAGGAGTGCCAGCTCGCTAATGGAATGTGAAAAGAGGACAAAGTCTTCAAAGCCAAAATACAAAAAGATACAAAAAAATGTATTAAAAATGTACAGGTCAGCTGAGCTGGGTGTCCCGTTCCCCCCTCAACAAGGAAAGGCACCCTGCTCTTGGCTCCTACCTTCTGCCCATCACCTCACTTCCCTCTCCCCTTTTCCTATTGGCCAGGTAGGTACCCAGGGACTTACAATCTTCCTGCCGGCCTACTGAGCTCACCTCATGATTACACTGTTCTCATTGAGTCTTTTTCTTCTGACCTCCTTTGCACAATTTCTGGTTACAAGCTGCTTACACAGACAATTCACACAAGCTCCCTTTTACAAAGCACAGCCCTGTGTCATTCTGTGTTTATAGAAAGTGTCTATACACACAGGCAAATTCATTACGGCTGAAGCAAAATTCTTATCCATATCTTACAGTGAGAACAAAAGGCTCTCTCCCCCCTCAAAATGATGGTGCTTATACCGGTTTTATGACACTGTTTTCTGCTTTCTATGTTTCAGGGGACCAGGAGCTCAGAAGCATGTCGGGGAAGCCCAGGCTTACCTACCTTAATGGAAGGGGACGAATGGAGCCGGTACGATGGCTGTTGGCAGCTGCTGGCGTGGAGGTCAGTTAATTGACATTCAGTACAGTGTTCCAGACTGGTGTTTTCAACTGGCCTCAGTAAGGAGTGGCTCTTAAGTTCATTTGGCCGGTGGTACTGCATGTTCATACTTACATTGCTCAGTGGTTAATACTTGGGATGCAAAGAGCTTGGAGTTTATTAGAGATAGTATCAGTCCCCTGGAGTAATTAATCATGGGTTCAAAATGGGGAATTACTTAAAGGACCTTAATTAATCGGAGTTTTCAAGCTGCCCAAAACCACCTTAGCACAGTTGTCTTTGGTTTGCAGCTACAAGGTGTTTAGACAAAAGCCTGCTGTTGACCTTCATGCCCTGGGGTGGGGTTAGAAAGAGTTGATTTACCTTGTGCTTCCCTTTACACTGGCCGCAACCTGTCTTCCTCCCATAGATGTCTGTGCAGTTCCTATCTGCACTTAGCTTATTTCTGAGTCAGTGCCTTGAGGCAGAAATGAGAGGCCAGGCCCTCCTGCTCCTCCCCAGCAGTGAGGATGCATGGGCAATCCCCAGGACAGCTGCACAGAACAGTTGAAGATCCAGCCCATTATCTCTTGCTTGTTTTAATCATTCCATGTACGTTCATGCACGGTTATTACAGAATAAAAATGTTCTCATGCAGCAACGTAACACTATTCTCTCTCCTTTCCCAGTTTGAAGAAACTTTTTTGGAAACAAGAGAGCAGTATGAAAAGTTAATCAAAGGTAAGAATCCTGATGCCTGAGGCTTAGTCTCTCAAAGAATTGCTTTGATTTAGCTAAATTTATCATTTTAAAATAGTTTATTTAAACCAGTGCAAACTTCTAGAGGCACAGTTAGAATACTGAAGAACTAGTTTTGAGTCATCTCTTCTTCCCAGTGCCAAAACCTCCTATAAGCCAAAAGCCGTAGCTTCTGTGACTGTTTATTGCATACATTAAACAGGGGTAGCAAACATTTCTATTTAGAGCAACTTATTCTCCTACACTGCTGACCTGTTAGCACGGTTCCTGGCACGTTACTTGACAAGTAGCACTTCCTGCAGCAATTCCTAGGCATCATTTGGAAGTTGTCCCAGGCCAAGGGCCATTTCCAAGATTTTATTTAGATGTGACCACAATGCTCTATAGGCAGAGAGAGCTGAATAGAGTGAATATGGCTAGTCTGTGCCAACTGGCCTGAGGTGGTATTGAGTTGACAAACATAGATGTACCTGTACATTGGTTCTGAACCTCAGTAAGATAAGTCTTTAAATGAAAGGCTGGCATAACACCAAAATCTCCAGGAGAGCAAGTTTTACTTTATGCTAGGCTCTGTGTGAACAACTATTGACAGTCTTAAGCAGGATAAGCCTGAGACATGAAACTTCCCCCAGTTAAAAAACAGGGAGACCTGCAGAAAATCTGACACAGTCAAAGCAGGAAGCCAACCTTGGGAGTGAGACCAGTTCCCAAAGCCACTGCCCTTAATATTTGGTCTGATGAAATCCAGCAGTGAACCCCTCCACAGGTACCCTGGAAGAAGGCCTCCTTGCTGCCAGGGTGGGGTAGGAGTTGGGACTGTGAGGAGCACTATAGAGTGCACCTGCCCTGCAGTTTACCTGCTGCCCAACACATGCAAGAGAAATCTCCTGGCAGGCTGAGCTTGCCAAGATGTACTAGGAGCCTTGGATGAGGATTCAGCTGTGTTCTGGCTGCTTGCTCAGAAAGGAAAAGTTGTGTTTAAAAAAAATTAAAGAATCACAGAATCTTCATGGTTGAAAAGGACCTCTGAGATAGAGTCCAACCACTCGCATGCAAAAAACCCCTACATCTTGGTCACTAGAGCATGCCCTGAAGTGCCATATCTACTAATTTCTTACATACCTCCAGGAATGGTGACTCAACCACTGCCCTGGGCAGACTGTGCCAGTGCCTGACCACTCTTTCAGTAAACTAGTTCTTCCTACTATCTAATCTGAACCTCCCCTGCTGCAACTTCAGACCATTTCCTCTGGTCCTGTCATTACTCACTTGGAAGAAGAGGCCAGCATCCACTTCTCTGCAGCCTCTTTTCAGGTAGTTGTAGAGGACAAGGAGGTCTCCCTTCAGCCTCCTCTTCTCCAAACTAAATATGACCAGTTCCCTCAGCCTCTCCTCATAGGACTTGTTCTCTAGACCCCTTACCAGCTTGGTGGGTCTCCTCTGGACACATTCCAGCACTTCAGTGTCCTTGTAGTGACAGGCCCAGAACTGAACACAGTACTCAAGGTGAGGTCTCACCAGTGCCAAGTACAGAGGTACAATCACTTCCCTACTCCTGCTGGCCAAGCTATTCCTGATAAAAGCCAGGATGCTGTTGGCTTTCTTGGCCACCTGGGCACACTGCTGCCTCATGTTAAGCTTTCTGTTCACCAATACCCCCAGGTCCTTTTCTGCTGGGCAGCATTCCAGCCACTCTTCCCCAAGCCTGTAGTGCTGTATGGGGTGGTTGTGACCAAAATCCAGGACCCAGCACTTGGCCTTGTTGAACCTCATCCCATTGATCCAACCTGTCCATATCCCTCTGTAGAGCCTTCTTACCCTCAAGCAGATCAATACTCCCACCTAGTTTGGCATAGTCTGCAAACTTACTGAGGGTGCACTTGATCCCCTCATCCAGATCATTGAAAAAGGTATTTAAGCAAGACTGGCAGGAAAACCGAAATGAACAAAAGTGAAAAAGAAGTGGTATCAAGATCAGAGTCAAATTGGCATGTCCAGCTGGCTGGGAATTTGGCAACGTGGGAGGGCAGTGCACTGTAAAGACACCAGTTATAGCTCTAAATATGATAGCTCAAGTACTAAAAGCCTAAATATAGATTAATTAGTATTTTGAAGCAAATATGACATAGTGGTACAATCCTGGATACAGTATCAAAGTTTATCCATATCCAGAGGAAAGAATTAAACAGTGATGAAAAGGATAGGGAAGTTTTATAAAGAAGATTAAGGGCTTCTCTGTATATATATTGAGCTTAAGAGGGTGAGAACACAAAGAAAAAGATGGACTTTCATACAATGCATTGAAGAAAGATGAATTAGTCATGCAGGAAAGGACTGAGCACAAATAATCCCATGTTGTTTCTCCCTCCAATTCTGTTTTTTTTCCCAACAAACATGCTTTTTGCTAGGGTATACCGTGTTTAGACACCACCATTTTGTTAGACTAGCCCAGATGTGACTTTGGCCCATGCCAGCTGATGATCTAAGCAATGCCCCAGCAGCATCTAGGATGAAGCCTGGGCTGGGAGCTATTCCCAACCTTGAGAGCGACAAGTGTTTTAGAGACAAGGAGAGTTAAATAGTGTAATGCTTTCAGCTAATCTACCAAAACCAGACTGACAGATGGCTCTTCCTCCCTCCAAAAAGAAGGGAGAGGAAGAGGATAAGGAGATTTACAGGTTTAGAATGAAGTAAACTACTTTAATGAAGTATTAATATTAAAATTAAAATTAAAAAAAAACAAAAACAAAACCCAACAAAACCAAAAGGAAGAAAATAATGAAATAGATACAATATATACAAAAGCATGTGAAGCTCCCAGGATGACGATTACATCACCAGCAGGCATCAGGAAAAGTCCCCAACTGGACTCTGTGATTGACAGGAGCTGGATTCCAGATCTGGAGTCAGGAATGCTCTGATTGGGATCAGAGGTGGATGAACAGACAGGGTCCTCCTCAGACGTCGGTCATTGAAGTAAAATAAATTGACCCTTTGATCCCTCAGCTTTTCTACTGAGCATGATGCAGATGGGATGGAACACCCCAGCTGGTCAATTTTTAGGTCACCTGTCCTGTCCACTCCTCCCTACAGGTGTGACCCCTCTTCATTTTTCCACTCCCGACCCTCCAACAGGACAAATAACAAAATTCCCTGCCCTTGGTTGTTACAGTAATAAGTATAAGCAAGGGCCTCTCTGCACACCATCCCTTGGGATAACCAGGTCTTTTCACTGTGAGAGAGAACAGTTCTGAACAATGTGCTGCTAATTTCAGAGTTCAGTCAGTTAGAAGAGGCCTAGCTAGAAAAGTTAATCTGTAAAACAGAAAATTGTTTCTGTTTTATCTCAAACCAGGAAAAATAGCATTGGCCTGACCAGACCTGTACTTGTTGGCCAGAGAATGACTACCTGGGCTCAGTCTATGCAGCCACAGGTTGCCCAGGTTGCTACCTGGGTATCAACAATCTCTGCTGGTAGGTCCAGATGATTGTTCCTAATGTATGCTCTTCAGACCACCTCCTGACAGTACAATCCAACCTGCAAAACAACTGGCAAACTGCTTTTTAATCCTGCATATATATTCTATGCAGTAATAATGTGAAGTGGTTCTCACTGCAAAGCGAGGAGAAGCAGAGCACTACCACTCCTAAGAGAGAAACTGCTCTTCTCTCTAGGTAAGAAACAAACCATGCGTGTAGTTCACTCACATTTGCTGGATGGCTTTTCGTCAAGGGCCAAAAAGTGAGGTCTTATTTCTCACTGCACATCTTTCTGCTGAAACGTATTCTCGCAGAGCTGTTAGTTTTCCGGTTCTGCTATGTCTCTGCTAGATAGATACCAATTAGTGTTTCTTCCTTCAGCTGCTGAGGTGTGTTCTGGAAAAGCATGAAGACATGAACTTTCTGCGAGTGTTTACAAGAAACAGGCTATTTGTTGCTGCAGACAAAAGCTAGTCTTTGAATTCAAACTGTAAATTAGTAATATAGAATGAGTGAAGAATGTTTATTAATTTTAGACAGGCAAAGTATTCTAATAACTCTGTGGAGAGAAAAGCAAACAAGTGCCTGTTAAAATGAACCCTTATATCTGAAAGAAGGATGGACTGAATGGGTTAAAGTTGAGCAATTAAAATAAATGATTAACTTTGAGCAATGCAAAGTGGCAGCTGCCTAGTTGGATTTCGAGTTTTGCTGTGATTTTAATGGGGCAGGATTGTTCTCTGGATGCCTTTAATGTGTAAAAGGAGGAGGGAGTATCTCCAAAGACAGTTAATTAGTCCAGCAGAAAACTGTCTAGAAAAGACTGACTTTGCTATGCGGAATCTCTGCGTCAGCTTAGAATCGTAGGATGTGCTGGGTTGGATGTTAGCTCTCACAGCTGCCTCACTGAAGGCTCAAACAAGTGCTCCTACCAGCACCTGGAGAAAATGGGACTACAAAGACATATCTATGCTTTTGTGGCACAACACTCAGGATAGGCCTGTAATGAGAAGCTATGGGGACTCTCAGACTCTTGTCCCTGGAGTGACTGTAAAACTTACTTCTGCAGCAAGTGCTGTCATAGCCCCTGCCTCTAGCTCCATAACTTCACAATGTTTAAGGTGGCCTGACCTATTCCTTTACTCCAGCAGCTCAGCCTTGCTGTGATACTACCTCTCTCATTCTTTTCTGCTCCTGTCTATACGTCCCTTACAGGGAACTGATCTGCAGTCAAAGTAATTTTAGGGGTTTTAAAGTTCCAGTTTAACACAAATCTTTATTCTCCTCTGATCCCTTGGACTGAAAGATTTTCCTGCCAGCATGAGGCAGGGTCCAGAGGCACAGAGGAGCAGGTGGTGCCAGTTCCCATCAGCCAGTGAAGCTCTGGCAGCACTGTAAAGCGAGGGGCCCAGCTGCACTGCAATGACCAAGCTATGAACGTGTGATGCAGGCTAGTCAATGATCGTTCCCACAATCATATCTTGCCCTAACTGTAAAACTCCATGCAGTAAACTAACAATGAGTTCCTGTACCGCAAAAGAAATGGGCTCAGTCTCTCACTCTCGTGTAAAGTTAAAAGTCTAGGAGGAACTGACAAGCTTTCCCTCAACTTTCTTCCCTAGATGGAGTCCTGATGTTCCAGCAAGTGCCTCTGGTAGAGATCGATGGGATGAAGATGGTGCAGACCAGAGCCATCCTCAGCTACATAGCAGGGAAATACAATCTCTATGGGAAAGACTTGAAGGAGAGAGCCCTGTACTGTAACACCTCCTTTCACTTAATGAGCAATCTGTTATTTGATAGCTGTATTTTATATAGCAAATTCAATACTGTAAATCCAGTAGACAGTCATGAGAAAGGCAAATGCACTAAAAAGCAAGGACTCTAGCCTTTGCTTAGGTTTTAACCACTGCTTCTGAAACACTGGTGAACATAAACAGGCTTTTAGTCCTTTTAAAAAATATTTAGCTTTACTTTCTGTTTAGTTTTGGCTGTAAAAATTGGCACTATGGCAGTGATATAAAATTTCTAAATTGCTTTAGCTAATTTGAAAACAGATGATATAACTTCTGTGCTCTTTTCTACTGTTTTCTCCCCACCGATAGGATTGACATGTATGTGGAAGGCATAACAGATCTGATGCAAATGATTTTGATGTTTCCTTTCTCTCCACCTGAAACAAAGGAGAAAAATATTGACTCAATTAAGGAGAGGGCAACCAACAGATACTTCCCAGTCTTTGAAAAGGTAAGAGAGTGAGGATGTGTCTATAAAACTTGCATTTACAACTATCAAAAGGTTTTCCAAAAATAAAAACATGCTTGTAGTGCAGGCCAGTTCTGAATCCTCAGCTTTCTTGGCTCTCTCACAGGAGGAATATAGCAGTATGTCTTCTCTATTTGTTGGTTTGTGTTCTCAGGACTGTGGTATGTGAAGATCTACAAAGCAAACAAAGCAGTAAGTTCTCAGCTACAGAGCAAAACTTTTCACTAAAGTAAAAGCAAGCACATATGATTTCTTTTTTCCCTGAGGAGATAGTCCTGCACTTAAAATGGTTTGGGAACCTTGTCATTAGAAGAATGCAAAAATCCCTTGCAATTAAATCAGGTAGAGAGGAGTACTTTAGTAAAACAACAGTCGTAGATTTCTGCACATCCCACTTTTGAAAACAACAAACCAAACCCAAATGACTTGGACATCTGGCAACATTTCCTGGTTTTATAACATTCATCTAGTTTGATGGAAAACAATAATAAAAGCTGAACACCCCAGAAGTTCTTCTGACTATAATAACTTATTTGCAAAGGTAGGGGAGTAGTCAATAACCAATAGCTTTGGTTAGCTGTTATAATTCTGCATTTCTACGTTTGCTTCCTGGTATCAACACTGGACATAAATTCAAATGAAATATCAAAATGGCAATTTTATAAATTCTCCAAGGTAATCTCTAGTGCCTCCGTTATCCCTATTTCTAATTCTATGACTGGGACTAGTCCACTTAAGCGAGTGGTTTTGTCCCTGCTCCCAGTGCCTATCGACACCAACACTCATTATTACCAAGTGATCAAAGTTTGTAGTCTGTGCACTACAAGAGTTCAGATTTTTTAGGCTCACAGCTTCCAGCTGCACACTCCACCCTGAAATTTCAGGTGTAACCGCTGTTTAGCTTTGCAGCTGTGCTGTGAGGCTTAGCTGCCAGGTGTCATATGTCCCACTGCATTTGCAGCCCACCTTCTCTTCTATTCTACAGGTTTTGAAACAACATGGCCAAGATTTTCTCGTGGGCAACAAATTCAGCTGGGCAGATGTTCAGCTAATTGAAGCCATTTTAGCAGTGGAGGAGAAAATACCTGCTGTGCTGTCGGGGTTTCCTCAGTTGCAGGTAACTTTGCTATTGAGCAAGCTGCTGCTCAGGAGCTAGAAGACAATGCTTAAGCTATCATCTCTACGTGCTATGTGAACCAGGAGTGTGGGCTCTTTGAGGAACTGTCAGTGTTGTATGTTTGCTTAACACCAAGCCCAAGAGGGAATTGGTTTAGTCGGTTTGTTATAAGCTGCAAGACACTGTGCTCCTGATTAACCCTGTTGAGGTATGCCTGTCTCTGAGTGGTGTATGTGGGGATTGAGTGTGCCCTCAGTAAGTTTGCAGATGACACCAAATTGGGCCATAGTGTCTATCTGCCTGAGGGTAGGGAGGCCCTTCAGAGGGATCTAGATAGGCTGGATTGCTGGGCTGAGGCGAATGAGATGAGATTCAACAAGGCCAAGTGTCGGGTCCTGCACTTTGGCCACAATAACTCAATGCACCGCTATAGGCTTGGGGCAGAGTGGCTAGAAGCCACCTGGGAGTGTCAGTTGATGCTGAGCTGAACATGAGCTGACAGTGTCCCCAGGTGGTCAAGAAGGCCAATGGCATCCTGGCCTGCATCAGGATCAGTGTAGCCAGCAGGAGCAGGGCGGTGATCATCCCCCTGTACTCAGCTCTGGTGAGGCTGCACCTCAAGTACTGTGTTCAGTTTTGGGTCCCTCACTACAAGAAAGACATCAAGGCCCTAGAATGTGTCCAGAGAAGGGCAACAAAACTGCTGAGGGGTCTGGAGCACAAGTCCTATGAGGAATGGCTGAGGGAGCTGGAATTGTTTAGTCTGGAGAAGAGGAGGCTCTGGGGAGATCTACAACTTCCTGAAGGGAGGTTGTGAAGAGGAGGGGTCAGCCTCTTCTCCCAGATAACTAATGATAGGACTCGAGGGAATGGCCATAAATTGCACTGGGGGAGATTTAGATTAGGCATCAGGAAAAACTTTTTCCCCCAAAGAGTGGTCAGGCACTGGAATGGCCTGCCCAGGGAGGTGGTGGAGTCACTGTCCCTGGTGATGTTCAAGAACCATCTGGACGAGGTGCTACAAGACATGATTTAGTAGCTTAATGAGTAGTATTGGTGATAGAAGGACAGTTGGACTAGATGATCTTGTAGATCCTTTCCAACCTTGGATTTCTAGGATTTCTATGCCTCCTCAATAGAAATAAACTAATATTGTCCCAAGGGAGTCTCTCATCTAAACTGCCTTCTCTTCGTTTTCCTGCTTCCTGCCAGTAGATGCTATCTAATACCAGATAACAAATTAAGCCTGTGATACAGCTTGACATGTTAGAGTTAGGTAGTGTGCAATTTTCTGTACTGGCTGGTATTACAGTTTTGGGATCCCGGTAACTTCACTTCATTTCTGCCTTCGAGAGTATGACTACAAACTCGCACCCTAGCATTAAGCCACACTTTTCTTTCAATAATCAACTCAATAAAACTGAGAACGAATTCTCTGCCTGTGTGGCATGTACAAAGTCTGAAACCAAGCAGAAGTGAGGCACTTCTGCCATGAGATTTGACTAGTAATGAGAAGCTTCCAGGCACGCAGTGTGCTATAGAGCCCAGCACATGGGCAAACCTGGGGCATGACTGCAGGAGTCATTAGAAGCAGAGATACAGTGGACCCAAGTAGTCTGTGCCTGGAAAAAAAGCAGGTAGTGTTCCATAGTCCTCCTGTGTGCCTGTTATCACATTAATAAAGCAGTGTAGGCAATGCCAACTTGGGTTAAGGAGGTAAGGCTTGAGGTTATGCTTCTTTGTGCTTGCAGACTGCTAATTTGAGGGGCGCACTCAAAGACTTTGGCTTTATTCCCATTAACAAAAGAAACAATTCAGCATCAGACTATTAAAATTAGGTTTTCTGTTAGCAACTTGTGAGGAAAAGGGCTTTTAATTTTTTTTAATGCCTTTAAAAAAAAAAAATTAAATCTCAACCCCAACAGTTTATACGTGAGCTTAGTGTGACAGAATGAGGCACTTCAGCCACAAAGTGGGTAGTAGAGTGTGTCAGGTTTTACCCCATATGCAGTTTTGCTGCCTCAGGTAATTCTTGCCTCTAGGTCTAATCTTCCATCTAAGCTGTTTTAGCCAGTAGGCATGGGCACAGTTCAGTTGAAGATATGCATTGAATTATGGAGGGATTCCTTCACTGCCAGAAGGCAAAGAGTTTCTAAAATCGGTGGTTACTTATTTCGGTTTTTACTTTTCTTGCTCCTTCTTGCCCAGAGAAGTTGTGGATGCTCCTGAAAGTGTTTAAGGCCAGGCCAGATGGGGCTTTCAGCAACCTGCTCTAGCAGGAGGCATCACTGGCCATGGCAGGGGAGTTGGAACTTGATGATCTTAAAGGTCCCTTACAACTCCCTTCCAAATGCAAATGATTCTTGTATTTTCTCCTTATCCTTCCAGTACCTATAAAGAAGAAGAAATTATATCTATACATTTGCCAGCAAGAACTGGCTGTTGTTCTGTGAAGCTCCTCTCATGTATCTAAGGTTCTCATGTATCTAAGATTGCTACCTGTGGGGTCTCCAGCTGCTCATAATCTGCATCACTGGGTCCTCTCTGCCTTTCTGTGCAATGAGATGTGTCAGGATCCATGACTCAGTTGCCTTAACACAGACATCTCTTGCCATCTGGAATGCACAACTCTTCCCAAATCCTAGTCCTGGCCTCCAGCTGCTGCTCCAGAAGGGAATATGTCTCCCTGAGGGGCTGTGTTATATCTGCTGGCCCTATGTAGATATTTTTTGCTTATCCTGAGCTGCAACACAGTATGAGAAACCTCTACTGGACAATTGAGTTCAGCCAAGGATGCCTCCAGCCATTTCGTCTTCAGCCATGCAATCCCAGAAATGCTGGGACAGTGGGACAACAGTGGCCATGCTAGATGCAAGCAGAGCTCGGATACTTACATAATGTAGTAAAAATGGAAATTGTGTTAACATACATCATGGTTTGCCCACACAGGAAAAAAAAACCATCAATGAAAAGAACCAGGTCGTGAGCTGGGTTAGTGTACTTGTGCCTTCAAAGCTATTCCCTGGTGCTCCTGGATATTGAATTTTTTCCTTCAGTTTCTCTCAGGCAGCAGAGATTTAGCTGTTGTCTGCTCCAGTACTGCCTTCGTTGGTAAGAAGAGGAGTTTTGCAGCAGCTTGGCACTCCTGTTGGACAGAAGTAGATAGTGTAGGTGGCACAGAGACCTGAACGAGTGTTAGGATCTTTTCTAGCAGCAGGGGGAAGCAGTTGTGTGCAAGAAGCACCGTTACCTACTGGAGTAGCTGCAATTTCCCTCATACTCTGTTGTTTCTATTTTTTAGGCTTTTAAGAAAAGAATGAGCAATATGCCTACAATTAAGAAGTTCCTGCAGCCCGGCAGCCCAAGGAAACCCCCACCAGATGATTGTTATGTAGAAACTGTGCTGAAGATTTTCAAGAAATGAATGCCTTGCTGCCTTCAGTGACACCCACAATACTGGGGGGAAAAAAATCCCAAAACCTAAACCCTGAAAGGAAGTAGGAAGCTTAGTAAATTGGTATTGTTGTAGTTAAAACCAAGAGCAGAAAACAAAACCAAGAGCAGAACTCAAAACCAAGCCCAAACAACACAAGCTGAAATAAAGCATTCTGCTTACTCTGGCAATGTCACAGCAGGTTTGTCTTTACTGATATCAAATGCTCCACAAAACATGAAATGAAAGGCATATGGAAGCAAGAACTATTTGTAGGGCAGGGAAATAACGTGTTTGGAAAAAGACTGATGCAGTGTTAGCGGTGTCAGAATGTAACTTCTTGAAGAAGATATTTTTCTGGATGGAAATAGGCTTTAGAATAAGAGCTATGGAAGAGAAAAAAGAGAGTACTCACTGAATCACTAACCCTTCAAGAAGTAGACTTGTTTTGGGAGCAATTTTGTAAGTACTTTCTATTGCATTATTTTTACAGTATTGAGTGAGCAAAAGTGAAGTGAAGCTTGTAGTACTAGTTTCATCTGTTGTTACCAAAGCCAAATCTCTTTGGTTTCTCGCACTTCCCAGGTCTTGCCGAGGGAACCAGCTTTTATAATGTTCCATTATTTCCTTCCTCTGCCTTTTTAATGTGATTCTTCCAGACACCTTAGTTTGTTCTTCCTGATGCATCTCTTCAGGAGATGAACCACTTCAAAGGGTGGGGAGGGCAAAGCCACATCTGCAAACAGATGTGTTCATGCTTCTATCTCTGCATTCATCTCCCATTTTGAGGGACTCCCAGCTGCTTCCTAGCCCTGGTTCTGGATACCAACAGCCAGCTACATCTTTGTCCTAGTAAAACAAGCACTAGGCTCCCCTCTCTGGCTCTGGGGCGATATACATGCTATTAAACTCGCCACATCCAAACAGCCTGTTGTGGCTGGGCCCTAGCATGGACTGACTGTGACTGTGATGGGCACAGATCAATAACCCCGGAGCAAGTTGCTGTCAGACAAGTAACACGAATGGCATCTTCCCATGCCTGTGCCCTAGCACTGCCTGGTGCTTGATGGGATCCTAGCAGAATTCCAAAGGGCAAAGCCTGAGCTGGAGCTGTCACTTTGCACAGAGTGAAATAGGGGCAGCCTGGGAGTGGTGCTGCTTCGGCAGCACTGAGGGGCACTACCCACCCTTCTGGCAACGTGCTGGGGACCGGTGACGCTAAGGTGGTCACAGCTCCTTCCAGTGAGGCCTGTCTGCAAAGGTGGAGGTGGTTCACAAAATAGCGTTGGGGAAGGGAGGGCAGCACAGGTTCCATGGCTAGGACATCTCAAGCGCATTAAAGGTGCAGTAAAGTTGCCTAAATTTCCCTTATTATGAATTCTTCCCTGTGCAGGTAAGTTCAGTAATCATTTAGTAAGTTGCGCTCATTATCCCTATCCTGAAAAAACGTTTAAGTTTTCTTGGAAAATTATGGTGGAAAGTTTCTGCAACATTTCCTTGGACAAACTTCTTGGAAATTTTCCTGGACAACAGGATGACCAGGAGCCAGCAATGTGCCCTTGTGGCCAAGAAGGCCAATGGCAGCTTGGGGTGCATCAGGAAGAGTGTGACCAGCAGGTCAAGGGAGGTCATCCTGCCCCTCTGCGCTGAGGAGGCCCCATCTGGAGCACTGTGTCCAGTTCTGGGCTTCCCAGTTCAAGGACAGGGAACTGCTGGAGAGGGTGCAGCAGACAACTACAAAGATTAGGGGCCTGGAGCATCTCTCTTGCAAGGAAAGCCTGAGGGACTTGGGTCTTTTTAGAGAAGGCTGAGGGTGGATCTGCTCAACACCTATAAATACTTAAAGGGTAGGTGTCAAGAGGAAGGGGCCAGTCTTTTCTCAGTGGTGCCCAGAGACACAACAAAAGGAAATGGGTGCAAACTTGAAAGTAAGAAGTTCCATCTAAACATGAAGAGGAACTTCTTTACTTTGAGGGTGGCAGAGCATTGAAATAGGCTGCCCAGGGAGGTGGTGAAGTCTCTGTCTCTGGAGGCATTCAAAGCCTGCCTGGATTCGTTCCTGTGCAACTTGCTCTAGGTGGACCTGCTTTGGCGGGGGGGGGTGTTGGACTAGATGATCTCCAGAGGTCCCTTCCAACCCTTTGTCGTTCTGTGATTTTGGTCCTGTGTGAAGAATGTGCCACTCAAAAGAATTGCAGGTCTGATATCAAGGTCAGCTGAGGCTGAAGGGAGGAACGGACCCACATTGCTTTCCCCCTGGATCTCTGCTCCAAATACCGAGCTGCTGGGCACAGCCGTGGCAGCCATTGTGACTGGCATTGTCACCTTGCTCCACAAGACTATCAGTCCTATTTGGTGGTGACCATCTAACCCTCTGGGAGTCACAGTTCTTGTGAAGATCTTCTCTGGAGGTGGTTCCCTACTTAGCCAGCGTGCCAACACATGGGGTCTGTGCTGGCCTGCCTCACCCTCACCAGTGAAAGCAGCAGGTCTCATACAGTTGCTGGAAAAAGTTGCTTTTCCTATAAAATCCAGGAGGCTGAACTTATTTGTTAGCAGTTGGCAATGCTGTGGCTGCAGTACTGAGGTGCGCCCTGTCATCTTGCATCACCAGGCACTTTTGCGCTGTCCCAGGAAGAAAGCCACTGCGTACCTGCCCATGCAGTGACACTACCTCCCTCGTAGCTGCTACAGCAGTCATGTATATCTCCATGCCACCTGTGTGGCTGCTACCTCTCCATACTGAGCAACACTACAGGCTTTGAACGTGAAAGCGGAATTACTGTGCGCTGGTTGGTATGTCATTAGCTTATACATCTGCAAAAGGTCAAAATGTAGTCAATGTCACCATCTTTAAATTAAGGCCTGTGGGTGAATTGGACTTTTTAAGGCCTTGCCTCAAAGTTTTCCTTGCAAAACTGATTATTTTTCTATAGACCAATAATTTCAAACATTGTGTATGATCTTACCAATATTTTGTATTTGGGTTACAAATATATTATCTCTTGAGAACGAAGTGTCATGGAAGAAATGGGCAATCTGTTTTGCAGGCTCAGGTAAGGCAGAAGTGGTTTATTTCTACAGCTGTAGGACAGAACACAGAGCAACAGAGGTTCAGCTTCTCTTGAGATTAAAAGAAATATATTAGGGCTTATATACATTTACAGTGGACGATAATTGCCTTGTGAAGAGGCCTGATGCAGCAGAGCAGCATCTGCATCGAAGGAAACTTCCTTCCAGCTGGTGTCCATAGCCAAATCTGGTGCTTAATATTGCCATGACAAAAGCATAGAGAAAGAAGGTTTTCAGGTGTGAAATGGTCTGGAAGCCCTGATATTGCCCACCTATCCATGGCATGCTGCTTTCCGTTCTGGCTGGACACTAGGAGTCCAACCATCAGCCCTACTCTACAAAGTCCTCCCCTACACCATATCCCTCAACACCATGAGAGGGAATGGCTTCCAGCTGCAGCAGGGTAGGTTTGGACTTGACATTAGGAAAAAATTCTTCACAGAAAGAGTGGTCAGTCACTGGAATTGGCTGCCCAGGGAGGTGGTGTAGTCACCATCCCTGACTGTTTCAGAGTAGATTAGATGTGGCGTTGTGGGATATGGTGTAGGGGAGAACTTTGTAGAGTAGGGCTGATGGTTGGACTCGATGATCCCAAGGGTCTCTTCCAACCTAAATGATTCTATGATTCTAACATACTGTCTCCGTGGGGAAAGAATCACATCCAGAAGGGAGAAAGGTCCAGGGGCTGGAAGCGTGGAGGGGAAAAACAGGGAATAATCACAGGTAACTGAGACAGTTTAGAATTTGCCAAGAATACACATATCAAGATTGCAAACTAAGAATGAGAGGGAGAAAGGGATCCAACTAGCGGGAACTAGAAGGAAAGCTGAAAGCTTTGCATGCTGTCATTTGGAGACATAGCCCTAAAAGCAGTAGTAAGCAGGTAATATCCTATTCACCACCTCTTCTTTCTCTGCCTACATGGAGATGGCAGGAGCTGTTGATGTTAGCCAAAGAAAGATGGCTACTTTCAGCTGAACATCAGAGCATTGCTTTGGTTTTGCTCAGGCAAGGTCTTGTATTTGTTATTCAAACCATTGTGTAAGGAACCGCTGGCAAAAAGCCTGTCATGATAGAAAAAATTCAAGCTCAGTAGCACTGAGAACACTTGCTGGTTTCTAGGTAACCCACTTGCTCTTCAAAATGTGTGGGAAAACACTTAATGCCCTTCACATACCCAGTACCAAGTGTTAATGCAGGAGGATCACCGGAGAAAAAAGACATTTTCTTTCTCTTAATTTCTCTCTTTCCTCTTCCTTTGTAAACATATGGATTTCTGAGACAGTTACATTGCACACTTACCCTGCTAGGGTCTGAAATGTTTCTTGGGTCATAATGTGTGAGCTGCACTTTTTGAGCGTGCTGAACACAGGCAGCACCACTTTGGAAAACCACCACCACAGAGGACCTTTGTTTTAAATGATATGAAAAAAAAAACAGAGCTGCATTTCATTTCTACAGCAAGGCAGGGCTGGGTATGTCCCAGCAGGTCTCGTTAGTCACAGATGAGGCTCTCTTCTCTGCAGTCCCTGTTCCCTCAGCTATTAAAATAATGCGCTACAATTTGTGTCCACACCTATTTTCCTTGCAAGTTTTCCTTTTGCAATTTTAAATATTGGCTCATAATTTTGAACACAGCTCCAACCCAAATTAAAATAATTCTGATATGCTTTATATAGAGAGGAGAGTTCACAAGGCCTGATGTCACATGGTCAGTATCTTGTCTGGAAAAACAAAACGTTAAAGTTTTAAAGGAAGAGACAGAATGGAAACAAGCTGGGGACAACAACAGCAGCTGGGGTGAATATTCACCCCAAAGTTATTAGGGTATCTTTAACATTTCCACTGTTTTAACTCTTGGATGGTCAATCTGAACCTAGATGTTCTTAAGAGGTCAGAAACCTTCAGGCATGCAAGACAAATGACACTTCTATAGCATTTTCCAGAATACTTTACAAGCCCAGTGAAGTGACATTTCCAAAAGCCCCATTAATTTGGGAGACAGGCGGTATCATATTTTTCACAGGCTACTAACTGTGTTGAAGAAGATTTGCCTGAAATCTTCTTCTAATGGGACAAGAAATGTCAGTGTTTGGATAAATCACCCTCTGAAGACTCCTACTCCTCTCCTCTACCCCTATGGGAAGGCTGAAGGGACTGGGTTCGTCTAAACTTTTAACTGTCTCAGTTGAGACACCATCCTTTCAAGTACTTTGGATATCAGCTGTAGCTCAAGTGTGGTGAGGGATTCCTCCTGAATTTAGACCTATTTAATGGAAACTAAACAGCTAAAGTAGATGTAGATGTCTAAAAAGTTAGGTGAGATGAGTTTTCCCAACTTGTCTACACCCTGATTAACTTTTATGCTTGAACTCATGTTTTCATACCTTGAAGTCCTCTGACATGGTGGGTTCTCAAGTCCTTTTAGGAGTTGTCACTGGACCTCGGATACCTCCTAGAGTTTATCATAGCCAGGCCTACAAATGATTAACCCAGCCAAGCTACCTAAGAGTGAGCTTGCATTTGCGAAGCACTACCAGACACACCTCGGTGCATGTGTCTATGCAGGGGAAGCTTTGGTCTCCCACATTATCCTACATTCTGCATCACAAGTCATGTCTGTCCAACAACGCAGGAAACACTGTTTCCAGCACTGTAGTTCGATCTTTTACTCTTAAAAAACCCCTGTGCTGACAGCAAATGTCAGCACTCCCAGAAGCCTAGAGGGGAAAGCAGTCTCTTCTCAAACAAGCAAATAAAACATTCTTATGCGGAATTCTGTTTCATTATAAAATATGAACAAATTATTTTGAGCTAGATGTTAACAGAAAATAAAATGTGGGCAGTTTGTGGTTCTACAGCGATACCAAGAGTGCTGCTGCACTTAGCACAGATGGCTGAGGCTCTCCAGGACAGCTCTGCAGGGCTGGCCATCATCCTCATGGCAAATGCCACAGAGCTGGGCTCTCCAGAGCAGCAGCTGGAAGCTAGTGGACAGTCTGGAACATGCACAGCAGTGTGGACACCTCTGTAGGTGACTGAGCTCCACTGCAGGCTTTCTGAGGCTGGAGAGAAGAACCTCCCCAAACATAAGAATGGGACAGAGCAAAATAAGAAAGAAAAGAGCCCAAACCAGAAGATGGAAGCTACATGATGAACTGTTGGTGAGGAGTCCCCTTCTGTGAAGCCTGACTCCCCTCACATGTGGTAGAGGGTTTGGAGTGTTCTATTTGGGGAGTAGGCACCTCCTAGACATTTCACTGGTGACTGTTTTGATGCCTTGTCCTTCTGTGGTTCTAGCTTTAAATAACTAAGCTTATTTTACTGTCAAGCATGGAACACATTGGTCTAACAGGCACAGAATCACAGAATGGTAGGAGGTGGAAGGGACCTCTGAAGATCATCTAGTCCAATCTGCCTGCTGGAGTCTCTCCAGTAGTTCCTTGTCTTTCTTGAACTGGGGACCCCAGAACTGGATGCAGTACTCCAGATGTGGAGCACCAGTAGTGGAGACCGATGGGATGAGGAACATTTTCAGCTACATAGCAGCAAAGTACGTCTACAGGAAGGACCTGAAGGAGAACCCCCCTGTACTGTAACAGCTCAGTTTTTTGTTTGACAGACTACTACAATTCATACACCCTGTACAAGGTGAGAAGAATTTCCCAGCTCACAGTTACATTCAGGGTGAGTCAGCAGATTTTTATATTGCACATTGCTCTTACCCACAGGTGATGTCTACAACAGGATTAATCAATTAGATTAGGCAGGCAGGATGGGGCATGGGAGTTTATGCTGTATCAACACTTTGAAGTCAACAGAGTTATCACAAGAAAGCAGTCAAGAGTGCAGAGGGCAGTTTGTCTGATGCCGCTCCTCGTTTACTGTTTCCTACAGTCATCTTCAGTGTGCATTTTCACCAGGTCAAATTCAGGGAAATATTTTTAACAGAAAAAGAAAAAAAAAAACCTTCTATGTCCAGGAATGAAATTCAGCAGAAAAATGTCCTGAGGGAGTATCCCCCATCATCCTTAGTGGAAAAGAAGTGCAAAGGAAGCCTATGAAGAATTCAGGCTGAATTAGTTGATGTGACTGACATAAAGCATCAATCAGTTAAAAGTAAAAAACCATAAAATATTAAAATAAACTTTTGATTGCTATCACAGTATTTTATTTTTTAGTCTTAGGAGTTTTTCAGCCCTTCCACTTATTTTTAACTAGCAGGTTGCTAAACAATGAAAATGGGAAGCATGCCATTTTCTGCTGGCACAGATGTTCCCAGTGACCATGAACTCTCATGAATCTTACATTTATTTGTACATGGTCAGCATTAATCGGGAATTTATTCTCTGTAGGTGAGAAGTGACTAAACAGACCTAAGTGGTTTTGTTCATTTAAGAAATAGGAGTTTCCTATCAGCAGAAGCCTGTTTGCAATCCTCTTTGTAGGAGGGGCTACAGACCTATATAAACTCAAGGCAAAGGTACTGAGAGTTTAGCCAGAGTTATACTGTGTACAAGGTAAGCTGTTTGGGTTTTGGACATGCATAGGGAATTAGAAACTAAGTCAGTGAATGGAGTTTATGGACTAAATACTTGCACGTACTTTCTTTACTAATATGGTCATATGTTAAATTATTAACCAACCGCTTTCTAGGAGTGAAGATTTTAGATCTCAAAAGTGTGGAGTGCTTTGCCTCACCCCCTTCTTCCTATTGTAGAGAAGATGATATGTTACTTAAAACAAGGCGAATATGTGGGTTTTGTAGCCGTTTGTCTTCTGCTGCTTTTAATGCTATAGCTTAACTGTTGACACAGTGTGAATAAGTGTGAAGCTAGTATAAACTAGGCACTGTCTCTGTGTTTGCTGCTTATGTGCTTGCACTGGTTCTGAATGGGGAGGATGAAAGTTTGCCCAGAAACTGTTTACTGCTTCGAATTACAGAAATGAGATGGAACGGAGCAGAGCAGATACTGCTCTTGGCCTCTTGCTGTGGTAAAGACAAATCTAATGTTACAAGAGACAAAACTAAATTCCATATCTTCAGGTGCTTGCCTGAAGAAGTGAGAAGGGTGGGGAGTGTTGTAAATGAGATTGAATATTTGCAATGGGGGGAAAAAAATCCTTCCTGTCACTTTATAATAGAGTTAGATAATGGTTGCTAGAGAAAGCACTGCAATTACTGAGTTTATGTTGTGCATACGATTAAACAGTAAACTGTACCCTGAGATAATGCCAAAACACACAGAGCAGTGTATCTTGTGCACCTTATGTTTTGGTCAGAACAGAATGCTTTGGGATGCAACTGGGTTTTGATTTGCTTATTTGTTTGTTCTCTGATATGGGTCAATCTCTCCCAGTACAGAGTTCTGCCTAACTGAACTGCACATGGAAAAGGTATCTTAAGGCAAGATGATACAATGCAGTCTCTCAACATAGTCTTTTACCTCCCCTACTAATTTGATGAGTCTTGGAATGTAAATCATTGGTTTCAAACACGACAACTTTGAACAATGTTTGAGAATGAGTGAGTCAGAGACTCAAAACCAGCATTCTGAATCTTTATTTTGCAAATGTACTTCTTTATTCCAGGTAGCAGGAAATCAGGCCCATAAAAACATGTCTGGGAAACCCAAGCTGCACTACACCAATTCACAAGGCCGAATGGAATCAATACGGTGGCTACTAGCGGCAGCCGGGGTTGAGGTTTGCCTCCTTTTTTTATACTAAGAGCATGTGACAAATATGGATTTTTACTGTTCCTCATTAAAAATGTGACTGACCAGCAGTTTCAAGTTCTGCATTTAGGGCATTGCTGACCAAGCCAACAATGACCATTAGCTTACCCTAAGCAGGGGGTCAAGTTAACATTTCACTTCCAGGCATCCAGCCATACTGGTAGCACCATAAATGCCTCTTCCCTGTAGCAAAAGAAGTAATTTAAAACCACAGCAGCAGAACCTGGCTTCTTCTCTTCTGATCACAGTGGTAGAACACTTTCAATTTTGAAGACCTTCAGTTAAAACCCAAGGTCCAAAAGAGCAAAAAATGATGATGCCTACCTCAATGTAGCCTACCCCTGAAAGTACTGTATATTATAACACATAGTGATTGGGTTTAGCTCTAATTGTTTCTGACATTAAACTGGAGAGGCAGTGTGAGGATATGTGTGGTTTAAGAGCTGGGAGTTTTTGTCATGGTGATGGGCAACATGCCAGAAAGCTGCATGGGGCACGTGATGTATTCTCTTCATCCCTCCTTTTGCCAGCTTGTGGCAAAAAACCTATAACACAGTTCTGCTGCTGCAGCCTGTATTTACCTGGCCTCTCCTCCACCTGCACCATCTCTTGCCAGCACATCTCTGACCAGCTTCAACAGAAGCAGCATGATCATCGTTTGCTCAGCAGACAGGGTTTTATGCCTTCAGTCACCTCAGCTTTAGCCAAAAACTTACCTGCACAAAAATAGGAATTGCATGTGAGAGGGAAGAGAAGAGGATGTGACAGAGGCAAAATAAGTTTTTAAAGATACCACTTCCGAATCTGATTTTTTTTTTTTAAATAAAATTCTCCAAAGCTTAGCTTCTTGTGCCCTCACTGTCTCATGCAAAGCAGAAGTTAAAACATGCAATGACAACACAATTTTTCTTCTGTATTTCCTGCAGTTTGAAGAGTGTTTTCTGGAAACAAAGGATGACATGACAAAGTTACGGGAGGGTAAGTTTCCTTCACCTTTTAATAATTAGATGATGGTGATGATGATGATAGTTTATCTTAGCACACTTAAGAAGTCTTATGTCTCTCAAAAAGAAAATCTAAACTGGATTGTACAAGAGGTATCACACTGCAGTGTGTTATATGGTGTCATCCACCCAGTTTCTTCAGTCTTCACTGAATCACAGGTCATAGGTCAGAAAGGACATCTCAAGACCTTCTGCTCCAACCCCTCTCCTCAGGCAAGGCCACCTAGAGGCAGTTAGCCAGGATGGTGTCCAGTTGAGTTTTGAGTATCTTGAAGGATGGAAACTCCACGGCCTCTCTCTGGGCAACCCACACCAGTGTTCTGTCACTCACAGTAACAAAGTCTTTCCGTAAGTTCAAGTGATTGACTCCCCTGTGTTTCAGTATGTCCCCATTGCTTCCTGTCTACCACAATACAGATTTTTGTCATCAGGTCATCTTGTAATTCATTAGCATTTTAGGTTGCCTACAAAGTTGATGGTTTATATCTGTATGAAACTAGAGTTCTAGATTTCTGAGTTTAACCTGTACCTCTGATGCATTTCTGCTTCCCATGGCAACTACTCACCTTGCTATCTTTAGCTTCCATCTTTGTGGTTGTGATATTCACATTTCCTCCAAACCAAATCTGCAGTGTCTGTGCTCTTCCAGTTCACTTGGCTTTTCAAAGAAGTCTGAGCTAGGGTTGGCATTTGTAGTCCTGCTTTCCTTTAGGAATGATGACTTGATCCCCCTGCCACCTGCCAGCTTCAAAAAGTATTTTGAGACGTGAGCATGAATGAAATGTGCCTTTAATAGCGGGCAGTTCTCTGCTGCTTGCCTTACAGCAGATACAGATGAATGTAGGTGATCAGTTATTTGAATCGAGAAGTATGATTCTATAAAGCAAATACTCTTGACTTGCTTCTCTGATCAGTTCCCAGAGCTTTTGACTTCTGCCTTGCTAGAATAAGGCTTCTGCAGACCAGTAGACAAGTAAAGGATTTACATGGCTACAGTTTCACACTAAGTGATGTTTCACTCTTGGGGGAATTTCATGAAACCCACCCATCATTCTCTGCTGCACACCCTTTCAGATTTATGTCATTGTGTAAAGTCAATATAGTAGTCACAAAGACAATATTTTATGTATTTATATTCATATTATATGTTGACAAGCCCTTAAACAGTGCAGATTTCCACAATATTTACCAAACCATGACAGAAACTGGCTCATTATGGGTCAGATCCTTCAGTCTTTCTCATCTGTACTAACCTTCATGAAAATATCTGAGCTAGGGCCATGCAGCATGGGACTTGTCTTTTTCCAATGTATGACTGCTAGAAGTTCTGCAGTTGAGTGCTTCTTCAGATTTCAATAAAGTTCAAGAAGCTGATTGCTATAATATGTTATTAACATGTCACTAAGAAAAGGCTCTTGGCTTCACAGTAATCTTTTTTACCACACTGTGTTATGAGGGTGAGGAAGACTGCCATAAATTAAAAATAATACAGTTACTTTGCTAAACAGCCACTAATGGCTCTCATTCAGAGACTGAATGCCTCCTTGTCTTGTCCCTTTTTCCACAGATGGATCCCTACTGTTTCAGCAAGTGCCAATGGTGGAGATTGATGGGATGAAGATGGTGCAGACTAGAGCCATCCTCAGCTACATAGCAGCAAAGTACAACCTCTACGGGAAGGACCTGAAGGAGAGAGCCCTGTACTGTAACAACCCCTCCTTTTTCTGTTAGACTACAGCTCATGCTACCTCCCTGTGTAACACAAGAATATCCCAGCTCACAGTTAGATTCAGGGTGACCCAACACCTTTTCATGCAGCACGGTGCTGGTGCCTGTGGGTAATGACTACAAGAGTAATAACCCACCAGATTAGATAGGCAGGATGATGCAAGAGAGTTCGTGAAGCTCAAAGGTCAATACAGCTATTGGAAGAGAGCAGTCAGGAGGGCAGTTGCTCTTCCTGATGCTGCTTTTCACTTTCTCCTGCAGTTTTCAGCAGCAGGCATTGTCACCATATCAAATTCAGGGAAATGTCATTGATGGAAACAAAAAACTTCACTCTCTAATATTCAGGAACTGGTTATGAAAGGGCAGGGCTCTTAGGGAACATTGTTTGACCTGAAGCATTTTTAAATGCTTCATTTAAATTAGCACAGGTAAACACATTTCAAGATATTTGTTAGAAATTATATACATCCACTTTTTCACTTACCATGTCTGACTGGATTTTTAGCACAAATTTGGATGACACACATGTCAGGTTCCAAAGGATTTGATATAGAGAAGTATCACCCCTACAGAAAAATGGAAGGGGTACAGTCTTTCAGTTTTTGGTTAGGCCCTTTGCACTTCACTCCTCCCTTTCCCCTGGCCCAAAGCTGCTGGACCCCAGGGGGAACTGCTCTAAGCTATGCCAGTATAGTGCTCTCCCGACCTACTGTGTTTGACTTGACCAACTGGATCTATTCCTTTCAGAATTGATATGTACGTGGAAGCACTATTAGATCTGAATGAGTTACTCATGACCCATCTCATCCAACCAGCGGATAAAAAGGAGCAGCATTTTGCTACTATTGTGGACAAGGCCACAAACAGATACTTCCCAGTCTTTGAGAAGGTACGTGGCAAAGGTACAGTAGTTTAATTGATATTGTTTTCCTGGGACTCGACCCTGCATCTATACAAACATTTTTTTATTGAGGAAAACGGAAAAGAAAAATTACCACTTAAATATAAACACTATGGTTTTGGTGGGGACTGGTCACTGGATGCAGACAGGACACTACAGCGGGGACAGAAGGCACTACAAATCTGCAGAGCTGCAAAAACCCGGGGCACACTGAGTTTCTTAAATGTCCGTGGTTTAGTCTGTATGTTGTTTCAGGAAAAAGACACTAATAGCACCAGCTTTTACATAAAGTTTCCTCTTGAAATGCAGACCTCCTCTCACCATGCGGGCTACGTAAAGCATCACAGCTCCCTCTGTGACACAAGGGGGGTGTCGAGACCATGAGGCACAGGTTACACATAGGGAGTTCCCAACGCAATATTCCAAAAACCCAAAGAGGAAACAAGTGAGAAGTGGGGGAGGGAGCTGCCCATAATTTGAAAGAGTCCAAAATATCCTTACTTTGCCCTGGGCTGAACTTAACCCTCTTGTAAATTTCATACAGGCATTTGCAGTGATGGCTGTACCCCATAAAGCTTAGCCACCAAGCAGTGCTGATCATTACATGAGCCACAACAGCCACCAAGTAGTGTTGATTATTACATGAGCCACAGACTTGAAGGCAAGAGAGGTACAATGCTGCTACCATAAAGAAATGCAGAAGAGAAAGGACTGATAAATTATGCCAAGGATGACAGTGTGTTCAGATCATTTGTTCATACTAGAGATGTTCTTCCTGCACTTCCTTCTTTCAAGCATAGCTCCATGCAGTGTATGGAGCTTTGAAGATATATTAAGTCACACAGACAAAAAAAAAAATCACATCTACTTCTGGTTCTCTGTTTCTAGGCTTTGAAAGACCATGGACAAGACTTCCTTGTTGGCAACAAGTTTAGCAAGGCAGATGTGCAGTTACTTGAAATCCTTTTAATGGCAGAAGAGTACAAGTCTGATATACTTGCACAATTTCCTCTCTTGCAGGTAATTGAATGGACAGTTTTAATGGGCAACGAATCAGAGGACCACTGATTTAAATTGGCTGAGAAATATGGGAGAGTAGGAGAGTGAGGAAAGAAGTGAAAGACAATCAAAATCATATATTCTAACTTTTACCCAATCTCAAATAGCGATGGTTATTGCCACCCTCACCTATTATGCCACAAAAGCATAATAGGATGAAGCATATAGATTATTCTGCAGGATCAATGCATGTTACTTTCAGAGCATAGATAGTATTTAAAATTCTAACAGTTACCATGGTTCTTAAGCCCAGTGCTGACTTTGGTTTTGTTTTGTAGAGTTTTAAAGCAAGAATAAGCAATATCCCTACAATCAAGAAATTCCTGCAGCCTGGCAGCCCGAGGAAACCACCACTACAGGAAAAAGATGTACCGAAACTGATGAAAATTTTCTACTGAGCACCAGCCTAAACCAACAGAAACCCGATTTCATGGTCTTTGTGTTTGCTGGGTGGTGGCAAAGTGATAGTAATGAAAACAGTGAAAAGGTTTTTGATCTCTCTTTCCTTAGCTACAGGACTAGTTTTAGCCTACTGCAAACACTTCCAAGGTAAATCTACATGAGCACACCAGCAGAGGAAACAGTTCATTGAACTGGGAGTTACACTGGACCACACAGGATGTCTTAACTTACTTAAGCAATTACCTGAAATAAAGTCTTACTATTGACACTCAAAATCAGTTTGTTCAATGACTTCTTGCTCATACATACTTAAGGGCTCTCTGGTTCCGTCTTTCTGGTGTTGCCAGGAACTGGGGGGGAATGACCAAACAGCAGGCAGTGTATCTGTTTTGGGAAATGCCGGGAGCAGCCTGCAGGTTCTGGTTTGAAGGGGATGATGGGTTTGGATTCAGCCTTCTTCTGAACTAAACTTGGAGTATGCTGGGAGGAGAGGTCCTACTGCACCTCTGTTTTGCCACTAGAAGTTCAAGCTCTTGCACCGTGGCTTCACCAATACTTCCTTTAAGAAAAGGTCTACTGTAGCAGGTAAAAGTAATTTGCAGGCTTGATTGAGAAACAAATGCTTGTCACCAACTGTAAAGCTGAAAACTTGTTTGAGGAAGGAGTCCGGTTGGTGTCAGGGGCCAGTGAGACCTTGAAATGCAGGATTTCATGTTAGCTTATGTCACTTTATATTAAATTCAGTTGCACAGAATTTGTACATTATGATCACCTAAATCAAGCTCCGCTATTGAGAAGCTAGCAAGACAGTTGAACATATAAATATGTATATTATTTAAGCACCAAATCAGCCAAGTACCCTAAAACCAACTAATGCTCATGTACTGGAAGTTTCAAGCAGGGCAGATTCAGGGCACTAAAACTCTTGCTAGCACTTGTGTCCAGCTCTGTGCCCCTCACTACAAGAAGGACATTGAAGTGCTGGAACGTGTCCAGAGAAGAGCTACCAAGCTGGTGAGGGGTCTAGAGAACAAGTCCTGTAAGAAGAGGCTGAGGGGAGACCTCATTGCCCTCTACAACTACCTGAAAGGAGTCTCTAGAGAGGTGGGCATTGGCCACTTCTCCCAAGTGAATAATGTCAGGACCAGAGGAAATGGGAGGATTAGATGAGATAGTAGAAAGAATTACTTCACTGAGTGGCCAGGGAGGTTGTGGAGTCACCATCCCTGGAGGTATTTAAAACACCTGTAGATGTGGCACTTCAGGGCATGCTCTAGTCCCTGAGATTGTTGGGGGTGGTGGTTGTTGTTATGGTGATGGTTTTTCAGGTGTGGTGGTGTTGGGGGTGTGGAGGTGTGGGTGTGTGTATGTATGTGTGTGTTTTGTTTGGTTGGTTGGGTTTTGGGTGGTTTTTTTTGTTTGGTTGGGATTTTTTTTTTTGTCTGGTTTTTTTTATGGTTGGACTCAATCATCTCAAAGGTCCCTTCCAATCATGAAGATTCTGTGATTCTGTAACACTGATAGTTCCATTGTCAGAAATTTCATGTGGCTGGAACCAGTTTTACTATCCAGAAAGGAAAAAAAAAAAACAACCCATGTTTTTCTGCAGCAGGGCATGTATTAATGGGCGTTGTTGCCAGGGCCATTTCCCTCCGGCCTCACCGAGGCATTCAGGCTGCCCTGGCAGCTGCTGGGCGCTGTCAGAAACTCGAGATGGAACCTTTGGCCGTGGCTGCCAGCTCTATGCCCAGCAAGCTCCCCTCCAGAGCTGGGCCATTTTGGGAGCCTCTGCACAAATCCCAGTCTTTGGCCAGGCAAAGCCCAAGCTCCTGGCATCCCTCGACAGGCAGCTGTGGCCCAGGCCTTTCCCCTGATCATCCCATCGCTGTTACCCTACCTGTATACCCTTAAGGTATATACCCTTTATATATATATATCTCGCCCATCACTGTGACCCTATATACCCTTAAGGGTATATACAGGCCTTAAAGGCCTTCTCCAGCTCCCTCCTGCTCCTGCCGCCATATCCTTCCTCTGAGGCACATGCTCAAAACCAGTGCAAAAAGTCGCTTCAAAAAATTCTGGGGACACGGCTGAAGTGGCTTTTCGCTCAGCTACACTAGTCGGGCCGAGTGACAAGATTTAACTGCAGGCAGCCGGCCCCCAGCGCCCCTTTCTGCTGCCGCCCCGCCAGAGGGAGGGAGGATGGGGGCGGGCAGCGGGCAGGCAGCCCGAAGCGGCCGCTGAGGGGAGGAGTGGGCCGGGGGCGGGCCGGGCGGCAAAGTCAGCCCGCAGGAAGCTGCCTGGTCCAGGAGATCGGTCGGCGGTGAGGCGCAGGCGGAGGGTACGGTCGGCGCCAGCGGGCTGGGGGCGGAATGCGGTGAGCGGAGGGCCGGTGGCCGCTCCCGGGCTCGGTGGAGGGTGTGAATTCGGCTGTGAAGCCGGACGGGCAGGAGCTGGGGGCTGGGGCCTCTGCCGGGAGGGGAGAAGACAAGGGGTGCGATGGACCGGTCTTTGCTTGAGGAGCCTGCGGGGTATTTCTGGGGGTCTCACCCTCCTGCAGCTCGGCGGGGTGGGTGTGCCTACAGGGGGGTCTCTGGGTAGGATCAGCTGGGAACCCGAAGAGGAATTGCTCTTTGGAGTTACAAGCTTGTCCTGGTTTGAGCAATCTTAAAATCTCTCGGGGGTGATTTGCCTTTCGCCTGGTTCGAATGCTCCTATGAGCCCAGGCCCTGGGAGGGAGGCGTTTTGAATCCAGACTTGTCCAAAGTCCCAGTGGAAACCCCGGGCTGGTGGGTGATGATGGTCTTAAGATGCTCTGGAGATGCATCCAGCTGGGCTGGATGCAGCGTGGGACCTGTGCTGCCCGGTCATTCTGGACTGGATGCAGCATGGGACCTGT
The DNA here is from genome assembly GCA_013400555.1 of Jacana jacana. Classification (NCBI taxonomy): domain Eukaryota; kingdom Metazoa; phylum Chordata; class Aves; order Charadriiformes; family Jacanidae; genus Jacana; species Jacana jacana. The sequence continues at coordinate 52,716 of VZTM01007903.1, forward strand.
GCCGTCCGGTCATTCTGCTCCTGCAGAATGGGCCAGCTGTGCTCCAGGAACAGAGCATTGCAGACTTTGAGGTCCACATCCAATTAGGAGAAAAGTTTTTGCAGCAAATTATAAGCTTCCTGTTAAATTCATTTACTTGTTTCTTGCAGGAAATACGGTGCCTGATTTTTTTTGGACAAAATAGTGATTTATTTGTTTTAATACAATGGTCACCATAGGAGCTGTCACTGACAGCTGCCCAGCTGAGGCCTAAGGAAGGTCTGATACACTAGAACATCAAGAAAGCTTGTGATTTTCAGGTCTGTTATTGCTACTCAAGAAAGATAATTTACCAACTTTGCTACTCTTTCATGAATCACTGCTTTACAAAGGGGTAGTCATTGCAGAGCAGTAACAGAGTCACCAAAATGCTTTGAAACCCCATGTAAGTTTTCAGCCTAAACTCTGAAAAGCCTCAGCCTTAGCCAAAAGGAACTGTCATGGACAGGTTATGTTGATACCTGGACTTTTATCTACTGGCACTTGCTCTGCTCTTCACAGCTGTTAGGAGTGGAGCACTGAGCTGACAATGGCAAGCAGGGCTCTCGGCTGATTTTTAGCTCTACCTCTGCTTCTGGGAGAGGTCAGGGAACTTTGCTCTTTCTGTTTATGCAAGTCTGTCCTTGTAGTGTTTCCCAGTCGAGATCCCATGTGCTGGAGGTTAGAGTGGTCTGTGAAGAACCAAATGCAGTTCTCTGTGATGTAGAGGATTTGAGACTATCCACTACTTCCTGAGTGCTAGGAATGAAGCATATTTGAAGTATGGAAAGTTAAGAGCTCTTTCATTTGGTATAGTGTAACTCACACACTCATGGGAACTAGAAATGGAGCACAGATTGTGGTGTTCTCTGTGCAGGGCCTGCTAAGGTAGCTGTGATAAGGTACTTCTCTAAATGCCTTGTTTATGTGCTGTATTGCTGCGCAGATATTAAGAATCCAGTTAGGCATCCAGCAGGTCTAGACTAGGTGCCAACTCTAAACTGTCAAGACATAATTAAGTCTTTACGAGAAAGAACACCTTTATGTATCAGGAGAGCTTTGTTGCTAGAGACTGAGGTGCCTGGGGATGTAGGGCTAGGTGGAAGCTGAACACCAGTTTCGAAGACCTGTATTTTGGACTGGGGCACCAGTTTTTTTTTCCTGTGACTCTGACCCCTAGTAGAGCAATGGCTGTTTGCTATAGGGCCTATTGAAGATACCACCTAACACAAAGGACTGCAGTGGAGAAGGCCAGCAATGCAGTTTCCCATCTCACTGTTGTGCTGTTTATGCCTCTTCATTGACACCTTAGGGATTATGCCCAAAGTTTCCTCTTTGTGGCTCAATTACATACTGTGGAGTCTATGCAGGAATAAGTCAGCCTTCCTTGTAAACAGATAGAACCTTGGCTTAACGATGAAGGGCTCTGTTAGTCTGTGTCTCTGTCCTTTTATTAAATCTGCTTTATTCTTCTGGGACCCATTAGTGATAAGAGCACAGTGTTAGCTTTGTTTCCAGCACCAGCTGCTGAGTTCATACTATGGCATGTGACTGTACTTGTTAGTGAAATTTGAAAAGATGAAATGTTTCATCCTAGTGCCATCATCTGGTAGACTGACTTCAGCTCCCTGCTGCTGGAGGCATTGACTGGGCATTGTCTGCCCAACAAGGGTCAAGGTCCCAGGTTTTTTGGTTGTGATTTTAAAGTTAAGTTTCCAGGCGAAAATAGGATATAAATCCCTATTACAGTTTAACTGTTGTTCATAAAATTGGAATGTGTCTTAGGTTGGCCTGCATTCTCTACAATGGATATATTGTGATTTAGTTAATGGTCAAAACAGAACTAACTTAACATGGAAGTCAGTAGGCCTGGCAAAATATATGCTGTAATATATATTGCTGTTAGAAGCTCATANAATATATGCAAAATATATTTGTTAAATATATGCTGTATATATATTGCTGTTAGAAGCTCATATTTGTGAAGGTACAGGAACACGGGGCTTTGATGTGTCATAATGAGAGAGGTGAAAATAAGGCGGGTGTCTCTGGATTGGTGTTCTTGTGAAGCAATTAATTTAACATAGTACATTTCCAAGTGTGGTATGACATGGATGCTGTCACAGAACCCAACACCTACTGAAGAGATTGCATCACTACAAGGTTAAAAATGTATTTATTCAGGAATACTGTACTGTTGTGCTTTTGGTTGCTCTTATGACCTCTTGAAGCCATGTTAATATTTTTAAAGATATTCATATGATTTAGTAGATGATTATTTCATTCTGGTGTGATTCTTTTTTGAGTTACTGCATATCCTGGTTAGTGTGTACTTTTTCGCCCAGGTACCTAGGCCTTGATTGCCTTTCAACTCTCACATTCATTCAATGGTATTTAGTAGTTTGAAGTGGAACGTTTAAAATGCTGATGTAAAAAATGCCTCCTTTAAGGTCACCATCTTGAATTTATCAGGAAACAAGAACTCTCAAATCATGGCGGGGAAACCCAAGCTGCACTACACCAAGGGAAGGGGGAAGATGGAGTCCATCCGATGGCTGTTAGCAGCAGCCGGGGTTGAGGTTGGTACCCTTTTTAAATGAGGTGATCTGATTAATCTGTGATTAAAATAGCTGTTCTTTGGAAAGGTTTCCCAATTATATCTATGTGTAGAGATGCACACAACATCACATGATGTGATGCAGAGTGTTTAGATTCAGTGTTACACTCTGCCATGTTGTATTTAATGTCTTCCTTGAGCAGCAGTTGTGCAGGAAAAGGATTCTAACATAGGAAGAAAACTCTGAAGTGTTGGCTTCGAAACAATGCTTTCAGCTGAGATCTTACATTGTTGCTACAGACTGAAACTGTGTATCTCTGACTTTTTTTCTGAATGCTCCTTTCTTCCCTGTGTCTCATGATGGTTTCCCACTGGAAGACCATGCATACCACATGAAAAACTTCAGATCATCATCTCCAAAGTTCTTTTCATTCTTTGTGTCAGGACCAGAGTAGGATAAGTCAGCAGAGCTGCCCTGGAGGCAGTGGGGGAGAGATCTAGATTCACATCAGGTGAAAATCATCCTACGATGCCTTAATTTCTACATTCAGTTTTTGTTTGAATACAGTGTTGTGAATCTGTTTTGTCAGAAACTATTTGTACTCCATTGAAAATAAAAGCCTTTTCTAATGGTGCTCATGTGTGAATGCTGCTGACAGAGAAGCTGCAGAGCATGACTGCTGAGGAAACAAAGACCTTTCCCTCAATTCCTCAATTCAAATGTCATTCTCATTTAAAAAAAAAAAAAAAAAAAAGAAAAAAGCCAGCAGGGGGAAAACCATAGGTAAATGCTGTGCAACAGAGGCATAACTTATTAAAAATTTCTCAGTGTTTCAAGTGGCATCAGCTGCTTTTAAGTGAATGATCTAGTGGCTTTCAATTGTTCGTGCAGACAAGTAGACTGGTCTTTATAATGAAGAAGCTTTTTTTAAAGTGTCTAGCATTGTCCATTACTGTGGGCAGGGGCCACTACAGTCCTGGGTTATTTGCTGAGGCAGAGATGAATAGGAGCAGGGGGTCAACACAATCATGAGAAGTATGTGGAATGCTGTGGAGAGGTGGAGTCTAACTCCCAGGCTCCCTTCCACTTCTCCGTTGCCTTTGGAGTGACATGTTGTTATTTTCTTTTGTTACTTTTCAGTTTGAGGAAGAATTCATAGAAACAAAGGAAGACCTAGAAAAATTACGCAATGGTGAGTCAGTAAACTCTACCCTAACCATAAATTAATGCCAATATAACAATAGGATAACTGGTGAGAATTTTGTAAGACCTCCAGTACAATGTGACCTGTAAAGAGAAGATTTGAGAGACCTATGTGCTTGCAAATGCTTTCATCCCACAGAATTGGAAATGTCTTGATGTGTTACCCGTCCGAGTAGTTAGGTGCTTTTTCTTCCCTAGATGGAGTCCTGCTGTTCCAGCAAGTGCCCATGGTAGAGATCGATGGGATGAAGATGGTGCAGACCAGAGCCATCCTCAGCTACATAGCAGCAAAGTACAACCTCTACGGGAAGGACCTGAAGGAGAGAGCCTGGTACGGTAACACACTGTGCATACTGTCCTCACTAATACTCTTCCATGAATTTTAATGTTCATGGGAAGAATATTGCTGTGAAAGATCTGCATGTAAAGGTGCATATCTGCTGCCAGCGCTTTGTTCCCTCACATCCAGGGACTGGGTGAATGGACTATGTGACTGATCAATGATTGCTAATTGTCAACACAGTGAGAATGTTATCACCACTTTCAGGCTCATCTGGTTTCACAGAGACCAAAACTGTAATATGTTTCTGGGCAACTGCAGGACCTTAGTACAACAATAAAGGCTGTGTGCCTTTTATTTTTCTCTTTAAACTGGAAAACATTAAGAAAAGCTGCAGCTGCCTGAAAAAAACCCACCAAAAACCAAAACCAAACCAAACCAAACAAACAAAAAACCAACCCCAAAAACCCCTGAAGAGTAAAAAGGAAATTTGAACGCTTAAAGACACTTGATTTTTTTCAGGCAGCTATAGTTTTTCCTAGCTTTCATACCTGATTTTAGAAAAAGACATGTTCAGTGGCTTAATGCTACTGAAAGTTAAACCAGTATTTTCCCAATATTACTTTGCTGTGTAATCTGTGGATACTTTCTGTTGACAAAATTAAATGATAATGAGAAAAGAAATTTCCCTGTTTAAAAAAAAAAATCCTTGTTTACCACCACTTACTGTAAAGGGGTAATTCAGTGATAACCGAGGAGCAGCTCCAGAGATTGTGGTCACTGTTATGGACTGGCATATCTGAAGTGATAATTGGTAGCCATCTGTTGCTAGGATGCTTTCACGATTAGACCTCAAAGCTAATTATTTTTCTCTAGCATGGTTTCCATTTGTGGTCTTTCTGCCCACAGCATAGATTAATGAGTTATCAATGGAAAACAATGGGAATTCCACTTTAAATATATTAGTTGCAGATTCTTATTTATACATTGCTTGTTGCAGACACTATGAGCCTGTTGACAAAGAGCTGTGCTTTGAAACAAACTGACCTGGAATCAAAATGGAAGAACAAGAAAGCAAACTAGTATCTGATGTCATACTGACTAATAAGCGTTTTACAAGGAGAATACAGCATTGTATTTCAGGAAAATAACCACATATGATAAATGTTAAATAAAAATGTTTGTTTCAGGATTGATATGTACGTGGAGGGAACAACAGACCTGATGGGAATGATCATGTATCTCCCTTTTCAACCAGCTGACACAAAAGAAAAGAATCTTGCCTTAATCATTGAACGAGCTACAACCAGGTACTTTCCTGTTTATGAAAAGGTAAGTGAAAAACCACCAGTGGTGTGCAAAGACAGATAGTGGGGTACAGGTTCCCCCTCAACCCACTCCCCTGGCCCCATATGCCTACCTTCCAGAAGGCCAAGCGACAGTACAACTCTACAACTGTATGATGGAGCTGGTATTCAGCAATGTGAAAAGAGGGACACAAGATAATAAATATTTGGCTGGTTTCAGTACTGAGCATCTTTACTGCCATCTTTAGAACTCCTCAAAGAGCAGATCCTACCTTCTTAGTGGCTGATAGCTCCTGGCATTTGGATTAAATGCATCATTTAAATACCTGTGCCAGCCTTCCAAACCTACTGCCTGAAAGTCTATATACTCTTGCTGTTCAAAGTTAAATATAATTGTGCTTATAATTAAGGACCCAATTCTATGATTGTTCTCAAACCCATTGCTTAAATATGTTATACTTACAAACTGTTACTGTCTTTTTTTCTGATTTTGGGCTGTCGGGGCATCCTTAAGGTGCACGAAGAAGCTGCAGACAGGATGTATCTGGCTTAAAAGCATAAAGCCATTATTTACTGGCTGGCATGCACTGAAGAGTTAGCTGTTAATGAGCTATGTGGTAAAGCACTGCACTGGTGTGCTTGCTACACTCAGGGAGCACATGAAGAGTCTTTCTTGGCCAGTCAAGAAGTTGGTCAGGCGGGGATGGGTTGTTCTTTGTTTCTGCCTGGAATCCAGCCTGGATGTTACTGAGTTGCCATTTTCTTCCAACTTGCTGTTTGTTCTGCTGCTTTGATTTTCCCTTTAGGATATTTTAATGTCTTTTTGTGTGTGTGTGTACTAATATTTCCTGTTTGAGTTGAAGCAGCTGTGATGCTCATCTCGCTATCCTATTTTTGTTTGTAACTTTACCTTTTGTACCTTGTGTTTGCACTAAAAAGGTTTTCTCACGGCACTTTTTCAGAGTGTACCAGTCTGCTCAGAAGCCTGTGCCAAGGGTACAAAGCTGCGTTGTTTCAAAGCTGAGCCAAGCTCCTAGCCTGAATCATTGGTTCACAGGCAGCTCTTCAAAAAAATGGAGGACTTGATGCAATTCCATGTGCCTCTTTATCAGAGCCTTAAATTGCACAAGCGAAACCCACACAGGCTGCCCTGTGAAAAAACAATTTGCACATTAACAACACAAACCAGCACTCCTGTAATCAGAATTCATATAGTTGCCCTGCTATAACACTGCAAGGCTGTGCTGAGAGAGGTGGATGGCACAATCTCTTTCAAAGATTTGAAGCTTGATAACATAAGTATTTAAGTTACTGAAAAATAAAAAAGCAAAATGAGACACTAGTATTCTCCCAGACCTGTACCTAGTTGGTATAAACTACTGAGATGATATGCTTTAGTGGAGAAAAGACTTTAAAATACTCCTTGTTCACTTACGGTAAAGACACAGCTAAACTTTTCCGTGATTTTTCACATAGGTAATTTTGTTATAACGATTCCTATTTCTCCTTCTGTACTGTCCCAGTTCCAGTCAAGAAAGAGTTAATTTTCTTTCTAGCGATTGCTGTGAAAGGAATGTCAATTATGCATATTGGTTTAGTTGTTGCTAAATGGTGCTTATACTTTTCAAGGACTCTTCCCACCTTCCCATAGCAGCTGAGAAAGAGCCTACGCAGGACAATACCTATGGTTGTGTACCATAGGTGTCATGCTCAGTACATAAAAGGGGGGTGCCCGAGGGGCAGGAGGGGCAGGAGTCCACGATCTCTCAGGATGGGCTGGGCAGCCGATTCAGGACAGTGAGACTGACTTGTGTCTTGTATATTACTTTACCATTATTATTATTGTTATTTTCCTTTCCATTACTGTTCTATTGAACCATCCTCACCTCAACCCTACAGGTCTTTTTTTTTTTTTCTTTTCCTCTCTTTTTCTCTCTCTTCTCCCCACCCCTTTGGGGGGAAGGGTGAGCAAGCAGCTGCGAGGCCCTAGCTGGTGGCTGGGGTTAAACCAGGACACGTACCAGCTGTTTAAGTTGTCCAGTGATTCAGCTTGGCAGGGTTTGCAGTCTGTGTTAAGCAATGCTGACAGAAAGTATCCTTAGCTCTGAGTGTTCACTTTAAAGTGATTTCACTTTTAGGGTGGCAAAAGATAGTATAAAGCACTGCAGGGAACCTGGTTCCCATGCTCTGTTTGGGACTTTCCACGTGGCTTTGATGGACAAGCTGTGGTGGACCCTGTTCAAGCTGCATGGGGAATAACGACATGAAGCTACCAGCCTGTAATGAAACATCTAGACAGAATTGTTACATCCTATATGACTTCTTTTATTTGTTCATATTTTGTAGGCCCTAAAAGAGCACGGGCATGATTATCTTGTTGGCAACAAATTAAGCTGGGCCGACATCCACCTGCTGGAAGCCATTTTAATGACAGAAGAATGCAAGCCTGACATCCTGTCAGCATTCCCGCTGCTACAGGTTAGTAATTGCCTCATCTCAGCACAGAACATAACATGCAAACCTCACTGCTGCTTTGAAAGGCTAATTGATGTTTAAACCTTTTGAGCCTTGCATCTTTCTCTGGTCTGCTTCTCGGGTCAACTTTCATGTCCTCAAACACAGCAGCAAGCCTCAGGAGGGGAAGGCTGTGGCCTGTTGTGTCTGCAGTTCCTGTCCTGTTTTTGCTAGCAAAATTACACTTCGAAGAAATCACATACAAGAGCTGTTAAGTTTTTTATGCCTTGTCTTCCACAAGATAGATATATCTGCAGGATTTTGAGTCAGGCTGTGGTTTTTGTTTTTTCCTGTTTCTTTTTTCTTCCACCTTTACCAGATACATCTAAACTCTTTTAATATTCATTTCTCCCATCCCCATCTGAGAATCTAAGGTAAATTTTATAGCACCAGCAGTACTGATCAGAATATTCACACCTGGATTTTCCAGAAAGACTAATGTGTTTTAGGTATGGCTTTGTGCCTCCTATTTGTTCATTTATTTATTTATTTAATGGAAAACGCTGAGTGCCGAGCTGGCTATAAGAAGCTACTGCCTTTCTCTCTATGAGAAGTCAAAATCCAAGTTACCTGATTTTTAATCTGTAAAGGTTGGAATTATAAATTCCTGACCCTCACTGGCTTTACTGCTGATTCTTACAGGCTTTTAAAGGAAGAATAAGCAACATTCCAACCATCAAGAAATTTTTGCAGCCTGGCAGCCAGAGGAAGCCACCAACCAATGAGCAGTTCGTGGCTGTTGTGAGGAAAATATTCAATATCTAATAATGTGGCTGCTGAAGATAACACAGCTGCAGTATATTACCAGAGCCATGCCTTCCAGTTTACCAGAGTGTAACTGCATAGATGTATTCTATAGCTTGGATCGTATAACCAGTCACGTGGTAATCGCTGAAACAGAATACACGTTTAAATTAGAGTAAAAGGCTGATTTGGACCTGTTGAGTCCAGAAAATGGTACTTCATGGAATAATTACATGAAATAAAATATGAGCATGCTTTGTGTTTGTTGATTTACAGTACATGCCTGAGAGGATAAAATGTTTGAGCTGTAGCTTTCAGAGTACTATAGAAAATGCTTCCCCCGCCCCTTTCCCCTGGCAAGACCAGCCTTTGTTAGCAAAAGGTTCCAGAGCTGGAGGGTATGATTCGGGGTTGGTGGGTGGGCTTTTTGTGCCCCATCCCTTTTTCTTTTTGTCGGTTGTACCTTAGACATCTGAGCTGTTCACAACACCTTGGCACCACTTAAGGGCCTGCCAAGAATAATAGGCTTGGTGTTCCGCTGATGGATTTGTGCAGCACTGAGATCTGATCTATGATAGCCTTGATAAGCCAGCTCGGCATGAAAAAAATGAAAAGAAGCAAAAATTCTCTTTGTCTACAAGAGTGCACTCACCCACCTTCTGTTTCCTAATGATTTGGCTGCACGCTCCTGTGTACCAGAAGATAGTCTTAGCCAAGCTTTCAGACCCAGGGCGTACTGAATTCTTTTCTATGCAAACTAAAGCAACTTGATTCCCTGAACAGGTTGTCTGGATACTCTCCTTTACTTATGGGAAGGACTTCAGCAAGATAATTTCTATCAGAACACAACACCAAACATGTTCAATAGTATGGAGACTGAGAGTTGAGAACCTATTTGTGCAAGATGGTGAACTTTCCTCAGCTGTGCTTCACATCCATGGGAATTAACAGCACGGTACATGTTTTAAAGCGGTGCTGAGTACAAAGCCAATCACCAGACTACTCCCATGGACAAAATGGCCCATGAGTCTGCATAAAAAACTGAGAAGCTTCCAATATTTAATCTTTTATTTAAACACCCATAATAGTTTTTTACATTTAGAACCAGCGCAACGAGATTCATGGTGTATGAAGGAAAGGTGAGTTTTCTAGTGACACGGTACAGGCCTGTGCCTTTATTAGTAAGTGACAATAAGAAAGAAACTGTAAAAGACAATTCAATTGATTATTTAATCTCAGAAGCTACAAAATTATGGTTCAATACAATATACCTTATTAGCATATACATTTATATATATTTTTCTTCCAGAGACACAGTGCAAGACTAACTCAAATTTTTGAAGGTGCTCAGCACCCCTGAAAAAGATCAAATAAGAGAAAAAAAGATCCCTTGAGTTAACAAATTGCTTTAACGGAAGTAGATCAAAATATATCCTCAACAAAACATTTGTTTTACTTTTTTACAAAAGTTTGCAAAATATCAGCAAATGCCAATAATCAAATTACAGGTACAGATCTTTTATAGAAAAGATAAATGCCATGTAAGACTTGTGTTCAAACTTGTCTTTCAAGTATGTGGAGAGCTTGCCTGTTTGTTCGGTGAGTTTGGCAGTCATACTTCAGCTCTTAAGTTGCTAAGTTCTCCTACAGCAGCATAAAAACAAGCCTCAAAATCATCAAAAGGCTGCAAAAAGAAAAAAGTTTTATTTATATAAATATGGTTGTGCATGAACAAAACCAATGAAAGTCATCATTCCGTTACAACATGTTGATAACTACTTGACACAAGAGCCTCTAGCAGGCAGGCTTTCACAATGCCTACGTCTACAGCCTCAGCATCTGATACACACAGTCCACCTAGGCCTGAAAAGCGATCCACATGGAAAGCAACATGGTCCAGTCTAAGTCCTGACTCTGAAATTTTGCATCTGGACAATTTGCATTTGATTTTTTCCTCCCTGTATGCAACTGGAGTAAAAGTAGCATCGCATTAAATCTGGTAACACTGAAGCACCAGTTATTATTCCTTCAGAAGATGGCAATTCTGACCTACAGCTGAAAAATGTTTCGAGTTACAGACTCACTTGGAAAAAAAAGGTTTGACTTAGTCCAAAATTTAATTCCAAAAAAACAAGTACAGAAAATATCATAATGCCAAAATATAAAATGAAGCACTCAGAATGCTTAGAAACTTCCTAATTTGCAGTAATACTGAACAAAGTTCTTAGGTCAGGTCAAAAATGTCCTAGTTTTCAAAGGTGCTGAGCTTACAGAATCAGAATGGTTTGGGCTGGAAGGGACCTTAAAGACCATCTTGTTCCAGCCCCCTGCCATGTGCAGGGACACCTCCCACTACAGCAGGTTGTTCAAAGCCCCATCCAGCCTGGCCTTGAACACTTCCAGGGATGGGGCATCCACAAATTCTCTGGGCAGCCTGTTCCAGTGCCCCACCACCCTCATCCCATGTTCCACTGACACTGGCTTGAATCAGATGCAAAATAGCAACTATCTAAAAATCAGTGAAATCTTTACATTAAGATCCTCAAATACATGTTTACCTCAGGCATGCTACTAGTCCGGCTGGCATTAATTTCTTGGACCTCTTGAACCTCATTCCCATTACAATGGTCAAAAGAAAAGCTGAAACTGTAAAAGACAATTCAATACATTTATGTTCTGACTTCTCCCAGTGGACCATTCAGGAACATGGAGAGTTATCAAAGGTCATTGCTATCTTTTGCTATGAAGTGCAGTTTAATAAAACATTGGATCAGAGTCAGGACTTCTCAAGGGCAGCTGGGCTTTATCGCTCTTGCAGCCAAAGTATGGCAGCTACACAAATCTCTTTTCTTTTTTATGGAGCAGTTAAACCATCCAACTAATTCTCTTCAGATTCCACTGACTGCTCCTGTGAGGAGCCCTGTACTCATAGGTGTCATGAACTACTTTTAAACTCACTCCAGCATTATAAAACCAGCTCTGACAGTTACAAGCATCTTATGAAACTCCAGCAGCTACGCATGTGCCCTCATTAAAGATATCCTGCAAAAAACCCTCTTATGCTCCATTATCCATTGCTCTTATTTTCTGGTCCTGTAGTTTTGATCCTCTCAGAAATGTCTTAAGAATGGACTATTCCACACTATAGGTCTTGCCAGAGCCCTGGGTACATTTACAATTAATTACAAGCTACTAAACATGTTCACTCTGCAGTGTTCTTTTTTCCAGTGAATAGTATCTGGCTTTTCACACGCGCCATTGAGTTCTTAAGATGTTCAGCTTTTAGAGCTGATTTTCAAAAGCGCTAGATATTCACTGTTTCACCTTAAATCAACCAAAGAAATTCAATAAATCAAGCCACATTAAATTCAGTAAATGAGATTCGGATCAGAAATTCAATAAACCAGGTGCATAAACTTGTACTCTGACCAGTGCTGACTGCGCATACTGAAGTCTGAATTCCTATACGCACTCCAAACACATAAAATGGCATTAAAGTATTCAAGAAAGCTCAGAGTTAATTTCAGAGGGAGTGGGAAAATACCTGAAAGAATAATAATTTATAAAACAACTGAGGAAATTTGCTTGGGGTATCTGTACGCTCCATACCCTTTGTACATAGTTACAAACCCTACTGTGAAGGTCTTGTACTGAAGCATTACCTACACTACTGCCGGAGACTCTCGCCTAGGTAATAAACACAGTAGATAATTATGGTTTGGGAGGGGGATTTATTTATTTATTTGTTTTAAATTTCCTAAACTTTTAAACATTTGGGTACTTGCTTCATTTTACATTGCAATGTACTCTACCGGTTTCTATGTTCAGGGAGGACACTTTCTTCCATGCACTGAATTTCCTTCTTTCATCTCTGCTCTAGTTGCTTTTGGCACTTTGGCAGGTTAGGCATGAGTGAAAACATTCTGATTTTCTGCACAAGCAATACGCATTTCTGATGAAAAGCCCTTATTATTCTGAAAGTAGCATATACAATAAGCCACCAGAGGTTTTTAAGGTGTGGGTCTGTAGATGAATGTCTAGTTCTCCCTTCCTCTGAAGTCTTCCTACCCATCATTTGATGTATCTATGTATATAGAAGCCAGAACACACCCTCTTCCAGTCTGAGATCTGCCTGGCAGAGATGAAAAGCAGCCTGAATGGTTGGCACCAGCAGAGTACTTTGTATGAATACTTGCTAACTCACTTCAGGCAAAAATGACCAGTTAGTTCAGATCACCTTATTGGTTTCATTCAACACAACTGGATTTTGAAGGGGCTACCCGTTCATAATCAAGGTAAAATATATGTTTAGGTTTTAAGCAATCAGAACATCACTTTGTGAATGTTCTGAACTTAGACTGCTCTAAAGTGTCTTTCTTCTTTTCACTCTACATAGTAAGGACTCTCTAAGGTAGGTGTAGTGAACTGGATCTCATCTGTATTGCTTTAATTTCTATTAGATTAGTAATACATATTTCTCCAGTGGAGAGAAAGCCCTTACGTGCCTACAGCTACATGAAAGTCACAACACTGATAATATTTTAGTATATCTGAGGTCAACAAGCAGGTAAAGTGGAAATTTTCTATTAGTCTTTTCAAAGCTAGCCAACTGGGAAAGAGGCAACATTTACTAAGTTTTAATTGGTCTTCTCTTTTATAAATTCTGTATCCAAATTAGTGATTTAATTGAACCATAAAAATACGATACTGTATGCTACTTAAAAGCATGTCACACCGAGTCATTACAAATTTACATATACTTAAGGTTGTGTCTTCATTCAAAAAAAGGTGAGGTTTTTTTTAATAGTGGAATAACTTAATCCAAGCAAGGTCATGGTGGCAAAATTGGAATATCTGATTTTAGGCCATCTAGGAGCAGGTCACGTATGCTGTTACTACCTTTACTAAAGAAGATGGTGTGAATATACTTTGCCAACAATGCTAATCAACATTATTTTTTTTTTAAATGGAGGTTTCTACAGCTGTGCCTGGTGTAAGGCATGAAGCCGGCAGGAAAACTGTACCATAAATTCTAACTAAGTTCAGAAAAATGCAGTGTGTACTCACACAATCTGGATTAAATGTACTTTAAATGCATTTCTGTGTGTGACACTACAGCCACCTTTGCTAAAACCATGAGTGAGACAAGCTCTAATAGCTCCTACTGCGAATGAGGGTAACAATATCCCCTTTAGAGACTGCAATTCCTTGTCTTCATGAGGGTTTCACAGCAAACTAGCTAACGTGACAATTATTGCATTGCTTGTATCCTTGTCTTTCTTAGCAGCAAAGGAAAAACACTAAGTCAAACGACTTGTTTCGCTGGGAGCTGAGGATACATTCCATTATGCAGGACTGGGTCCCACACCTCCTTCACTTCTCAAATTACATTCTAATCTGTAGCTCTAAGGAGTTTATTCCAGTGCTCTCCCACGTTTCTCAGCTGGATTTCACAATATTTGCAGAGTTACGTAACCAGCTAATATATTAAAGGTAGGTGCTGGCAGGTCGTGACACAGCCCCATTGGCTGCGTGTGAAGGAGCTGCCGGACCTTCCAAATGGTTCCTTACCTTCCCAATGGCTCATGTACAAGCTCTTGAATTTTGCAAGCTAAGCTGAAGCGCCTAACTCTATTTAGAAAATAACTTTTAAACTAAAGCAATGCTCAAAAGTTAACATAAGTGAGACTTTTAAATGCAATTCAGGAAACTCCTAGGCTTTGTTGTTTTGGTTTGGAGTATTGTTGTTGACCAAAGTAAAACACTTACACAATGATATCTTCACGTTTCTTGGATCACGTGTTACGCAGTAAGCTCCATAACCAGCCACAGATCCAAAGGTGAGCCCAGCAGCTAGAGAGATTTTACTACCTGCAAGGAACCATTTGAGTGTTACTTTTCGATAGAATGTCTTTAAGCTCAATCTTTACACAGTAGTTCTCTCTACACAATTATTATCCAAATATTTTAAAAACAGAACTGATTTTGCCAGAGTGCAGCCAGCTAGCTCAGTGTGAGTAGAGGTGGTATTCCTGTAAATGGGTCATTCTCTTGCATGGCATTAGGGGGAAAGTCACCTGAAATAGAGGGAGACGACAAGGATCTAGTTACACTTGCAATTGGGGAAAAATAATTTTGGAAGCACAAACCTAAATTTGGCTATTTTTTCTACCATACATACCTTTAGAAGCATTTTTATAATTTCTCTGGACTACCTGTTGATTTTAACTGTATCTTGCAGCACTTGGGAGTCTCCAAAACTGGTAGAAACTTGTCAATATATAAAGGGTAAATTGGGTAAAGGGTAAATACATGTAATCATAACATCAGTCTGACATCAGTCCTGGACAAAGCAATGGTATTACCAACTTGACATTTAATTACTAAAAAATTTAAAAAGAGCTAGAACAATTTAAAAAAATATTTTCACCTTCATTTCCATCTAAAAGTAACATGCCATCTTCTTTCAGTGCAATTACAAAACTGGTTCATAAAGCACTGAGTTACAGTAATACACCTAGGTTTCTGAACAGGCATTTGACTCGGTGCCGTATGATGAAAGCATAGAATCAGCACAGCAAGCAGTATCCCGATGGAGCTGATCCCCAATTTTTTATAAATGGAGAACCCAGATCCCCAGATGTCATTTAGCTCACTGTCCTGATACACTGAATACTTTTAATCAAGAATTTGCAAGAAAACAGAAAGCATTACCAATTAAAAAAAAGGACCAACCAACTATTAAAGAGTGAAAAAACCAAGCCAACTGGACAGCAAAGGCAGCTGCGTGCAAACAAAAAAATAGTGTTTTCAGCAAGTGAGACATAAAGCCCTATGTCTAAGCACAAAGCGTGTGCACACTGCACAGGGAATCTGTGACCCTCAATCACAAGAATCGGGGTGGAAAATGGCCACTGAAAAGCAGAGTTATGCGCTGCTGGGAGGCGCACTTTATAGGAGAGCTCAGGGGAACCAGGCTGAATGGAGACCCTGCCTGCCCGTCCCTGGTACCACTGCGACCTCTGCCGGGATTAGCTGGGCTGGGCTCAGGCAGGGCGCTGCCACTTGGGAAGGTCTGCAAAAATGACCGAAATATGGAAAATGTGCTTTATAGTGCACGATCACCTAAAAACTGCTTATCGTAGAGTTAATATCTAACAGATAACTAAAACATCAGATTAGAATATGCAAGTAAAAGGTTTTCTTTCCAGCGTGCATTTGGAAATCTCAAAATCAAGCCAGGATGCCTCTGCAGAAAATAACCTTTAATCAGTTATCATCTACTGTGCTCATCACAAGAATGATTAAAGCAAATTAAAAGGTCCAAAATACACTGAAGGTCAAAAAAAAACCACAACAGCCCCTTTTTGCCCAGAAAACAAATTCATCAGTAAATTAACAGAAAAAAGTGACCACTTAAATGCTTAGATTGACCCAAGTAAATCTCATGAGACTCAGCTCATTTATAGCAGCGCAGGATGGACTTAAGATGCAGTCATGTTCATTATAGCAGAGTTTTCATGTCTTGCATTGATTCTTTTTTTAATAAAGTGTAGTGAAGAAGAAACACAAATGCTTCATTTCCAAATCCTGCTGTCCCAATATTTACCTTTACGAGTGTATCCCACAACACCCCCAACAGCCAGCAACGCAGCATAGGCGAAACCGATCCAGTCAATACCCATGGTCCCAACTCTGGAGAAAAAAACACATTGCAACTGAAGACAAGCAAGTTCCTTCCTCCTGGTAAAAAAAAAATAATAAATCCCTACTTAACGTATTCTAAATAACACTACACTCTCCTAAGTCCTGTTTCTCTACTGGGTCAAAACATTCAAAAGGTGGAGGTGTGTCTACTGGCAATTTTATCATCTTTTCACTAACTGCTGCCCTTCCTTACACCTCAATATGTAGGTATACCTTATCTCCATTAAGGAATTGGTATTTTGGGGATGTGGCATGCATTTTTCCCAGTCAAAAATACATGTATGGAAGCAAAAAGAGCACCCAAATCACCAGTTGTGTTGTGCTTGTGCCATATGGCTGACCTGGACATAAGCTGAAGATACATACAGGTCTTGTGAACTTAGTGCCCTTTCAGCCAGGCAGTACCGGGTGTACTTCAAGCGGAATGTCACCAGCCCTGCAACACCAGGCAAAATTTGGGAGCCTACCCAAATTTTGCAGACAGAAACCTAGGCTGTTTTCAGGAAGCTAGACACACACACACTTTATCCTACCTCAGGCTACGCCCCTTTGGTTTCACCTTTAGATATTGTCAAAAGTCCCATCCTCCAAAAAGCGTTTAAGTTGCTGCTGTAATGCTGATCCCTACCGTGGCAGGATCCCTACAAAAGGCAGCAGAGGCGGTGGTTGACAGCTACGGCCTGTCCCCCACCTGCAACCTTTACCGTTAAAGGGAGCAACTCACAGCGATTCCCCCTTCCCCCAAACTGCAACCCCTCAGGAAGGCAGCTGTTTTTAAGGGGCCGTGGCTTCTCCTAAACCGAACCCTGCAGAGGCCGGGACCAGGCTCAAAGCTCGGCCTTTCACTCGCCCGGCCTGTGCGGCTCAGGGCAGGCGGGCCGAGGCCCGGAGTGGCCGCCCGTTCTCCCTCAACTGAGGGCTTCCACCATCCCCGCGCAGCCTCTCGCCAGGCTTCCCCCGCCTCCGCTCCGCCCAGCCCGGCCCGGCGCTCGCTTCCCCCGCAGAGAACAGCTGGCTGCCGAAGAGAGCCCCACCACCCTTCTCCCGCGGAAGCCCCCGCCGTACCTCGCTCCCGCCGCACCTCGCTCCCGCCGCGTCGTACCCGCCCCGCCGCCCTTCCGACCTCCCCCAGCCCCGCCTCCCGCTCACGCTGGGCTCCGTGAGGCGTTGCGGGACCTTGTAGCTGCTGGCGGCCATCTCGGTGTTTGGGGTCTGGGTTCGACCCCTCAGCGGAGGGGAAGGAAGGCCTATGCTGTCATCGTGGCGGGGCTCGGCCCCATTGACGCTTGCAGAGCTCCTTGCGAGGAAGGGGGCGGCGTTTTGTGGCCTGTGGCTGAGGCGGGTGTAGGGGAGACAAGCTCCGGGGAAATGGGTTTTTTTCACCCTGTGTGTCAGGGCTCCTCGGTGTCAGGGCCCATCTCCCAGGTTGGCATCTCCTCCTGCCCCCAGATGCCTGTGCTCCACAGGTAGCTGAGAGGTGCGTGGCATATTTAAGCCTTGTAAGCCTAAACGCCCTGTGCCATACCATCTTGGGGATGGAAGAACCCCCGAATCAGAGTCATGTCTGCAGAGCAGCATGTCCCCAGAGGGCACACATCCCGTGGAGACCTGGGCCCAGGCTGCAGCCTGGGTGCTGGTGCTACTCCAGTGCCTCTTGGTTCTGTCACCATGCTGGGCTGTCTTCTGCCAACCTGCCCCTTGCACGGGGCGGTTCCTCTCACCTCCTCCTCGCCTCCTTTGCCCCTCGGAGGGCTGCCACCTGCATAGAGTTGGGCAAGCAGACCCCCAGACCGAATGCCGCTGTTACCTGTTTGTGAGGGGAAACAGCAGCCGCAAACCCCCAGACTCGGAATACTGCATACATAGCTAATTTATGGAACTGCTTGACGTGGTTATTTTAACACAGTGACTTCTCATCTGCTAGCCCTGTTTGCTGGAGCTAATCTGCCACAAGCTATTTTTAATTCATATTTTGTCACCCTCTATAGTATTTAATTATAGAATCATAGAATGGTTTGGGTTGGAAGGCACTTTAAAGATCATCTTGTTCCAAACCCCCTGCCATGGGCAGGGACACCTCCCATTAGAGAAGGTTGCTCAAAGCCCCATCCAGCCTGTCCTTGAACACTTCCAAGGATGGGGCTTCCACAGCTTCACTGGGCAACCTGTTCCAATGGCTCACCACCCTCACAGTAAGGAATTTCTTCCTAATATCTAAGATAAAACTCCCCTTTTTCAATTTGAAGCCATTACCCCTCATCCTATCACTACAGTCCCGAATAAAGAGTCCCTCCCCATCTTTACTGTAGGCTCCTTTAAGTGCTGGAAGACTGCTATAAGGTCTCCCTTCAGCCTTCTCTTCTCCTGGCTGAACAATACCAGCTCTGTCAGCTTTCTTTAGCTTTCTGTCAAGTAAGCTATTCTTGACCTACATGGAACGTGTCCTTCAGCATTAATTGAAAGGTGCCTGTCTGTGACATTTCTCATGCTTCCATTGTTCCCATGAACAGGCTGAGCATAAACATGGCCACAACTGGGAGGGACGCATAATGTCGTGTGATGGGACTTGGATACCTGCCTTCTTCAGGGGTCACTTGAAAATCCCTGCCAAAATCTTGTGTTTCCTTTAGATTTCTTTGCTTAAAGGTGTGGGAGTTTTCCGCTCCAAAGAGCTTGCTGGAAAGTGAATCAGTGTTCTCATTAGGGTTAACGTATTTAATTTCCACTCCTAATGTGCCATTTGTTTTTTCTGTTAGCGTTAACTGCTGTGACACAAACCCACTCCGTGTGAGCTGTCCAAGTCCGTCTGCTTGGTGGAAAACAGAACCACTCCTTATCTCACCAGTGTCTGTGGGAAGGAAGGCTGAAGGTACAGCAATGTTGGAAAACAAACACAGGACACTTGAGGGCAGGACAGCTCCAAAATGCAAACCAAAAGCAGATTCATAATCTGAAATCCAGAAATTTTGGATTTCTTTATGAAATATTCTGATACTTGTGGCTCTTTAAAAGCACAGTAAAATAAACAGTGGATTAAATGGAACAAACCCATGCAATTCTATTTGAAAGGGCTCCAAAGTGGAACAAATACAGTGTCTTTTGGCACCTCTAGGATAATGACCAGTTGTGGTTACTGATTCAATGGTACTGCTCACTAAGGTAGACTGGATAACCCTGAAGTCTGGGTTAAATTTGAATTTGCATAATTATATGCTGCTTGTTATGTTCCCTTCCATTTTCAATTACAAAAAGTACTTGGTATTGTTCTCCCTAAGATGTCATTTAAACTATTATCTGTTGTGAAATAGCTGCTGTATTTTACAGCACAGGTAATCTCCAGTGGGAGGTTATTAATGGGAGGACATTTAATGACATTACTTTGTTGGTAGTGTGATAAATCAACCTCCTCAGTCCTAACAGCGAGGTATATCAGAGCCAGCAGCAAAAGCTAGTGTTATGGTTGCTAAGTGCAGTCTATTCTAGTTGTCAGTTGTTCATAACTGCCAATTTGAGATGAAATTTCCCCTGTTGGGTGTTTGCTTCCAGCTGTTTTATTTTAGCTTGTTTTCCTTGATTTGTTTTGTGTTACGATTGTTTGCTTTGTTTTTGGAAAGTTCCATTTACAGCCTCTAGCATCTCTCTGGTTTGGAAAAACAGCTTTCGAATTTGGCAAGTGAATTGCTTTAGTTTTAGGGATATATTTTCCTGTCCATGAAAATGTGACCTGAAGAGGAGAAGGGTTAAAAATGCTGAGTTTCTTAAAATCATACAACCCTATCCCCAGAAAGTTCCATCCATATTGATCACGTATGACCTTTTTTTGGCCCATCTGCATTCACATCTGAAAGCATGCACTCTCTCTGGAGAAGGGCCAAGTTTGTGCCTTCCTTTGCTGTAGTGTTCTGTGTAAAACAAGAAGCCTTGAAGGCACTAGGGCTGAAGTGCAATGGAGCCCATCTCTCTCCCCTTGAAAATTTTTGCTCAGGCTACCTGTTGTTAGAGAAGGTGTTGGCAGAATGTGTCCTGGTTTGAGGTAAAACAGAACCAACCTTCTGTTCAGTAACTGAGTTAAGGATGAATCACGGAAAAGACCTGTCTCCTGCTCTGAGCTGCGTGCAGTTTTTGTTGGGTCTTCCTGTATTAACACTAAAGGCTACTCATAGTTGTAAGCTCCAAGTAAGATTTAATGCTAATCCCAGAACATAATGTGATACCAGAAGGGATCTGTGGAATGGAACAGTGCTGCTGAAACACCAGAGGCAGAAAAGAAGGTCCTGAGTGGGGGGAAAAAGACGCAGCTAAACACCCTGAGACAGCTGTCATTCTGGAACATTTGTGTGCAAAACTCTCTTTCTTCATCAGGAGGGACTATGGAAAGGGAAGTAAATGGAAAGGGGAGTAAAATATAGTGTTACAAATGCAGTTTCAGAGGCTTCAGGTTTAATAATCTGTAGCTAAATAAAGAAGTCAGTTACCATGTTCTGCTACAGAAAGGTGACTGTTAGAAAGAAGTTCTGTAAGCTTTCAAATATATATAAGCAGTGAGAAGAAAAGTTGTGTTAAAAATAATAGGTTGTTTTAAGAGGCTGAGGGAAGTGATCTGGAGTCTCATTGAGCTGCATTTATGGGACATTACCCCTCAGTCCTGAGGTGTCAGTTCCTGAAACATTTAGTACGAATCAATCAATCAAACGGTAAAAAGCAGAGATACTGCTTTTTATAATCATGAAGTAAGCTGGCACAACATGTACATTAATAAACAGCCACACAAACTAAGGCCTTTTCTATGAGCTAAATATATATGCACATGGACTAAAGATGGCAAAAGAAAAGGAGTTCTTGTGAGGTGATTTCACAGGAGATGGTGTCCAAATTTAACAGCTCTTGGCTGCTGGAAGGACCCCTTCATTTCTAATTCTGCTTTCCAGTCCCTTATTTGTGCAGTAATTAGTGGGTTTTGCACCCACTTTCTCAATCCTCAGTGGCTGAGTCAACTCAGTAGCCCAGAAAAACATTACTCGGTGGAAAAAGAAGTAGTCTTCGCTGAGTTGGTTCAGTCAATCATTCGTTTGGGTTAGTTCAGTCAGGAGAGTCTTGAAAGCTTCGGGACACAAAGGAAGAGGTGGGACTGCCTGACCAGGTGGAAGGCTGAGGAGACCCTCTGCAGTGGTCAGCAAGAAAGTGAGATAACCTGAAGCTGCATATTTCCTGACTTTCCAGGGAACTTTGCCTGTGAGAAAGCATTATGGTATGGCACTGGGTGAAATTCTTGGTAAATTCAGTGAAATCCAGCTCAGAATTATGGTTGTTCAGTGTATCTCAGGAATCTTCTCAGGTGCTGAGTCCAACAAACTAGTATTTCTGGAAGCTAGCAAACACTGAAATAAGGTGCATCCCCACAGGTATGGATGGGATTGTCAACCTTGAGCTGAAAATATGCGCAAGTTTACTGTGAGGTCTCTAGTGAAATTAGGTTCTTGCTACCTTTATTATTGGAGAGATTAACAGGAACAAAATGCAAGAATGTGATTGTGATATGCAGTGATTTGGGAGAGCATGCGTAAAACTGCTTCTGCCCACCAGGCGTGATCAAAGGGCTGTAGCTAGTGTTAAGAGTAAGTGATTAAACTGCCCTTGGCTTCTAATCAGCATAGAATTTTGTTTTTCCTAGCTGAATTCTTAAAAGCGGATGGACTCTATCTCCTGAAGAAATGGAGGGTTTTGGCGTCACTATCTGAGGAGTCCTTGGACTAAATAAATCCAGATTAGGATGACTAGCTGTGCTCTGCTTCTGATACATCCCAAGTTTCCCATCTTTCTTCATAAGTATGTGAATTTTAAAGCAGCTCAGGAAGTCAGAGAAAAGCCCTGAGGGATTTCAGAGACATTGGAAGTGGGTTGTTTGTCATTGTGTTATGTTTTCAGCTGGTTGAAAACAATTTAGGAAAATGAAAACTTCTTGGAAGGGAAGAAGGGATTTTGTGTGCATATCTGTGTTTTTAAACCCTTTCCCTATTGCTCGTGGTCCTGTGATAGACATCAGACTTCTGATACCTCTTACCACTATGTGCTTGGTACAGAGGGTTCTGTTTTCAGCTGCACACACTGAGACAAGAGTTTTTTAGGCAACAGCTCACTGAAGGCCAGAGACACAGGGTCCCTTGCCCTCTCCAAATTCTAGCAGGTACACTGAGGCATATCTAAGACCTATGTATGCCTCGAGGCAGCTTCCTGGGCTGAAAAATAGTTTGAAGCTGGGAAAGTTTTAGGATAAAAGTTCATATATGCATGCCCTATCCTTAGTCTTACCTAGACATCAGTTCGTGCCCACTGCCCTTGCCATTTCTCTCCTATCCATAGCCATTTACTGACCCAGGAGCATGAGCTGGCTGGACCTTTTCAGGTCCAGTATGGACAAGCTTATGAATAGGAGTATCCAAATAAACATTCTTTGGATCATTCTGACACCTAAAAAGAAAGGAAAGTAAATTAGAACCTCCCTCACAGAAGGAAGAGGTCGGTGAGATCCTAGCTTTTTGGGGGTACAGAGAAGGTGGCTCAAACTTTGACTTTGCAATAACCAGTTGTTTCAATTGCTGTCTTCCCCATTCTTGCAATTAAATGGACTACAGATTCATAAAGAGATACTAAAAAGGATGAGGAGGGATGTGCTCTCTAACATCCCTAGTACAGTGATTGTGGATGCTGCAGGAGAACAAGGGTAATGCATAAAGTAGCCTGGCTTGTACGTTCTCTTTAAATAGCATCTCATTATTGGAGAAAGAATACGTGAGAGAAAAAACTCCGCAGACACCAAGGTCAGTGAAGAAGGAGGAGGAGAAGGTGCTCCAGACACCAGGGCAGAGATTCTCTTGCACCCCGTGGTGAAGACCATGCAGATACCCTTGCAGCCCATGGAGGTTAATGGTGGGGCAGATATTCACCTGCAGCCCCTGGAGGGCCCTACGCTGGAGGAGGTGCATGCCTGAAGGCATCTGTGATGCT
The DNA here is from genome assembly GCA_013400555.1 of Jacana jacana. Classification (NCBI taxonomy): domain Eukaryota; kingdom Metazoa; phylum Chordata; class Aves; order Charadriiformes; family Jacanidae; genus Jacana; species Jacana jacana. Next base: position 76,052 of record VZTM01007903.1, read on the forward strand.
GTGGAAAGGTCCACCTTGGAGCTGGCTCCTGGCAGGACCTGTGGACCTGTGGAGAGAGGAGACCACAATGAAACAGGTTTGCTGGCAGGATTAGTGACCCCATGTGGTACCCACTCTGAAGCAGTCTGTTCCAGAAGGACTGCACCCCATGGAACGTTAACTGGAACAGTTAGTGAAGAACTGCAGCCTGTGGGAAGAATTCATGTTGGAGATCTTCATGGAGAACTCTCTCCCTTGGGAGGGACCTCAAACTAGAGCAGGGAAAGAGTGAGGAGTCTTCTTCCTGAGGATGAAGGAGCAGCAGAGACAAGAAGCAATGAACTGACCAACACCCATTCCTCATCCCCCTGTGTCACGCAGGGGAGGTAGAGAAATTGAGAGTGAAGTTGAGCCTGGGAATAAGGGACAATTAGGGGGAAGGTGTTTTAATATTTCAGTTTAATTCACTTTATCCTACTCTGATTTGATTGGTAATAAATTAATTTTACCCAAGTTGAGTCTGTTTCACTTGTGATGGTAATTGCTGAATGATCTCTCCCTGTCCTTATCTTGATGCACGAGCCTTTCATCGTATTTTCTCTCCCTTGTCCAGCTGAAGAGGGGAGTGACAGAGTGGCTTGGTGGGCACCTGGCATCCAGCCACAGTCAACCCACCACATGGGGATAACTGGATGTTGGTCTGACCCACGAGAGTGACCCTCAGGTTCTTTTCAGAGACCTGATTTTGTGTCCACAACTGTGTGAGGGCAAATGTGGTGTTGGTGGGAGTTTGCATTTTATGTTTTGAAGGTGATCTCTCAGAGTTCTCTTACATCAGTGAAACAATCAACATAGTATTAGCACTTAGAAAGGGGCCCTTAGACTAAACTGTAGCCCTCCTGATGTTCCACTTTTCCTCTGGGATCCTTCTGCTCTGTCTGCACAGAATTTAATGAATAGTTGTGTCCTAGGAAAGATTTTGTAAGCTATCATAGAATTTTCTGCCAGGATATCAGTGTATTTTGGATATATTATTTGAGAGTCTTCTGCTGGAAAATGTTTGGTGCAGCTGAAGGGGAGAGAGTGCCAGATTAGACAGATTACTAGGCATGAATCCCAATTCTTATTTGTATGAGTATTCCTTCTGCCTTTAGATAATCACATTAGCATCAGGAATATTGCTTACACAAGTACTACTGAGGAAAAGTCATCAACAGACTTGGGTGCTCAAAGCAATGTTCTAGTTCCAGCATTTTCCCAGTGTGATTCTGACCTCATTTCCTCTTCAGAGCTCATTAGAGTTGGGATGTTCAGTAAGGAGGACCACCCACTACTCAGGAATGATTACCAAGCCATCTTCTAGACCTATCAGAAGTAACACTTTTAGCAGTTCAGATCCTTCCAAAGCTCATCCCACACTTGGATACACTGGGGTATATTAGACAGTACTGTTTCATCCTTGGTTGATTGTGGCGCCAGACCTTTGGGCTCTGCTGAGGGTTTTTTTGCTGCTTCTCCAGTGCAGACAAGCCAGAAACTTTCCACAACCATGTAGTAAAGGAGCCCCCGGTGGGCGTTAAGACTGGTATCTCATGGTGGTTGTCATCAGGCAGCGTGGGTTAGGATATGTCTTCTGCCAAGCCAGCCTGGAAGAGCACAGCTCAGTGAGACCTCAGGGATCTCGCCTAATAACAGCAGTGACCTAATTTGAAGAAAGAGAAAAAAGCTAACTTCATGTTTTGTGGCTGATAATACCCAAAGGAGTACCTCTGTGGCTGCAAAGGGAGGATTATAAACATCAAATGGTAGAAAGTGTTTATACATCTACTTTGATGTGCAATTAATCAAGCTTGGAAGAAATGAACTGATTTTTATTTGTATAGCTAAAAGAAGAAGCCAAGTTAAAGCACTTTATATAGATCAGCCCCCAAAAATGAAAATGTGAGAGAAATAATGCCAACAACACTGCAACTTAAACTCCAGATTCCAAGCCAAACATCTTTAAAGGAAGAAGTATTCCATGGAAAAATATCTTATTCTTCCCATCTTTCTGACCACAGAGTTACACTCATTATGGTAAAGTGATAATTGCAGCATTGTGAATACAATGCCGCAGACAACGGCCTGACGGTTTTTTTCCACTATAAACCCTCATGTGAGGTTTGCAGTTTCATGAAATATGATTATCTTTGGCTGGGATATCAAGCTATACTCTCTGCCCAGAAATAGATGGGGGTGGTTTTTTTGTTTCCTTTACCAAGTTGTTCAAAGTTCGTTGTTCTGGTACGTGCCAGAGCTTCCCCGAGTGATTGCCAGCTTGTGCCCTGTCCGTACTGCCATGGTGTGTGGAGGGTTTGCTGTCGCTCTTGGTGCATCAGCGCTGGGCTCTAACGCTGTCACCGAGTCCACGCTTTGGACCAAAGTGCCTACACTGGAATCAGGGCAGTCTGGGAAAGTCAGGACAGCAGTGTTATAGGAAATTAGCGCTGACTAGCATATCCAGGCACGCACAGCAAAACATGCCTTAGGGAATACTACAGCGTCTTATTACAGCTGTGGAAGGAGGGAGAATTAGCCAGGCCAATTCAATGGGTAAAATTGACAAGATTTGTCTGTCTTACAGAAAAAAGAGATTCTGGATTGAAGTTACAAAAAACCCCCAAGCAACCCCCCAAACCCTATAGGATTAGTGAAACTCTGCAACATGCAAACAACACTTGTACAGTTAAAATTTTGAGTCTTTAGGGGGGATTGGCTAAGGCTCTTCTCTCAGATTGTGGTGACTGAGATCCAGATCCAACCCGGTTTGTTCTTTTCACAGACAACTCAAAGGGAAAATACCATGCAAACAGTGAGTGCTGGTGCCCAAACTGAAGTGTAACAGCATGTTTAATTACAAGTACTGACATCTGCGTCTGAACTTCTGGGAAATAGGTATGAAATAACCATATGTGTAATGTCTTATTTCAAAATAATAATTGTGAGAAAAATATTCCATGCATTTAAGGGATCTAGCGCACCTGTAGTTAGATGTGATTCACTAAACATGAATTTATTCTTTACATGAATTTATTCAGTGTCAGTGCACTGGAAGAAAACATAAAGTCCTTGTGCTACAGAGATCTCAGTTTGCTTCAGCAACTTGTTAGATGTTGCAGGGAAAAACTGCTGAGTTCATCTAGTTTAAAATAAATACAAACCAAAGCAGTTTATTGCTTTATTGACAGTATGTCATTACCCAGCAATCATACATATGAGCTATGCATACAAGATCAGTAATGCAATAGGTGAGCCATACTGAAAACGTCTAAAGCATTCCGTAACTAACCCTAAAGCCTTTTTAGTGTGTGCATACACACACACAGCAACTCATGGACACACACACAGGCAGAGTTGTATGTACCCCCTCACTCCTGGGCAGTATGAGTTACAGAAACACCCCCTCTTCCCAAAGATTGCAGGTCTCCCTGTTTACACACGCCTCCTGCGGGAGATGTGGGTCTTCCACCTTTGTGCAGATCCCAGCAGCTCCCTACAAGTCATTGGCTGAACTACACTCCCTTCAGAAAGGTGTTTCCCTTCTCAGGTCTTTCCCTCTGGTTAGGAGTTTTCATGTGTCTTTTATACTTCTTTTCAGCCTGACTCCTGCTCTGTGCCAAGTCTCTTTGTAATTCTCCAGTAATTGTTTAATCTGGTTGATGGTCATCTTCTGTAACATGACTAGTTTGAGCAAATGCTGACCAGGTAGTTTGGTGTATTCGATCCACAGACACAGACACACTCAGGACACAACTTTATCTTCACAGACATTGTCTGTGCCATTCCCACCAGGCCCATGATGAGGGAGAGCCATCCTTGGGAGGCATAGGGGCCACAGGAGCAGGCAGCGGGAGGGGCACGGGCACGGGCAAGCAGCCTTCTGCAGCCACATGGCTGGCACTGCTCAAACCAGAGCTGTGATGTTCTGGATGCATCTGATAATGGTTGAAGGTAATGATAAGTGGACAAGCAAACCTATTTCCAGACTCTTTTCAGGCACCAAAATCCAAAAATAAAATTACCAGTTGCTTTACTGAATGTCTTTTGAACACCTATTTTGATTCTCAATAAGGGGATCATAAATGTGATGGAAGCAGTAAATTGGATCATTGGAAAAACGGTACAGAGGCCATCTGGGCCTGGTGCTTTATGGATGATGAGGAATTTACATTTCCCACTCCCACAGTTTACATTTTCTGAGGTGATAAAGACATTTGAATCTTTATTTTTTTTTTTGTTAGATGTTTTACATAAAATGAAGAGCCATGATTGGAACTGGAACTGGAGTCAGGAAATAACCGGACTGTGTACAATGTGGTAAAGTGCTAACAAATACCACGTGTTACATGATTAATTTAGTATAAATGCCAGTTATGGTTTTGGTTTGTCAGCAGTTGGCTCAGGTTTTGTGATTACTGGCCAATAGTTCAGCTGATGATTTGATCTATAACACAATCCTCAACTTTGGGGAATGGGAGAGAGCTGCATTGATAGTTTAATGCATTAACTGTACGCAGAGCTGTTAGCTACTAGAAAGGATAGAGATAAATTCTGGGGTCTTAACATAAGTGTTGAATAGCAACGCAACCTCAATACAGCATGATTTATGGTGGTAAATCGGGGCTGGGGGTTAGAACTGTGTGACTGCTATTGTTGCAGTATGTCCTCAGGCAGCCTTTTTGAATTGCAGATGGGCGTGCGAGGGAAGCTCTGGGTCTGACTATAAATACAGCTGCAAAGTATGGCACTGTGCTTGCCTCTGAGTCAACCTCTAATCTCTGTTCTTGGCATAACAGCGCTGGGCCATAGGGAAGGGCCATCTGTCAGAGGTAATTGAAAATGGAGGCACTGACCATCTGTAGGTACTTAAGGTCTCCTGGCATTTTTTTACAAGCTGAAGGATAATCCAGTATTATAATTTATAGTGTGCCTACCTATTATCCTCTACATTTTCCAAGGGAATACAGTGTTCTTGGTCTTTGTCTTTCACTTCTGTGGCCTATCTCTTTATATCACAAAGGTATTTCTCACCCCCACCTCTGCAGTTCACTGTTGACTGAAATGACCCCTGTAAATCTTTGTAGGCTTGAGATTTTTTCAAAAGCTGCACTATGTAAATTACAGGTCACTGATATTGATGGAGCTAGAATGCAAGCAGGAGCTTTACCCAAAGCCTTAGGATTTTGAGCGGGATAGAATGGAATTCAGATCCAGTTTCTACTTTGCAAAAGTCAATGAATGCTATATGCTCTTGCTTTCAATTAATTGTGTGGCGTAGATCATTTGGAGAAGGCAAATGCCAGCTCTGTTCCAGAGAAAAAATGTATAGAAGTGTACAGGTGCTGTGCCTGCTGACTTCATGTATGTGCACAGCTATAGCTGGCTAACTGTGAATAGTAGTATACACCTACTTGTAAGATCAAACTCTTGATTCCACTAAGAAATTAAGAAGGATTTTAATGGTAACTTGATGTGTTGAATTTACGCGCACATTTCTGTTTAAACATGTATTAGGTGTGTCAGCAGCTCTGCCACATGCATGAACAAGCACACAGAATTAAGTTTGGTTTCTTTCAGAAAAAAAAAAAAAGAAAAATTGTTTGAATATTTTTATTAATTATCTTTGTAATCCAAACATTTAAATACTGTAGATGTGCTGAGCTCATGTGGAGAAAAAGGAAAGATACAGGGAATTTGTTAATAAAAATGCAGTCCCAGCAGGGTTTGAAGTACACTGTTTTGAAATACAAAGCCAGAGCTTGATTACCCAAGCCAAGCAAATTTTCTGAACATATACAAGGTGGTGTTGTGGTAAGTGAAGGAAGCCGGTGAAGTTGCTTGGAGTTGTTTGAGATCAGAACAAAGTCCATTTTTATGGTGGTCCTGCACACGTAACTGGAGAGGGATGGCTAATGACCCTTTTGCTACACGGGTTTGTGCTCTTTATAGGCAAAAACTGCATCAGCATTAGGGAATGGGAGATGAGGATGGGATGGAGTACAGAGCACAGAGCAGCTGAGTATGAAAGCTAAGCATTTGTGAACCAGGGAGGAAAGGCGGGGATTATGCAAGGGTATTCCTCCTTTTCCACATAACAGCCTCCTCTCCCATTTTCTCTTAATACAGAATTACAGAAGGAGGGTGGAGGATATGGCAGTTGCTGAGAAGCAGAGAGAGTGGAGACTGCCTGTGGCACACTCAGCCCTGGCACCTTAAAATAACAGTGGCTTTGACAGAAGCAGCCCTGGATCCTACAGTGTTCTGGGGCTGCTGTGCTCTGCTCACCTGCACAAAGCAGTGTCTGTTGGACCAGGAGCACTGTGACCTTCTGCCTGTTCATTTGCAAAGCTGGAAGCTCCCAGGTAGCGCTGGGAGCAAGGGACTTTGTCACTTCTCTGTTTCTGTGACCCCAAGAGCCTGCCTCTACAGACTTACTCTTCCTTAGGGTGGAAGTGTTCTTCAAGGCAATACCACCAGAGACCCAGGATTTAGACCAACAGGGTTTGCTATCCAACAGAAAAAAAAAAAAAAGAAATATCTATCTGGTGATACTTTTCCTCTTTAAGGGACCTTTTATGGTGGAAATGACTGTGTGGATCCTGTGTTATGATAATTAGTCTGACACCAACTAGCTTTCAAACTAGATTACCTGAGGAATTACTGAATACAGTATTTCCACACGGAATCTACTGCTGTCTGTCACATTCCTACTGCTGTTCACTGCCTCCAAGGGAGGGATTTTGCACTTTTCTGGTTCAGGGTAGATTCGGAGGCTTTAGAGAAGAAGGAGGTAAAATTGGTTCAAACTGTTCAATCACAGACTACACAAAATGCTTGTATTTCCAGCATGGACATGGTGTTCCTGGTCAGATTCGCACTTCTAATGCTACAGCTCTATTATCTCTAAGTTACAATTGTCTTTTGGGATGATAAGTGTCTAACCTCAACCCAGTCTATCAAAAGCTCAAGTGATCCGAATTCCCGTTATATTGCTTTGCATAGAGCAACATTTTAGTCGCTTCTGATGAGAGTAGTTTTGTGAGGGGGAAAAGTCAAGACACAAATTCTCACTCTTGTTTACAATTCCAGCCTCTTTTTGAGAAAAGATTCAGTGCACCCAGTTTTAAATGTAATTTAAGGTTCTTCTTCCTATTTTTGAAGGTTACTTTTCATGTATTTTATGGAAGATGGATGTTACTAGCACAGAACAGTGTCGTTATCTATTATACCATGATATATTTACTGAGAAAATTTTAATAAATAAACCACAGGCTTTAACCTCTGAACTCTTCTAAACCAGCTGATTCCCAGGAGGGGTTCAGGAATTTTTATGGACGGATACTGTGTTCTCATGAGAATTTTATTAGAGCTCATAGACTTGAGACTGACTAGCAAGAAAATTTATGAGGTTACATGGGAACTATCACATCTTTCATTCCAACACCCTGTGAGTTTATAAAATGAACCATTCCCTAAACTGTGTTATTAAATAGAAGAGCTTAATGCAACTTTAATAAAGTATCTAATGTTATCCATGGTTTCTCATCAGTCACCGCAGCTGGTTAATTTTACCAGGTTTTCTGTTTTCAGTTCTCCTGGGGTAAAGAGGTGGGTAAAGCAATTTTGCTAAAAATGGAAAAAAGAGGCTGGGGAGGTCATAAGTTACTCAAAACACTAAAGGACGCTTGTTAAGACGGATAATACAAAGGACGAATAGTGTCCGTTAGGTATTTCCTTAGCCTCTATTCTGTTTATTCTCTTGAATACTCTCTAAAATTCCTCTTGCTGTTTTTTTTTGTTGTTGTTGTTGTTGTTTTTTTTTTTAATTTAGTACAATGTTGAAGTTCTGTAGCTGCTCATTATCCCACTTGAAATTTAACTTAAAATGTTATTTTGCATCATGTAGTTCAGCTGGAAAGCTGCCCAAGCCAAGAATTGAGGTCTGTGGTAGTGAACTACAGAGGAAGTGGTCTAAGCAAGACTCCCTTCTGGGGATATTCCAACATTTCATTGCATTGTGTGCACTAATGAGTAGAGCAAAGGACTCAGAGCCAGGAAGGGCAGAGTTTTAATCAAATGACTCATGATATGGCCTTCAGCAAAATACGTGACCTTGTAATTCAGCCATTATAGTTATAACAGTGGGTAAAAATAGGGGCTCAGTGTAGTGTTCAGGCAGAGATACAGATGTGCCTGTTTCAGCTGTGTTCATGGTCTGCATTTTTTTTCCTCAGCTTTGGAATAGACACCATAGGAGGACAGAACTTCTCCTTTTTGCTATTCCAGAGAAGCCCAAATCAATATTGACATGTACTCTTCCTTGAACAAGAGTTTTTAAAACTGTCAAGTGGAGGTCAATCCTTTGCTCAGTCTTATTCACCTGTAAGCAATCAAGTTTGTGGCAGGGACACCAGGCAAAAGGAGGATGAAAACACATGTTTTTAATGGTGGATTCAAATAAGATGTACTCTTGGTGCAGTTTGTCTGACCAGGTAGAGCTCTATAAAGACTGCACAGTTTGGGACAGTGGAGCCCAAAGAATGTTCTTTAACTGGTACGCAAAGTGCATAGGATTTCCAAGTGGCACTGGAAACACAGGCACGGCCAGCACCCTGACAAACTGTGGTTGTTTACAATCATAGAATCATTTAGGTTGGAAAAGACTGTTGGGATCATTGAGTCCGACCGTCAGCCCTATTCCACTAGATTCTCCCCTACACCATATCGCCCAACACCACATCTAAAAGACTCTTAAACACATTCAGGGATGGTGACTCCACCACCTCCCTGGGCAGCCTCTGCCAGTGTCTGACCACTCTTTCTGTGAAAAATTCTTTCTTAATGTTCAGCCTAAAC
>VZTM01007903.1:86824-123734 GCA_013400555.1 Jacana jacana
TCTCTGAACAATGTGCTGTTAATTTCAGACTTTAGTTAGTTAGAAGAGGCCCAGCTAAAAAAGTAGAACTACTGAACGGAAAATTGGTTTGTTTTAGCTCAAACCAGGACAGGGTGATTTTCCATCTTCTTAAAGATTTGCATCATACCCTGCTTGGTTCTCTGTGCAGTGCCTTGCCATTCCTATTACAGAAAATGTTCTTAACATAAACAAGGACCAATCAATGTAAGTCCAGATATTTTTTCTCACCAAAACATGTTCCTATAAAACAAATACGAATTTAGTCAATGGTCCTTGGTACAATGTCAGGCTGCTGATGGGTTAATGAAAACATTCTGTTTTTCTTTTACTCTTTAACAAGAACTTTATGTTTTTTCTCTTTTTATCAGCCCATAGCATAACAAACAAAGAGGCTCATTTTGTATCTCTGAATGACCATCAGGTTCTCATTGGAATACATCACAAACAATGCCGTAAACTGTTAGGAATGGGTGAACAACAGTTTTCATGGGGATATTTGCTGCCTCTGGCAAATAAAAATATGTTCCCCTCATAACAAATAGTCACATTGCTGGTTATCTGTATCCTCTTCCTGCCAGCCAGTGCCCTAGCAGAGGTGCTGGCTACTGAGCCCATATCTCTACTAGAACTGCCCTACTTTGTACTCTGAACAATTATTTCAGGCTGTAGTGAATGTGTGTTTCCACAAACATCTGGCCTGTGAAGTCTGCCTGTTGACACAGAGGCACATTTTTATTACCCTATCCAGGTTACCATCCTGCCTTGCTGCCCGTTTGCCAGCCCTGACTCTGCCAACTTCTTGGAGTTCTTCAACCAGTCCTACAAAGCGCAAAGCTTACTAAGAATTGTTAAGTGTTTTAGAGTTAGTTTTAAATGTAGGAAGATATATTGTATTGCTGTGGCACGGCCAGGAATTCTGGTTATAACTTGTGTTTCACTGTTTTAGATATTTTCTGGTAAGAAATTATTTCACCTTTCTGCTATCTGTCCGCGTTGAATCTCTATCCTTATCTAAGATTCTGGAGCCCAGTTCATCTACCCTGTTTTTCTGCTGGCAAGAAAAGCACTGTTTTTTTCCTACCCATAAAAGCCGAGGACCTTCTTGTTAGCAAAGTTCAAGCTGAGAGACAGGATGATCTGAGCATCCTTTCAATGTGGAACACGTCAAATGAAAAAAAAAAAAAAGAAAAATAGAGGAGCCCCTGAATGAATGTTTTCTAGTAATGTGTTTTGCAATTGGAGTTTGGGTTAAAAGAATGGGAGAAGGAGCTTCCTTTTGTTGAGCTAATTGATGTTTTGGCATATATGTTTTGGAAATACTAACCAGCCATTTTCCTTCACAGCCAAAGAAGGAAAACCCAAGGGAACTGTTGCCTTCCTAATTGTGGAAAAGTGCAGGAGTGCAACTCAAACATGCTTTTTCCAGCTTAATTTTAATAGTGCATTATAGTTTAAACTTATTTCCATAGTGTGCAAAACAGTAGAGAAATTTGAACTCTAGGTCATGAAAGAAATGCACGTGGATATTTGCAGAAAGTGCTCTCAATAGGTGCTGCTTTAGAGTATCATTTACATTTTTAAATTCCCCATCCTTAGGAAAATTACTTTGCAGCAAGTCCATTTAATCAAATGTTTATAAAATGTTTGTTAGATCTGTTTAAAAATACAGTGTGAGAAAACCTGTTTCTATTGGCACTGCCGTGTTATTCATCTATCTTTTCAGACATGTTTTTCTTGGCATTATCATCTATGTTTGGCCTCGTATTTAATGAAATTTTAACTGCTAAATAGTGGTTATCTGGGACACAAGAATCAAAAGCAGTTAAAGTTCCTCAGAGCTAAGAAGAATAGACAGAAGTACTGCTCAGCATTTTACACAGTAAGCTGTGGAACAATGAGCTATAATTATCTCCTGTTTAAAAACAGCAAAATAAGAGATATGCCAGTTTAGATTTGAAGTTGGCAGTGGTTCAAAAGGTTGAGTAAATGAGAAATTGTGGAAATTCTCTGCCTTATTTTTCCTTTCATGCCTCTTCTATGTGAGATTTTTAGGTTGTGAGCAGATGCTCAACATTTATTTGCTCTAGAAGCTCCATCTTGTATCCCCTTATTATTAATAGTGGTAGCATGAAGCCAGTAAGAAAGGCTCAAAAAGATGTCAGTTATCATTACTCTAGAAACCAGGCAAAACACCTTTCAGCCTAACTTTGTAAGTGCATACAGTTCAAATAGATCGGAGCAACACAGAAGCCTTAGCATCCTCATTTTACAAATAGGAAATTAAAATAAAAAGATGGCAACTGTATGGCTCATCTCACAGACTTGAGGTGTGTAATACTGAACTAGTCACTTAAGCTCCTTCCTTAATGGAGACAGGTGGGACATTTATCCCATTTTTCTTTAAAATCTGTATTAGAATGGATAGCATGGGTTATTCTTTGATAAGGCTCTTGCTGTGTCTCTCCACTGACTATAAGGAAAGCCAAAAGTGAAAATTCCTCCAGCCTCCATTCCTCTGCTGGTGATAATGATAAAAATTAGCCCAGTGGAAGCCCCAGATCTTCATGAACCAGTCTTGATCAGTCTCTGAAGCAGATTGGCCAATCTCTGTTTATAAGGCTTTCCTAAACCTTTAGATGCAAACTTTAAGCATTCTTCACTCCAGAAATAAACTGGTGGGATGGTTGGACTCAGCAGGTAGTGACTGATGCTTTGTAGTCTTCCTGGAGGTCAGTAATACATTGGGTATGCAGGGGTCTGTCCTTGGGCCTGTCCCGTTTAACATTATCGTCAATGACCCGGAGGAGGTCAGGGAGGGAGGGCATTGTCATCAAGTTTTCGGATGACAACAAAGTGGGGCCGGGGGGGTGACCAGATGGTACACTTGAGTGCAGGACTGCCATTCAGAAGGACCTAGACAGGCTGGGGAAATGCGCCAACAGGAATAATAATATGAGATTCAACTAGAATAAACGCAAAGCTGTGTACCTGAGGTGGCAAACATGAGGCAGCAATGTGCCCATGCGGGAGAGAATGCTAAAGGTATCCTGGGCTGCATTCAGAAGAGTGTAGCCAGCATGTCAAGGGAGGGGATCCTTCACTTCAGCATTGCTAGGTCCACACTGGCGTGCTGTGTCCAGTTCTGATCTCCCTGTTACAGGAGAGTTATGGACATACTAGAGCAAGTCCAATGAAGGTCAACAAAGATAATTAAGGAACTGGAACAACTCTCCTGTGAGGAAAAGCTGGGAGAGCTGAGACTGTTCAGCCTGGAGACGATGTGGCTGAAGGGGAACTTATCCAGGTGTATAAATACTTGAAGAGAGGGTATAAAGAAGATGGAGCCATGTTGTTGTGTGACAGGATCAGAGGCAATGGGCATAAACACACAGGACGTTTTAGCTGAATGTCAGGAAACACTTTTTCACTTGAGGGTGGGGGATCACCAGCACAGGTTGCCCAGAAAACTTATGGGATCTCCATCTTTGGAGATACTCAAAAGCCATGTGGACATGGCTCTGGGCAAGCCACTTTAAGTGACCCTGCTTGAGCAGAGGGTTTGGACCAGATGACATTCAGTGGTCCCTTTAAACCTCAACCATTCTATGTTTCTGTGAAAAAAACACTGTCACCAATTCAGGCCAGGGCCTGACTGCCTGCAGGGCAGCTCGACAAGGCTTTGGGAGTCCTGCTGGGCATGAGCCCTGTCAGCAGGGATAGCCAACAGCAGCATCTGGGCTTGTAACAATAGGAGCATGGACAGTTGGTCTGGGGTAATGCTTATTACCCTTTATTTTGCACTCATTAGGCCTTACCTAGATTAGGATGTCCAGTTTTGCCTCCAGTCTTTCCCTTGCAACACATGGATAAAGTGGCTGCCAAGATGGTCAGCACTGGAGCACGTGTCCTGTGAGGAGACACTGAACTGGGCTTGTTCTGTCTGCAGAAGAGATAGCTTCAGGGGGACCTAAGAGCAGTCCCCAGTACCTACAGGGAGGGTGTCAAGAAGAGCTAGGCTCTTCACAGTGTTGCATGGTGGGAGGATGATGGACAATGTCATAAATTGTAACAAGAGAGTTCACACTGAGTATGAAGAGAAACCTTTTCCCCACAAGGACAGTCCAGCAGTGGAGCAGATTGGCCAGAGAGGTTGTGCAGTCTTTATCCTTGGAGATTTCCAAGAACTGCCTGAACAACCTGGTCTGACCCCATAGCTGACCCAGCTTTGAGGACAAGGTTGAGCTAGAGGCCTGCTGGAGTCTCTTCCAACCCAGGAGAGTCTGTGACTCTCAGCTGACCATGCGCTCTGACTTCTTCTCCATGCCTTTTCTTCTTGCCAAGGCCAACCATGACAGATGTTATGAAGAGAGGAGCTGTGAACAAAACCGAACACAGCATTATGTTACTCTCCTAATCTACATTGTCCCTGGTTTACTGAATCCTCTGCTTAGTTCCACCCACTCAAGATACAGAAAACAACACTGTGAGGAAAGACTAAATGGGTTAGGTCCTGCAACAGAAAGAGAGATGCTGGGTCTGGATATGCTACAGGCCTAGGAAGTGATGATTATTGAGGAGTTACTAAAAGGGGAATGATTAGTCACTGCTGCTTGGAATGCAAGAAGTAGAGAGCACTCAACAAAATGATCAGGCAGCAAGTTTAAAAACAAACAAGACTTGTTCATGAGTATATAACAACATTGTGAAAGACTTTGTGGAGGCCAAAAATACAAGTAGGTTCAAGAAATAATTAAATGAGTTCATGGAAAATATATCTGTTGGTACACTGGGATTTGGACAAAACTGTCACCTTGGGAAGTTCCTAAATGGTTCTTTGCTGGAGGTCACGAAAACATGTCAGGACAAATTTCAGCCTGTGCATGGCCTTGGTTGGGCCCCTGTGCATATGCTGATGACCACCATGGGGGAAGAGTTCTGTGCTGGATGGACATTGGCCAGCCTGACACTTCTCATTACTACTTCACCAGTAGCAACCATAGCCTGCTTCTATACCCATCTATAAAATTAGTCCTTTTGAATCTTCTGTGGGGCTTATTAGTATTAAAATATTAGTAAATATGAAACAAGGAGGTGCCACCTGAACATAAGGAAGCACTTTTTCACTGTGAAGGTGACTGAGCACTGGCACAGATTGCCCAGAGAGGCTGTCGAGTCTTTATCCTAGGAGATATTCAAAAGCCACCTGGACGTGATCCTGGCCAGCCATCTGTATGTCACCCTGCCTGAGCAGGCAAGTTGGATCAGAAGACATGGAATTGGGAATAGGCTTTCCTAGTCACTGGAATAGGCTTTCCAAGGAGGTGGTGGAGTCATCATCCCTGAATGTGTTTCAGAGTAGATTAGATGTGGTGTTGAGGGATATGGTGTAGGGGAGAACTTTGTAGAGTGGGGCTGATGGTTGGATTCGATGATCCCAAGGGCCTATTCCAACCTAAATAATTCTATGATTCTGTGACCTCCAGAGATCCCTTCGAAACTCAAACACTATGTGATTCTGTGGAATATCAATGTTAGTAAATATTAAATATAATTGAATTGTTAAAACTGTTCATATTAACCTATTGAACCTGCCTTGTGGTTCAACAATGGGCCTAAGAAAGAGGAGGAGCCACTCTCTGTTTAGAGTTTTTAGCCATGTTTTTTGACATGACTAATATTGCAGTGCTCTATGTAGCCTACTCTTTTATGAGGATTGTTTTGCGCTGTACTTGGATGTTTCTTGAGTACACGTGGGTGAAATCATAGCTACCATCCACCACTGTCTTCTTTAAAATGTCTCAGCAGGGCAGAATACTCTTAAGCAAGTATATTAGATGACTAGATGGCCACTTCTTGTTCAAAGACAAGTGCCATGCTTCTACAACCATATATATCTTTGCCTCCAGCACACTGGGCACACAACTGCTTTCACTATCTATGTATTGTCACCAACTTCCGTATTTGGAGCTTTGTCTTTGTTCTGCTTTGATGTATTTATCTGGGCAGATGCCCTTAGCTGAGCTCACAAACTCAGCTGTCACCAGACAGCATGGATTTTACCCCAGGGAGAGAACAGAAGTGCTTGGTGAGTCAGTAACAGGTCTCCTGTTGGAGCTGTGTACTCCTTGGTTTACACCTGTCTCTGAGTGCTTGTGCAGAACAGGGCTGTGATGCAGACACCTTGACCAGCCATTGCAATTGACCCAAACCCCTTGACCCAAGCCATGAACCCAGTGTTGGTAATTTATCTTTCGTATTACACAAAGTTTGCAGCTTCAGTACACAGAGGTACTGCACCTGGTTGCTTCTAAAACCCAGGTGTATGTGGATTACGCCACAGTCCATACAGCAGATGTCCCCAGGTGTAGGTGCAGCACACCTGTTTGTAAGGTGTAAGTTTCCCTTACTGCTGACCAGGGTGCGCTTTACACAACAGTAGTGACACTGCTTTACAGCTGGAAGAGTATATGGCAATTCTGGCTTATCCAAAATAACTAGTTGGGAAGACAAAAGGTATTATTTGTTGCTGCTCATTAACACACAGAGTCCCTGAAACATTCCAATTTTCCATTGCCCATTGTGTAAGATTTTCAACTGCTCATTAACCTTTTAATTTTATTCTTCCCTAAACAGCAAGGATCCGGAGGATGAGAGAAAAATTCACTTAGATCTCAGGCTTCACCCCAAAGCAGTGTTACCATATAAAATAAATACCTTGGATATTAAGGCCTAGGGATTCAGGTCCAGACAAAAAGAAGATACAGACAAGATTAGATGTCTCTATGTGGAACTACTGTTATGAAAATTACTTTCTCTGCCCCTAAATTTGGAAGACTAAGCAGGACTGTAGTTTTATTAATTTCAAAGCTTTACCTATACACTGGCAGATATATTATGTATGTACCTTCAAATGCACATAGGGAAACACGCACATACATATATACAGAAAGAGATACACATGCAAAGACCTGACAAACCTGACCAGCATCACATCTGGTTCACAAAGAGTGGGAGTGAAAAGCGAATGTCCTTTCCACAGCAGCTCCAAGTGCTGAGACTCAACGTGTTCCCTGAGCTTCTTGCAGCAAGGAGAAGTCGCTGCTTTTTCCTTGAGCAACTCCTGCTGTATTTTACACAAATACATTAAGATTAGTTGGAATCTGTCTATTCCATGTGAAATATATCCAACTTATTTAAAAGCAAAGTTTTGTCCTTACACCATTTTCAGTTTTTAAGCTTTAAAATATATCAGTTATGTGAGATAGCAAGCTGATGACAGTCTAACATGACAATGTATAGACAAAGAGTGAAGAAGGGAGTTAAAGATAAAATAATGTTTTTCTGTGTGTTTGACCCCATGCTGAGCTGTAGCTTTTTGATTCTTGCTTTAATCTTTGCTCGGTATCTCACTTGTTATTGTAACTTTGCCTAATTTTTCTCTCTCTTTTATTTCTTTAGGCTATATCTTCATATAAATACAAAAAGCACAGCAGTAAGCATTAAAACCAGCAAGATCAGAAATACCTCAGTTGGCTTACAGCAGGGATGAATTTTCTCCCCTGCTACAGGCTGAGCAAAGGAGAGTCAAGATGAGAGGAATGGATTTCTTTAGAGTAATCAAATGCAGACTTCTTGCATTCAGGCAGCTTTTAAATCATCAAGACCACAGTGTTTATCTCTTCAGCCTGTCTCGCTGTCCGTTGCTCTCATGGCTGATGCTTTGGCTTTCTTCTGTCAAGTTGAAATGATGGAGAGGTGGTTTCCTTGGTGCAATTCATAGATTGGGAAATTAGTAGCGGAGTCACAGCTCTCTATGGATTTACGTGTTAGTTTGGAAAGCAGAAATCAAACTTGAGAAAAATGGCACAGTAGCATTGCAAAGCCACCTGGCAGCAGTAGTTTCACCACTTGAAATGGACAACAGCAGTGAATTGGGCCCTGAAGTGTAATGGCCTGAGTAGGAGAGGGAGAGCGCGTGCCCTTTGTATGAAAGCCAGGAACCAGTTGCCTTGATAGTCCGTGAAAGTCAGATCAAAAGGCTGTTTGAAAACCCTGGCTTTTAGAAGCATAGATGGGAAACAACATTTTTCTTTTCTAGCTCTGGAGTTGGGAGATAGAGGAAACAATGGCTATTGTATAGACAGAGAGTTATTTGAATTCTTCCCTCTACCTCTGTGCACCTGATCAAACAGCCGGTGGTTGAAAGGCTGATGTACCATCAGGCTTCCTGCCTGATATGAGTGTGATAAAAATTGTTGCAGCTGAAACATCTAAGAGTACAAAGCTCAGAAAGAAAAAAAAAAAAGGGTCCCAGGGAGGAAAAGCAAGGCAACAAAAAAAGTCCTCAGTTAGGACCCTGTCGTTCTGTCCTGAGTAGGCTTCAGAGGAAGACTAAGGGGAGGAGAGAAAGTGGCTTTTCTCAAATACGCCTTGGATGGGTTGTACACAAGCACTAAAGAAGACACACTTCCAAACCTTTTCTTTAATATAAACATATCCCCCTATACTAGTACGTCAACCATGTGTCTACATCTCCTATTATCAACATCCTGTCCGTCTGGGATCCTAATCTCTCCTACCCTGCTCCTTTGGGATCCCAAACATACCCCAATCTCCCTTCCTCACTTCAGCAGCTGGGATCCTGTATCTCACCTCTCTCCACTTCATCCTTATTCTTCCCATCCTTCCACGTTTCCTACTTTTCCTGTCTTATACTTTTTCCTGCAGCCTGAGTGAGGCACAGCCACAGTGTTGGTGGCCTCCTGCCTCAGGGGTCCATCAGCTGTTGGCCTACTTGCAGGAGCGCACCAAGTAACTCAGCAAATTAAAATAGGAAACCACCACCAAAATGGTGCATGGAACCCTAGCACTCTATGAACCAGACTTGGAGATACTAAAAACCCAACTGGACAGAGTCCTGAGAAACCTGCTGTAGGTGACCCTGCAAGGTAACCCTGGGCTTCATCTAGATGATATTCTGAGGTCCTTTCCCACCTCAGCCTCTCTGTGAGTATGTGAGCCCTGAGCTTGATGATGAGTGAGGCAAGATGAGGGAAATGAAACTAACTGCCCTGTTGAGAGACATGAAAGTGGAGTTTGAACTACATCACCAAGTGGCAGGCCTGTTTTTCAACCTCTTGAGCACATTTGCTGCCTAAAAGAAGTCTCTGTGCAAACCTTGGTGTATTTTTCCTCAATAAAAAAAGCAGAAAGGAGAAAATATTACATTCCATGAGACACTTGGTCAAGGACAGCCCCTGGCAACCTAAGCTGCTGGGCAGCAGGAGCGAGATACAGGGGGACTGCCAGCTGGGGCATGGAAAGTCACATGAACTGATGGAGGGGTGGGAAATGGCAAGGACATGCAAGGGGACAGGTGAAAAACTGGAAGCAAAATTCAAGTTCAGCTGGCACATACAATCTTGACAGCTCTGGACAATGAAATATAAGTCAATACTGCGTGTCCAGGACAGTGTGGGAAAGCTGTGCTACTGTCTGCCTTCATTAGGAAAATGAACTCTTAAACGTTCCTGCTATAAACAACATATCCATTGTAAAGTGCAATGGTGCAATTTATTTCAGTAAAAGAGATAGAAATTCTATTTAAGGGATGGTATATTCATGTCCCCGTTATAAACTGCTCTAGGTAAAATAGATAAAATTACTGCATTTTCACTGGGAATGTTGTCAAGACAACTTTTAGTGCAGCTATTTTGAGAAATTTGTAATACCGTGCAATTTAAAAGCCACAATTTAATATACTTCTACATTTTATCCACTTCCTCAAGTCCTTCAGACAGTCATGGAGCAATTTCAGCTTTACAGCAGTTTCAATGTTGACAGCAGTTCTGACTGTGTGTTAGTAGCAATGTGAAATGCAGAGCATAATCCCACCGAGTTCCTGTCACCACTGTGGAGGGCTGCATTCTGCATTTGCAGTGTTCCGAGGCTGATGGAGATCCATGGCACAGCCAGCATCCATCGGGCTTGAGCTGGGGCACCAAAGACGATTTGGTCAGGTCAGCTTTGAAAGTCAGCCTTACAGGGCCTGCCTAACAGTTTAGGTTGTTCTTTTGCTTTTGGTTTTCTTTTGCTTTTTAAATCACTACATTGGAGAGAGCATTTGAACACCTGAAATTTTTTCTTCAACTCAGGCCAAAAAAGATCAGCTGTACAGAAACAGTGAGGTGATACATTTATCCTGGTGGCCTGGGGACTTTGAAAGAGCTTCAAGTGGCATAAGGAGTTCTGAACATATTGAATGGGAATTATATAGGATGGGCATGTTTCAGATATTAAATCATTGCAACTAAATAAGAATGGATTAGACACAACTTTTTATGAACATATATTAATAAACTGCAGTTTGGAAGCCATACCCTCTTTACAATCACGCTGCCAGCAGCATTACCAGCCCTGAGAGCCCAGCCATCAGGAAGGTGATGGAAAGAACTGACAGCCTGGCTCAGATACTCATTGGTATTAAGTCTGGTCCCTTAATTTTGCTCTCACATTTTCTTTCACACAGTTAAGCTGCTGTCCTGCTGACTCAAGTATGAGCCAGGGAATAATCTGAGGCAATGTAAGGTGCTGCTGTGCTGTGTAACTGCCTCACAGCAGGGACTGGACTGACAGTACTGTTTTCATAAATAGAAATCATCTCCCTAATCCCAATACTTCTCTGTCTTTAACAACTTGCATCAGCAGATTCTTTGAACAAAGGGACAGATGTTTGTTGTGTTGCATAGCCCAGAGACAGATAATGTGGGAAAAAGAAGAGCTCTCCCTCACTAATCGTTGGCCATGGGGGAAAAAGGCAATACAAACACAGGTTGTATAACACAAGTTGCCCCAGATATCTGTAGCCCCAAATTCACTTCTAATACTTAACGTGGGGCTGTGATTAGTGGAGGAATACATTGCTGTTCCAGAAGGATGCTGGGAAGTCTTCAGGTGACCTGACCCTTTACTTGCTTGGCTTTGGAAAACTCAAGGGAGTTTACAGCGTGCCCAGCCTGCACATTGCAGGTCTCCTGCTGCTCCTTTGTCTGGCAAATCCATACACCTGGCAGAGTTTTCCCTTTACAACACAGGGGCAATCAGCTTAAGGATTACTGTAAGATTTCTCTTCCTCTTTTTGCCACTTTGTACGATCTGGGTCCTGATCTCTTTCAAAGTGAGTTATCCTCTTATTCTTTCTGGTGCCCCTGAAATCAATGAAGTCGATGTAATGTAAGGGATGGTGAGACCGCACTAGAGAAGATTAAAGAAATGCAATGGGTTTTACATGTGAAAATTAACAACCAGTCCAAGTAACAGTATGTAAGCCAAGACACAAAAAACACAAGGCAATAGCAGATGTTCAGCTTGGGTAACGGAAGTGAAGAGAGGTAAAAGATAGAGGGCAGGGGCAAGATGAAGTAACAGAAGTAGCAAGGATACAATAAAGCAGCACTCAAAGAAATACTCAGTGTGTCTGGCTAAGAGAGCAGTGATCTAGAAACCACAAGGAAGGGAAGAAAAAGAGGGAAGACAGCACAAAGTAAGGAGGATTAAAACCTTTAGTACAACAGAGAAACAGAGTTGAAAGCTGGGAGTGTGGGAGGCTTTTCCATTAAAAAAAAAAAGGTACAGAAAAATGTAATGAAATTGTGTGCTGAATTCATTGTGTTCAGGCTCATTTTCTCAGCAGCAGTGATTACTGCAGCAACCAGTGATGGAGGAGCTTGGAGGAGCTCTCAAGGTCATCTCATCTGACTGCCTGCAGAGCAGAGAGCTTCTCGGAGCCAGTTGTGTCTTTTATTTGCTTCCTCCAGCTTTTAATAATGACTAAATATAAACCAGGCTGTTTGCAATATAAGTTATGTTCTCTGTGAGCAGTAAAAGCATGTGTTAGATGCTGAAGATAAAGGGGTACAGAGTGACGGTGAGAGAGGTTGTAGGTCACAGTCAGTGTATTTGTGAGGACAGCAGTTACAATTGCCTGCTCCTAGAGAGGCGATTCTGGTTTGTCTGTCCTTCCACAGTTCACACAAGAAGACAGGCCCCAAGGTGCTCTGCAAATAAGCCCAGCTCTGTCACAGCACCCAGTCCTCCAACGCGGGACTAGATAACATTCCTCCGTTTTCTGCTCTTCGCTTTCCTTTGACCGTGGGCTGTGCACAGCTGCCTGTGGTATGTTGTTGAATACACACCAGGATGCCTTGGACATTCTGGCTCCACCGCAGGTATTTCATTATATCAGTCTGAGAAACACTATTATAATGTAATGTAATACAGCCCCGCTCTCATCATACGTCGCTCTGCATGGAAAGTTAAACAACAGGAATGCTTACTAGATCATTAGCACCACAGAGCAAGTGATCTTGCCCAGGAGGAGAAGTTAAACTTTTAACAGACCAGTGACTCAAAGGTTTAATGCAAGTTTGTTGGAAACTGGATATGAGCAACTTACTCTGAATCCAGTGGGAATGACGTGCCACAGCTGGACTCTGTGCAGAGTCCATGGTCCCAGCCATCTCTCTCTGCAGACAGCTTTCAGCTTGGGTAACGGTCGTAAGGTTTGGGGGTTTTCTTGGTCATCCTGTGAGTGCACCACCGTCTGCTCTGACATGCATTTTAGAAGTTTCCAAAATAAGGTAGAAATAGATCTAACCATGGTTTAGGTTTTTCCTTCTAAAAGTAGGCATGTAATTGCACTTTCTGTGCTTCCTGCTTGTTTGGGCAATAGAAATCTCTGGATCAGAGCATGGCATTTAGCTGTGTCCTTCACTAGATGCAGCACATCAAACATTGCCTCAGACTGATCTTTTGTATGGGAACGTTTTCTGGAATAACTCAGCTTCTGTCATTCTCCACAAGTAGCTCCATATCAGCTAGATATCAAGAAGACACAGAGGCAGAGAGAGCAGACTGGACAAGAGGGCAGATCTCTCCCAAGGACCATCCCCAATGGAGGATGGGTGGGATTCTCTGTGCCAGGATGTCAAGACATAGAAGTGACACCATGCACAAGTGTTTTAAGTGCAGTGCTTTAGAGCTCAGCTGTTATTTTTAACAGCCTTTGTTAAAACACCCTCTGTGGGTGGCATCCCCACGTCAGCCTCTGTGCCCAGGCCAGGAGCAGAGGACAGTGAGAGGTGACCCCTCTGCTCAGGGGTGTCTGCATTGCCTACAGCCCTTTCTCCTGATCCACAGCTCTGGGACATCTCCTGTGTGCCAGTGGGGGCAGAGGGACAGGGACAGCATCCACCTGCCTCGGGGCAGGCAGCCACCAGCAGGGACATTGCGCCTGAGCTGCTCAGGCTGTGCTCTCCTTACAGTCAGCAGAGACATAGTCAATATAACAAACAGGCTAGGCTCTGCTTCATCCCATCCTGAAATCAATGTCTAAAATTGCTCAGATGAAGGAATCACTGAACATACATTTATCTCCTGAGTGACAGCATAGAGAAGTAAAAGGGTCTGGGCTCCTCTGTCTCCTAAAAGAAGGCCTGTAACTGTGTATGTTGTGGATGTCTCAAGTTATCTGAGATGTGTGTGATGCCAAATACTTTGTTTGCTCAGCTATAGCTAATGGACCCACTGTTCACACTGCACAAATTTAAATCAGACACCCTCTCCAGCTGGGAGAGTCAAGAAGTGAGCAAGGGAATGCAGAGAGCTTGGCATGGGATCCACAGGTGAAACAGCCCTCTCTAGGGATCCCTCAGAAATGGGAGGAGAAAATGTTTGTTTGTTTGTTTGTTTGTTTTCTGGAAGATATGAAAGTCAACACACAGGGATGTCTCTTTCTGTCCCTGGTTTTACCACAAAGTAGGAGATGGAAGTAGTTTATTCCTGTAGGCCATAGGTAAGTCAATACATTGGACCTGAGGTTCAGCTGACTAAGCTCCATGTGGGTAAACCAGATGCAAAAAACCACCCAGCTCATGAGATGAGCAGTTGTTTAGATAGTTCATTTTCCAGGGGGCTCTCAGTTAGCTTCACTGGGTTTGCCTTGCCTTCATCCTCGGCTCCCTTCCCTTCCCCCTGGTTCAGCTGGCAGCTCGCTAACCCCCACCCCACACACTCCCAAGACCTTTTCTAATTTATTATCAGGCTGGGGAGAATCTCAAAGGTAGAAGTTAGCCCACTGTGCATTAAGCGAGTTTCCTACATAAAGCATGGTGCATGAAGGCTTTTTACTGTATCATTGGTTTCTGAAACCAGCTATAATGAAGCTCAAAACTGCTTCACATGTTTTCAGCAGGAAATCATAAATCTTCCCCATAGTTTTGGCAGCCCTCTTCCTCTTCTGCCATCCCATGAAATTCTGTTTTCTAAACTGATTTCCATCACTTATTTCACTGTGAACCTGACTTGCTGCTGCTGGTTTCATGTATTTTATCATCCCACAGGAAAAGGAACGGGGAAGTTGGGCTTTTTCCTCCCTCCAAACATAAAGCATTTATGCCAGTGTTGCAGGAGAAGTATCATGTCCTCTTGCACTACCCCTCAGGACTGAGGGCTCCTTGGAAGGGGGGTTTCTTACACAAGTTTTGTAAGCCCAGTAAGTGTAGACCACTGTAGTTCTGTTGGGTAGACTTTCTCGGGCCTGTCCTGCTCTGGGCACATATTGTACATCACCCGTGATCTCCAGCAAATGAAGCTGGTGATGCTTCCTTCATCCTAGATCAATCCCGTTCATTGAGTTCCTGGCATCTCCGTTGTGCCAGGGGTGACCAGGGACGGTAAAACATGGGCTGTATAAAAAAGCAGGACTGTAAAACGTGAGGGTCAGCTCACTGCTGCTTCCCCTTGCTATTAATGAAGAAATGGACTCTCAGCAGAGCTGGTATCTTCTGGTTAACCACCAGATGGTGGTAAATACCAGGGCTGGGCCCATGCCGGAGCATCAGGCTGTATTCCCTGTCCCTCCCATAGCAAAACCACGCCAGAGTGACAGATTTATGAGTGGCATCTGCAAATGCTGGCAACACACTCTGTTTTCATTAGAGACTGATTTCCTTCCGTCTCCTTTGCCTTTTTATTATATAGTCCCTATACATTCAGACCTATTTACTCCTTGCATTTTCGTCTGCCGTTTTCCCTGTTACTTGAGTTTGGGGTTCGCAGCAGATGTCCCTCCCTTGTTTTGCACACGCTCTGCCTTGCACCACGCAGGGAAGGAAAGAGGGCAGCTCTCCCCAGTGGCTGAACCTGGGGTTCACTGGGGGCAGAGTGGGATTATCTGCAAAGGCCAGGTAAGAGAGCACGTCTCACAGCCCGGGCTCCCCAGTGCTCTGGCACAGGACTCCTTAGGGAATATCTGTCTTATAGAAAGTTGATATGCATTGACCATTTTAGTGTAGCCAGCATATTACAAAAGCTGCGCCAGCGAGACAACCCAGTTTTAAAGCTTCATAAACTGCACAGAAGGATCTGGAGCTGACCTTTTCACTGCAGTGAAAACTAGTAGGTTCCTTCTGCGTTGGCAGTTTAATGTGGAAGAATGGCACAAAAAGAAAACCCTATGCCCAAACATACGTGCCATCCCTCATAGGTCGATGTGTCCTGCTGTGGCCATGTGAGGTGCAGGCTGGCTGGTGTCCCATGGGGCAGATGCCACGAGGTGCAGTGCTGTAGTCCAGGAGCATGCTCCGCATCAGCACACGCTGTAAGGTGAATAATAAACAGCCCCTTACCACTCTAACCCCTTGGCTTATACACTGCAACATCTCTTTCCAGTCTTTCTGCATAGGAGCTTTGCTCATGTGAGAACTTGGTGTGAAATCTTTCAAAAAACCCGGGCAGCCCAGGTCACTGCAGGGGCTCAGGGGACAGAGAGTAGGATCAGATACCCATTCTCCTTCCTCCAGAGGAGGCTGAGCTTGGGTGACTGGTTGGCTTGCTGAGAGGACAAGTGAGTTTGAGTTCATTTGCACAGGGAAAAGTAGCGGGTGCCCCCATGGTCATTGCTGGAGCTTGGTCAGTGATGACTTCAGAGGTGACACAAAGGCAACTTTCCCACAGCAGAGGAAAGGCGTGAGGGAGCTCCTCCACAGAAGTCTGCTAGCTGGGTGCCTCAGAGGTGCATATGCCAGGCACCAATACAGGTTAGGGGTGGACCTGCTAGAAAGCACTCCTGAGGAAAAGGATCTGGGGGTCCTCGTATACAGTAAACTATCCATGAGCCAGCAATGTGTCCTTGATGCCAAGAGGGCCAATGGAATCCTGGGCTGCGTAGGGAAGAGCATAGCCAGTAGGACAAGGGAGGTCACTCTTCCTCTGTATTCTGCACTGGTGAGGCCACAACCGGAATACTGCCTCCAGTTCTGGGCTTCCCAGTTCAAGAGAGTCAGGGAACTACTAGAGAGAGTTCAGCATAGGGCAACAAAGATGATTAAGGGATTGGAGCATCTCCCTGATGAGGAAAGGCTGAGAGAGCTGGAGAAGAGAAGCTGAGCTCCTTATCCTGGAGAAGAGAAGGCTGAGGGGAGACCTTATTAATGCTTACAAGTATCTAAAAGGTGAGTTGAAGGAGGATGGAGCCAAGCTCTTTTCAGTGGTTCCCAGTGACAGGAGGAGAGGCAATGGGCACAAACTGGAACAGAGGAAGTTTCATTCAAATATGAGGGAAAGCTTTTTTATGGTGAGGGTGACAGAGCCCTGGCAGAGGCTGCCCAGGGAGGTTGTAGAGTCCCCTTCTCTGGAGACCTTCAAGACTCACCTAGATGCAGTCCTGAGTGATGTGCTCTGGGCAATCCTGCTTTAGCAGGGGAGTTGGACTCTAGAGGTCCCTTCCAACTCTGACAATTCTGTGATTCTGTGATATGAGCAAGGGGAGGCTCATAGCAGGCAACCTGTAAGGCAGCATCCACACCACATGTGTGGGCCCAAATCCTGGGGTTTAATCCAAGCTTCTGGCTGAGCTGCTGCTGTTGTGAACAAATTATGTCCTAACAAACACTGGACAAGCCACTGGACTTGTACTTGCTGCCTCTGCTGTTTGTGTGAAGCTCCTCCTTGGGCTCTGCTGCTGTGCAAACTCACCAGAGTCAGTAAGATGGCAGATGGTGTGAGGGGCCCCCTTTGATCCAGAAAAGAGAGAGACAGAGTCTTGGCAGAGCACTGGGGTCTTACAGCCCTGCCTCTCACAGCCGACTTGTGCAGCATAAAGATGTGAACTCCAGCTGTCCTGGCAGGATGGCCTCTTGTCCTAGGGGCTCTGGAGGATGCTGAAACCCCAAAAAGGAGCCTCTTGAGCCTGAACATATGAGCTACGTGGCTGTTGCTGAACACATAGTACTGGCAGACCTCATGACTGAGGAACTGTGTGCTGCAGGGCCCACTTAACGACAGAAATCTTTTCCCTTTTTAATTAGGGGCTGCATTCTTCCCCTGGCCTTAACTTTCATGCTTCTAACGCATTTTATAATCAAACTTCTTCCAGGCAGAAGTTAGTAATACCAGACAGCCAGTTTGGTTATAGCAACACTGACCTCGCCTGGGTGGCAGGAATGCTGCCGAGCACTTTAAAGACACTGGTGGTGCTGGATGGTGAAGGTGTGTTTAGGAACAGCTGTTAGAAATTTATAACCAGTGAGCAAAATACAGTATTTGCTTACACGAGGAAGCACAGGACTTAACTACTCTCTGCTTCAGCCCTTTGGTTTAGTTAAACCTTTATAACCTCATTTGTATAGCCAAGCTGTCTTGGCATATTATTGGGTTTGGCTCAAGAGGCCAAACTTCATTACACGGAAAGCAGAATCTGAGATATGTACAGCCATAAAATGGAGTCACTGAAGACACCCAGTTCAAAACAAAGACTGAGCCAAATCTGGTCCAAACCACAACCGGTCCCACATCGGTCCTCAAGTTCAAATTTTCTCAGTGTTTAAGGTTCAGGGAGGGAAAGATGTGAGTCACATGCATGGCTGGTAGCGCAACCTAGGGTTAGGCCTGCCCAATGCATCTTGCTGTCTTGATCCTGGGTTTGTTTTGCCCAATCAGCAAATATTTACACCAAAGCTTTTCTTGCCAGGTGTGTGTGGAAGGCTGGGTTTTCTTCACAGTTTTGTGTCCAAACACTTCCCCATTTCTGAGAGCATCCTTTTTCCTTAACCTAATCTCTGCCAGGTTCAAGACAAATAAAACCCCACATTCCCCTCCCAATACCCTCGCAATCTTTTTCGAAAAGCTGTGGT
Organism: Jacana jacana; assembly: GCA_013400555.1. Classification (NCBI taxonomy): domain Eukaryota; kingdom Metazoa; phylum Chordata; class Aves; order Charadriiformes; family Jacanidae; genus Jacana; species Jacana jacana. The sequence continues at coordinate 105,037 of VZTM01007903.1, forward strand.
ACTTTTCTTACTGGAAGAAGGACTCGGAATTGCACAAAAAAAATAAACTTACTGCTGAGAGGGACTTTTTCTGATCTCAGTGAAAAGTCTGTCCCAATTTGGTCAATTCATAAGGCTTTGGAAAAAAACCAAGCCAGCTCTATCTTACACGTGTTCACCAGAGGCCAGCTAGAGCTTGCAGGCTTCATTCTCTGGTGAGTTCATGAGCATGGGACATGCTCCAGGGCCTGGAGCAGGACTTCCCTAGCAATTGCAGTTCCTAACAGCTTCAGTCCAGACCAGCTCTAAATCCAGATGCTCAGAGTCAAAAGAATGGAATTTTACTCTTTTTTTGTCACCTGTTTGTTTCCAGGCTACATGAAGGACAGCAGCTGAGCTGCATTCAGAGGAGGTGAGACGTGCAAGAGGAGAAGATATATTGGAAATTAGACTTGGGACAGACAAAATAAACCCTGGCAGAGAGCTGGGGGAACCTAAAGTGCTCAGAGACGGGGGAGGAACTTGGAGGACAGAGAGGAGACTGATCCACAGCAAAGTGTAGAGTCTTTCAAGTCAACAGGAAAACAGCACACAGGGAAAGGGTGTGAGGGGTCTCATTTCAGCCCCTTTTTGCACAAGATTCTGAGCTCACTTGGGAACACTAGGGCTCACTGAGACGGCCTTCCCATTCCTTACTGACTGCAGGGTAAATAAGCCTAGTTACAAAGACAGAACCATGCATTTCCTCCTGATACCCTCATGGTGAATATAATAAAAAAAAGCTCCAAAACATCACAAAACAAAGTGCTTGTTGAACACCTCTGAAATGCAAGGAGGCACATTACCGTATTACAAAGAGAAAGCCAGAGCCTGGAAGATTTTCCCGATTATTGTATCCAAGAAGTACATTTGCTGTAGCGGGAGACTGCTGTATAGTGTGGTGTGTGGATGGACTTTATACGTTCCTGTTGCCTTCTACAGCAGATACAAGTCCTAAATTCTTCTGCAAACTAGGCTTAATTTAAGTCAGGCATCTAAGGAATAAGGGACATAAAACTCATAACTGCACGTGGAAGAATTTGGCCTGAGTTGAGGAAGAAGGGAGAGGTGAGAACATGGAGACTGGCAGACACTTACCCAATCATTCTACATTATCATTTGATATCAAAGCTATTCCAAACTTTGAGGGTTTGGGAACACTCCTTCATTTCCAGAATGTCATAAAATTTGGAGAGGGTTTTTCTTCTAAAGTTTAAAATTTGTTCTACTAAAAAGAAGAAAAAAAAAAAGGAATGTGAAGTCCCTGTTTACTCCATCAGAGCCTGGTCTGGCCCACGGAGATGCTGCTTCTGCTGTGCACACTGTGCAAACCCAGTGATGCTGCCAGTGTCAGCGCTTGCTCTGAGATTCCCTGGTCAGATGGGCACTTTGTCATCTCCCTGTGACTGCAGCTCCACCGTTTGGCTCAAGTTCCCATTCCCGTCTCCTGAAGGGCTTGTTGGTGGCTTGCTTCATTTTTCTCCCCGTGACCAGCATTCTTGGTATGAGGGGATGTGTCTCTGCTCACACCTTTGCTTTTCTATGTGTTGTGCTGCCAAGAATAATTGAATTGTTAGTTTTAAAGTGGCTCTGAAAGCATCATCCAGCTTTCCAAGGCGATGCAGAGGACAAGCTAGTGACAGCAGACACTTGGCATTTCCAGCCTTGCGGTGCAAGAAGGGATGTGTTTTAAGTATTTCAACGTCTCGAATCTCTTATTATCTTGTCACAGAACAGGAATACAATTGACAGTATCAGGATATGTATACACCATCTCTTATTGCTGTTTAAACACAGAAACCAATACCATATCCTGTAGTAGTACCTGGCAGTAGTACCATTTGCTATGCAAAATTATTTGCCAGCTGCTTGGAATACCTTTCCTTTTCTAGACTATAAACCCACCATTTCTTCAGCAACTTCTACTTTTCTGTCTTTTTAAACAGCAGTGTGGATTATATTATTCACCTCTATTTATTTCTCTCTTTTTAGAAAAGCAGGTGGGCTTTTGATTGCACTTGAGTCTTATCAACTAGTGCGTGGTTCCAGAAAGGATTCTGCATTTTAATTTATCCTCCCCAGCTATAAAACCCAATTTAAAAAAAAATAAAATGTATATTTTCACCATTCATCAGTACATGGCCATACTATTGCAATCCTTTGTGGTCAACAGGAATTTATTAAAGCACCTTGGTGTCAAACCAACTGCTTTTATTCCTTGTGTGACAAGAAGCGAAGGCTTCTTAGTTTAAAGAAGCCAAAAAATGCTTATAGATTACATATGCTAGAGGCAAATTTTTAGTGTCTCTTTATCACACAAGACTTTAATAGACTCGGGTGCAAACTAATGTAAAGGCAATGCCATTTTCAGGACCTATAATGTTTCTGCTGGAAGTGCAATGTTAGACTATGGGAGACGTAAATGCGTGCTAACCCATAAGTGAAAACCTTAACGAGGGCTGGTTATGCATACAGCATAGAAAGTAATTTAACTTAATACCTCCAGTTCAGGTTTCAGCCTTGAGAACTCTGTGCAGATTCTTTTATTTGTGCCTAACAATGTTGTACAGCATTGGATACTTTTAGGGATCATGGTAGTGTTAACTCTCCCATCTTGGCCAACTGGAAATTAAATTCTCTCTAGCTCAGTTTCCCTTGTGGTTCCAACTGGATGCAGGAGTTGCACAGCTGAGTAAGGACAGGGGCTGCATCCAGAAATTCAAAATTGCTTTGGCAGTTTCAGCCTTCGTGGGTGTCACTCAAGGGAAAAGGGGAAGGATAGTCTTGTATCAGAGAGCGTGGGACCAAAGCAGGCACAGGGGTGACAAGGTCTGTTGGCATCCATGACGCTCCAGGCTCACTCCCAACAAAGATGCTTCAAGTATAGGGCGCTTTTAGGGCTAAACCCTTCCCCTTTTTCTCATACTGTAACTGCAGGCTGGGAGCTGCAACAACAGGAACACTGGTGTGGGGTCATCTCTGGTTCCACGTTGTCCCCAGGATGAAGGATGCTTCATTTTTGGGTGCAGAATGCCCCAGCACATGTCCCTGAGGAGATGGGGTGGTGATGGGAGTACTATAGCTCTGGTCTTCCTCAGGGTGGGAGATGTTGAGCCCATATCTCCTACTTCCTGTCTCCGTGTCTGGGCTTTGATGTCCTGAAGTAGGCATTATCGTCCAACTCGTCTGCCCATGCTTCAGACCTCCAGCCCAACCTTTGGAGGCACCCTCTGAATAAAACACCAGGTCCTGGATACTTTACAAACAAGCCAGGTGGGTTTTAGGACCTTCCTTTCTCCAAAACGCATCGACTGGAAGTCCATAGTGATGCCTGTCTCAGTCTATGGTGGTGGGACTGGGATTTGAGGAGCCCGTTTACTGCAGCTCTGTGGGGAGCCTGGCAGCTCAGACCAGCCTGGGGAGCTCAGCACAGCCTGAGGACTGACAGCAACTTCTGCCCTTAAACATCTGCATCCTCTGGGCCAGTTGGGCAAACAGGCTGAAGTGGCTCTGGTTCGAATTAGTCACGCAGGGAACGCAAACAGAGGCATCAAAATGTTCGAAAACTGAGTTCCCACACAAGATGAAAGGGAGACAGAACGGCTGTGAAAGTTTGTACAAGCAGAACTAACGAAGTTTTGGCATTACACATACAACCTGGGAACAAGTCTTTGTTCTTCAGGGTAGCTTCTTATCTTCACATTCACTTACAGCCCTGCAAACTGCCCGTCAGTGGCAGAGCAGGCTCCGGTGGAAGGGAGATCCATCTTGGGTGTCCCATACAGACTTGCAAATAATCCACCTCTGAACAGCAACACCTACTGCCAGCCCACCAGCAACAGACCCCAGCTTCTCCGCCAGCGCCTGTCAGGCCCCAAAAACAGAATGTAGCTTGAAGGGGATGGATGTCGATGGGTCCAGGAGAGGAATGGAGGAAACCAGATTCACATTGGTGTCTGAAAAGCGATGAGGGAATCCTCGTCAGGAGGATTCGTCAAGAGTCACATCAGTGTGGGGGCGGGCAGCAGAGCTGGGGGTGAAAGAGGACAGGTAGGAGAAATATTCACCATGCTGACAGGGAAATCGGTCCCTACACGGAAAACAAACCTGCCCTGGAATCATTCCAGTGTGGTCCCGCCTGACTGGGGCTGATGTTTCTAACCTTTTTATTTGTATTAGATTGTTGCTGCTTTTCCTTCTTTGGACTTTCTCTGTGTTTTGCTTTCATTGTGTGACTTCTGCCATTACGCAAACTTAAAATAAAAATTTTTTTTGGTCTTATGCTTAGCAAATTGTGCAACAGGTTTCACTGGGACCACAGAGCTCCAAAGTGATGAGATGGGTAAGAAGACGAAAAAGAGGACATGATAAACCCGATTGTGTTCACTTCAAGCCCTGTCACCAGAGCCACTTTACTAAAAGGTGACCCAAAACTCCAGGGTAGGACCAGACTCTGGTTTCTGTATTTATAAAGGAGAAATCTTGATAGAGCAGATGCCCCAGTCTTGAACCTATTAACTGGTTTTCCATTGCCTTTCTGGGCACGGCTGAAATTTCTGCCATTAGAAGTGGTTTTTATTTGGAGGTGGTGGTGGGAAGAAGTCTCTTTGTTCATTTTCAACACTAAAGCCCAAAATACCAAACTTGCTTCTGGCCCCTTCAATACCCAATCCTAAACCAGTTACGTCTCTGTGCCCCTGAGTGTATCTGTTCTATGCATGCTAAAATGCCAAATAACCAGGAGCCAATTTTTAAGTACTAACATCCCCCCCCCCAGTTTTACAGGTATGCTGGGAGAAAACCCAGCATAAAAAAACCCAAACCTACTGCTGGGAGAAAACCCAAGTTATTAACACCAACAAAATGCTTCAGAGGAGTCAGCAAAAGATTGCAGCAAGCTGGAGCAGCTCCAAAGCCAGGACTGGGCCCAGAGCTTCACAGAACTTGCCAATTCCTGCTGCTCTCTCTTGCCTTTCCCAAGCGATCGACCCTCACGTGTCCTAGTCAGGCTTTTTCACTGCAGCATCACTCAGTGCTTTTAGTTTTCTGTCTCTTCTTGTGTTCTCCATTATTTAAGCTACTGCTTCCTTACTAGCCCAATCCCTTCCACAAAAGCAAACATGGGAATTACACTGTGGGAACTAGGACATCGTGGTGGTGTTGCCAACTATAAAAAGTTTACCTATAGTTTACGCATATGAACAGAGCAGTTCTTGTGTGGAGGAGAGTTGCTTTTATCAGATGTACTGATATACCTGGAAAAATAAGTCTTCAAGCACACAGGTCCCTCTGGGATCTAACCCCTCACTCAAACATAGGTGGCAGATGCTACTGAGAAATCCTCCCAGGTTTGCAATACCTGCTCCCACCCACTGGCCCTGCCCGCTCTGCCCCTGTTTGTTGCCCGTGCAAGGATTATTGCCGCGAGCCCGACTCCTGCCCAGAACCACCATACTGCACATTAACGGGCACTATTAAAAAGCAAGGAGTGGTGCTGGTGTTCCTGAGTGAAAAGCCAGAAAAGCTATTCCAGTCCGACTGCCGTGGGACGTCAGGTCAGTGTGCTGCGTTGGAAGAAGCACAAACCGATGCTAACTGTTCTTCAGCTGTGTGGAACAACAACAACAACAAAGACAAAGTTGTTTTCTTTTCATTGACTGCTTCGCACACAAACCCCTCTGCCAAGGACTTAAAGCCACACTCACAGCCCTTTTGTAAGCGGTTCCTGTTAACCCAGCGAGTTCCAAACCTGAAAGTGCAGAAAAAATGGAACGAGTAGACAGGACAGAAAAGTTGAATGAGCATTGGCTCTTCTTATTTTAATGAAGGAATCTTTCAAGTTAATATCAGTGCATATTTAGAAATAGCATGTGATACTCCCAACATCAAATACATCAGCAAATTACAGTTTCAAAACTTTATAAATTAATGGCAAGAAAAATATAATTAAGATTAACATAGAGAATAAGGTTCAAAATAAACATCCTGTTTGTTTCTTGGTCTGTGTCAATTACATTCCTGGTGCTTAAACAGCAAGAGAGATCCAGTATTTTGTGGTAATCAGGCTCTCCAAAATAGCAGTTATTTTGTCTACAAATGAATTAAGCAGCTGGCACTTATTTTGATGTATAATTAAATGTTACTCTTAGCTGTTACACAGAAATTTAGTCCTGTCAGAGTGAAACTTCATTCCGTGACTGAAAAAAACCCCACTAACTTGGGAACGCTGCCTTCTGGTTATACCCACTGGAAATGGTCAGCTGAGAAGAGGAAGGACTCCACGTGAGCACGTTTGGCTGTTACATAAAATAAGTTTGCTTTCTGGGGGGTTGGTTTTGTTTTTTTTAAATTTTTTTTTCTGGTTTCACAGCCTCATAACAATACTGTTTTTCAGCATTGTTCCCAGTCATTGTTTTTCAAATGGTTCATCAACATATCCTGAATCAATCACCGATATAAATAACTCCAGTGACAAAATCCATTATGGAAGGACACAGAACTGCAAACTGAATGTTGTGCCGAATGATTTTAAGGTGGAACCATAATTACTCTGTAAAAAATTGTTAAAAAAAACCCAACCCAACCAAACCAAACCAAACCAAACCCAAACAACCCCACACAGTAAAAGCAGTATCTTTAATTAACTGGCAATGGTGGAATCTGAAAAACTGGATTATAAATTTAAGAGACATTTAACTCACAATGGACTCTAACACAAGACAAAATGTACTCAAGCTAAAAAGAAATGCACATTTAAAGCTTGCAAGTGTGGTATAAAAATATTCTCTAGTTCTTTCATTTTGATACAGGGAATCCAATTCCCTAAAGGAAGAAGACAAAGGACATCCTCTTTCCTACCCCATTCCTCTCCACACAGACTAGTCCCTTGATATCAGGAAATGGTGTTTCCCCAACAAAAATACCAGCCACGGGAATAGCAGACTTTCTGGTAGTAAGGATTTGTTGATTCTGCTTTGTAAAGTATATTTTCAAGCAGGTGAAATACTGATAGGATATGCATTTCTTTCATTACTAGTCTACTGTGCAAATTGCATACCTCAACCCCGTCACTTCCATCTGGCCACAGCCTGCAACACCTAGAAGGATCTGAGAATCTAGTGTGGTACTACAGCACGGGGAGGAGTGCCAGATTATGAAACATCAGGCTAAATCAGACTAGGAGGAAAAGGCACATGCTTCAGATTTTGTGGGAACACCTGAAGGCTCCTTGTCACCATACCCTTACGCTCCCCCAACAGCAGTTTGCTTCCAGAAAACGGTGAGGTAACAGGAAACCTCCAAGCGTTCCCCGCTGCTTGTGGCACGTACACAGGAGGGGTCTGTGAGCTGGGCTGGAACTCCCGAGGAGTCAGGGATAACACAGAGGCCAGGTATGCTGCAGCCTGGTTAGGCCAGAAACAGAAACTTAACATTTCATTACACTGCTCCTTTTATGCACAAATACAGGGTGCGCGAAAACAAGCTCAGGAAAATTTAATGATTTGCATATGTAAAATAATCAGCTGATACTGCAATGTAATCAAAAGTCATGCACTAGATACACAGAGGTTCTTCCCCACGAACAGTAGTTCTCAGGAACATTTTATTCTGCTTCAGGTAACACCTCAGGATTTGCTAGCTTACATAGTCCCTTTTAAAGAAGGCGGTTTTGAGCTAAAACTGAAAAGCAAAATTCAAAACAAAAAAGAAGAAAAAAAGTATTGATTTTAGTTGCGATACAGCTGGGATTGGTGCACTGCAGCAGCTCAGTTGCATCTAAGAGTAACGAAAATTCAACATGAATATCAGAAGAATAAATATATACCCTAAATTAATCTCTGTAAATACATTCACAGGTCCACTTAAGACACCCTTATGCATAACTCGTACTCCATCGAATCTGCATGTAGAGATGGATGTTAGTTCATGGGGAAAGCAATTTATTGTATGACTCGGTTTATCTGTCATTGTTCCAGCAAAAATCAGTGGCAAATTTGAAAATCTACATTTATTTTCCCCAGACCAACCACACAGAGGCTTAGGTCACCAATTCTATTATTTCCAATGTTCAATCAATAAGGCTTTATTTACACTTTTTAAACTATTATAAAGTCAGGAAAAAGTTGGGTGCAATGTGCCAGAAAAGACAGCACATTTCACTGATTGGAGACTAACATCTGCTTACGGTTTAATGCTAACCCACAGGCAGCCAATTAATGTCCCATATATCCATGTTTTTACATAAAGTTTCCTTCCAGATTCTGTCAGGAGCATACTAGCAGTCAGGCCACCTAAAAACAGCAAAGATGGCAAAGTTTTCTTGAGGCTTAGTTTGGAATGAACACTTTTTCCAGGGAACTTGTTTCTTCTTTTAGAATCCTTCGCGTCGTAAAACTCTATTAGTAACCTAAAAGCAGACCAAAGGATATAGATGGTTAAAGATAGGCCTTACCTTAAGTTTTAAGCAACTTTCATCCAGTAACTTCTTCTAAACGCACATTATTTGTGAAACAATTTAACAACGCACATCAGCTTACGTGTAGCAGGTTGGAGCCACCAGTACTTTACCCGACAGGGTCCTTAACTGGAACCCTTGGGAGGGAGCAACAAAAAGCACATTTTCTGGAGGGACCAATTTTAACACCGAATAAGAAAGTTGAGAGGAATCCTCTTCATTCAGCGTTCAGCAAATAAGCAACATCCTAGGACAAACCAGCACAGTTTTGTCTACTCCCTCAGCACAGGAGGGTATCATCATGAAATAAACTAGTAACAAAGGTGCAAGAGTAAAATGGCTACACCATAGGTTTAGTAGTAATTTTTTTCTCCTATTTTTGAAAAACAGTAACAAATGGATTTGAAAATGCTGAGGTTTTGATTTAAGTATCTCTCAATTTGCCCAGCAGACTGCTTTGGTCCCAGGAAAGAACTTCTGGTCAAGAGGAGTCTATGAGACATAGATGATGAGGGTTCAGTTTTGCTGGTCTTCACCAGCATACTGTCTGTGGGCCACTGGACGGCCTTTTATTTTAGCTATCAGTTACTTGTCTATAAAGTGAAATTCAGACTTTCTTGCCTCTCAAAAGTGGAAGGGAAGAAAAATAACTTAGCAATCCTAAACTTCTTAGGCACTTTGGTAGTAGTGCCACGTTTACAGACAGGCATGTTAACTTCCACATGGATTCAAAGATCACGGGACAAATGAATCCATTTTTCACTCCCATGGAGTGTGAGACCGACAGAACAATTTTAAAGCAGAATGTATCTGAAGAACCAGGGAGATCCCCAACTCACACAAATGTTATTCGGGGTCTTAGAAGGTAAACAAATTTAGCTCCCTTAAACTGGACTTCAGATGTGTCAAATTAAACCATCATGTTTCAAACAGGCCTTAAATCTCCCATTTAGGCACAAGGTTCCCCAGGACCTATTGCATATGCTCACTAGTGACCTTACCTGGAGATGCTGGAAGGAGCTGGGCACTTTAGTTCTGCCACAATTGAAAGGTGGACAGGGAAAAACTTTTTCCTCGCCCAGTTTCCCCAGTGAAGGTAGGAATCTCAGGGTTACTTGTGATTTTATTCAGTCGCTGTCTGACGGAAGATGCCTAAACAATCAAGACCCGTCCCTTTCTAACTCTACTACTAATTACCAGGCTAAAATCAAACTCCTCTGACTAGCTTGCCTACCTCAGGCATCTTACATTCCTGGCTGTGCGTAACTCAGCTTCAAGGAGATAAATGGAGAGTATTCAGATGAATACAAGTCTTGCCTCAAACTCGGATTCACAACTCTTCAGCATAAGGCAAGCCCAAACCCCAGGAATCTCAGTCTCCCAAGCAAAAGCTTTAACGACAAAGACATCGTACAAAACACGGCCAGGAGTACCAACACCACCTCTCTTCAGAGACCCCTCCTGCTTGCACTGCTGGTAACACAGAAATTGTGGGTCCAGCCATTAATATAAAAGAAGGAAGACAGCTTCTTGAAACAGTAAGTTCTAAGTATTGCTACTCACTTATCCTTTATTTCAAAACGTTCATGAAGCCACCTTCTCATATACATCTGCTCTTCTGGAATGTCCTTCAGTTCAATTCGATCAATGAAAATATGAACTCTTGGGCATTCCTTGCAAAGAAACTCTAAAAAGAGAGCAAAAAACCAGGAGTGGGTTACAGAAACACTGTAAAGCATTTGTCTAAAATACACTGAAAAGCCATAGTCCTAAGTGCCTTTGGAACCTACTTCAGTTTTCAAAAGCCTCCCTCTGTATGTTCCACCCCTGAGCACTTCACTGAACTTAGGAGCCATATGGCCTATGTGTTTTTGAATAGGTGGCCCATTTTCATGCAAAGTGTGGAAACCTTGTCCTAAAACACACCCCACAAACTGTAAACTGCTCTGCTTGACAATGCTACACTTCCACCTCAGCAGCAATCTACTCATTCTGTAGCTGTGGGATGCAGTAACTTTGATGTCATCAAATTATCCAGCCTGCAATTTGGATTAAAGTTAGTAATGTTCTTTGCTTGTCCTTTAAAAAGAAAATAATAAAATAATTTAAAAAAAATCTGTTTGCTCCTGGATGACAAAATCTGAATTACAGTGATTTCCCAAAGCATCTCGAGGAGGAAGTGGGCTCCAGTTTAAGTAATAACCTATAATTAAAAAGTGTAATAGGGCAAAAGACTCAGAAGAAAATACTGCCTTCCATTTTGCATCCCTTCAATTTTTCTTCTGTCACACAGCCTTGCAAAACTTGAGACAGCCCTATTGGAACTCCCTGTCCCCCATTTCCTCAATTTGCCCTTCAAAAAATTTAGCAAGCAAGCACTAGGCCAGTTGCAAACAAAACTCCATTACTCAAATAGCCCTGTGGGACTTCTAACAACTAACAGGTGGTAAAAATACTGCATGTGGGATGGAAAACACACCAGTATTTGTGTATTGGTAAACATTTGCATGTATCAGTAGTAAAGGGTCTTGCAGTAACTATAGCACCCCTGGTAGGAAGGATGCATCATGTAAGGATGGAAGTTCTTGGGAATGTGGGCAATCTTTGTATTTTGAGAAGAGACCACAAGTCTCTTCCTACAGTATAGATGGGCAGCAAATTTAACACAGACTGGGTGGTCCTTTTAGGTTGTTGACATTTTTTGGACAGCAGTGCAGATGTACAGAAGACTTTGACCCCTAACTGTTAGGAGTATCTTGAGGAATGACTGTGCAAAGTAACTGTCACTGCATGTACATCTTTATTGTTGTCTGCCAAGCAGATATCCCCTTATTTGTTTTTCTTCTTTACATGATTATTTGAGGATTTTGCCATAAAAGCAACCCTTATCATACACTAGAAATTGCTGTAAACAATTTTAAAAGGCTGTCCATGCAAATGTGTTTGTGTGCCTGCAGAGGGGGAGGGAAGGATGAGGAGATAAAGCGATGAGGAAAGTCTTACAGCATTTTGATGCAGAAATTTGTAAGGTGCTGTGTGCAGTCTGTCTGGTCCCCAGGCAGAGATTGCCCTTCACTGAACTGTACTGTAGCGTTCAGGGAGCAACATGGTCCAGGCCCCACCACCTGAAGAGATGGCTAAGAGCTTTAACCAGAAATAAGCCCACCTCTTAGCCACGGAGCAGCAGCACCACTGTCGCTGCAAACTTTCTGGTAAAACCATCTCCAGGCTCCAGCTATCAAATGGCAGGCAAGCTGGAGTCCAGAACGATGGTAGATACAGACATTGTCTTCAGGTTGATGTACAATGCTTTTGCTAACAACAAAAGAAAGCAAGTCTTTCCTCTTGCTTTTAATGGGAATAAAGGATTTTCCAGGTCTGTTTCTCTGAAGATACTATCCAGGACACTACACAAAGGTCATTCACTATATGAGCACCTAAAAGCATGGTATTATTTTAAGATGCCAAGCGTATTATGTGTGTCTTAAATGCTTATAACATTCACTGATGTATAAATCCTCTTTTTGAGTGGCATTACATACGCAAAACTATCTAGAAAACAAATGCCTGGAAGCCAGATTACATGGTCGTTTTTGTACGAGACTCTTATAAAAAGCATCTATGCTGTGTATATTCAACTAGGGCTGGAGATCTAGCTTTACAAGGTATGAGAAACATTCTGTGCATTGTATCGTGTACATTCCTTACACTCCTTTTGCTTCATAGCACATCAGTGGTTCTGCATAGGAATACACAACTCTTTCCTGATCTTATTTACCATCTCAGTTATAAATTATTAAGGAAAATCATAAATCAAGCAAAACTCTAAGTTAGATGAGATAGAATTATTAATAGCTATATGGTACTTTTAAAACTAATGCTGTGCTGTTTAAAAAAAATATTTACATATTTGGTCATTTAAAGAGTAGACTATCAATAATAAGCTCTAGTTAACAAAACGGGAGTAACACCAAAGTATTTCAAAAGAAACACCTTCCCCCACCAAAGCCGAAACGTACCAACTCTACAGATCTGTTGAAAAAGAGCAAAAAGCCCTCCACAAACATCTAAGAGTTGCTGCTGGTTTTCTACCTTATGCCAATAAGTTGTTAGTTCCAGTGCAAGTTGATACTTGCTACTTCCCACGCTGGTTGTCTTCAGCCAGTTTAAACTGAGTCCCTGCATGTGAAGACCTTAAAGCTTTGTCTCAGTTTCCCACCTTTGTAAATCCCAGTGCTCTTCTCCCCACGCCCTACTCTCCCTCGATGTCCGAGACTTCCTACAGCCTCACCAAAGGCTGTGTCATCTGCAACTGCGGCTGCTCCCCTGGAGACGGTCACAGTTCCCACCCATCGACTCAAGGCCATTTTATCCCAGGCCTGGGCATCCAGGATATCTGCAGATGACTTTCTAATGCCTGCAATCAAGCTAGTCAGGGAATCTGACTAGTCTTTAATTATCCAATTACCCAGAGCTTAATGCAACTAATCCAAATTTTTTTTTCTTTAGATCACATAAGAACACCAGTGGATAAGAACAAAATTTTGAGAAGAAACAGCTGGATTTTATCACCACAGCCTCTAAAGGTTTGTGGTGGTCCCATGACCCTTAATTTCACATTAATCTAACTCCCAAAAGACTTATGCAATTAAGCTAAGAAACAAAATCTTATTGAAGCAATTTATTATGTGCAAATTACATCCAACTTCAGGGACACTAGCCCTTAAGGCCAACATCTGACTGGCTTTTAGATCCCTAAACTTGCCAGAATTTGTTATAATTAACAGCAGGAATAAGCAAGCCTGAGCTTTCCTTCAAAAGACAAAAATTTAAGTGCAAATCATGCATTATAATCAAACATTATGTTGGGGACAGCATTAGTCAAGCAAGAACCGAGTACAATTTGGGTTAAATGAACACTAATAACTTGTGTGGGAGCCAAGTGGACAGACTTTTGCGCGTGAGATAATTTCCTAATAAAACTTTCTATCTAGCAAAATGACAGATACAAGTGCAGAATGTCTGTAATGCTTCCAGTGACCAACCACAGCAGAAGGAAGGCATTTAAAATAATAAGGTGGATCAAATGTTTTTGCTCTTGAACTGTGACATTGTGGCCCTCGTTCTGCGGGACAGGACACGCAAACGCAGGACTGAAGGACTCCGTGCAGAACTAAGATTAATGAATGGGATGCAACAGCCTCCAGGAAAGGAATCGGATCCTCAGAGTTTTTAATTGCAAACAAATGTTTTGGGAGGGTGTTTTGCTTGCTGGGGCTTCCACAAAATTCTACCAGTTTTCAGCTTCTCACCTTTAAAAGCCCATGAATTCTGTTTTGAATTATCAGCATTACCAGGGAAAGTGAGGGAAAGAGAGAAGCTCCAAAGAACAGACATACCTGTAACTGAGAAGGGACGTACAGGTGGCCTCAGACCACCTTCCCCTTAATGCTACCACAGAAGTTCATTCCACCACTCCAAGCGATTTGCCTTGCCCCTTAGGAAAGTTCTGACAGCCACATTACACTTAAACAGATATTCCAGTTTTCAATTACTAATGAAGTCTATTTTTATATGCACTTTAAATACAACAGCAATAAAGTAGCTCAGATTTCGACCTCCTACATCAGCTCTTTTACAGTAATGTAATTGTTGCTGATGTCCTTCAAAATTAAGAAAGGACAAATGACAGTCTGACATAGCTATGTCCACCTAAAGACCCCCCAGTTCTCCCCTGTTTTAACAGATTTCAATAATAAAAGTTTGTGATAAATTGAAAGTGATATCACAGGAAACTGAAATCTGAATAATTTTAGTTACTTATTCTAAGGATCTACAATTTCAAACGTGTGAGAACACATCTCTTCAGTAACAGAAGACTGTGCGTTGGGATGAGTACAGTGTCACAGGCAAAACTAAGATAGCAAAGACATTCCTCTCTGAACTGTAGACGCTTTCTCCACTTTTAAAATTTTCATTAGTCTGGACTCCAGACCAGTTCAGCTACCAAAGCAGTTTGTAAACCACCTCTTCCTCAAAGAAAGAATTCCTATCTCCCCACTTCCATTTACTTTGAACACCAAATTAACAATCCATTGGCAAAACAAACACAAATTTAAGCGCTGGGCTGTTTCTCAGCTTTACGCTCTCCATCACCTCAAGTCGAGCTGACAGGAAACTATTTCACGGCTTGCTCTACCAAAATAAAGCAGTGGTACAGCAGAGCGGCGCTAGACGGGGATGCAAACATCCAGGGCACAGGGCAGGTTGTTCAGAAGGGTTCACCCAAGGAGCAGCAGAGAAGGGGGCAGCACCAGCACCTGCTGGCACTGCTGATACAGGGAAGCATGGGGTGGATGTTCTGCTGGCCAGACTGAAGCTTGCAGTCAGGAGACAAGCCTGGGACCTGAGGGACAGCACTCTCACAAGTACTGCCAATCCCCTGCACAAGGCCTGAGATGCACACAGAGGTCAGAGCCTCCAGGCACGCACAAGGGGCATGCCGAAGGGAGTCATCGTCCCCCCCTGCCCACCCCACCATCCTTAGGAGCTGGGGAACCTTGGGAGACAAGAGAAATGGCATACACCTGAATCATCGTTAAGCCAAGATGCTGGCAATGAAAAAAGTGGAGAGCATTTCAACTGGCAGTTGGGGAAAGCCAAAAGTTATGAAAAACAACCTGTTCAGATGGACTTAATGTATAAGTTGTGGCTAAAATTCAATGTGAGAGCAGAACTCAGAAGTGCCTCTGCACAAACATGAGAAGCCTAAACAAAGACAGGGGAACAAGAATTACTGGCACCAGGAGATTACCCCTGTAAGGTGGGTATCCTGGTGACCCTGAAGGAGCATGCGATGTTCCCAGGCTATCAGATTTATAGGAATGACAGAATAGGAGGTACAGGTAAGGGAATGGTAGTGTGCATGACGGATTATATCAAGTATCACAGCTTTATATAATAAAGAGGCAGAATCATTATGAAATCCTTGTGAATGGAAGTCCTAGACTCAAATAAAACATATATTAGATATGTTAAATAACTTCTTGGTAAGTTAGATAACAGTGACCAGAAATTACAAAGCCAGACTGAAAGCTGCAAGCTCAGGGCTGACAGGAGTGTGGGACTGAATCCTGAAATCTCCTGAAAAGGAGATTGTTTACTGGAAAAACTAGTAGCAAAACCCAAAAGAAAGGATGCCATTCCCGATGCAATCTTATACAGTGCACAGTGGTAGTGAGAAGTGCTCTGCAATCACAACACAATTAATTTCAGCATTGTAGAGAAAGAGTCTTAGTGAATCCAGCACACAAATGCAGAATTAATGAGAGGGGGAAAAAAAGTCAGTGTCAAAACACCCTAACAAACAGTCTCAAAAGAGGCAGTTTAAAGGCTGTTAAAAACCCCAAACACCTAAATACCAAACCCCAGAAAAACTTGTATTAGAAACCCACATAAAAGATGTGTAACACTGCATAAGAAAAAGTCAGGGTGAGTCTGAAACCAACCTGCATGGCTTAATGGGAATATTAAGGAGGCTACCCCTATATTCCTACCTTCTCCTCTTTGCAGAATGGAAAACTTGTCCAAATAAGGAAAAGCCACAAAAGTGCTTATGCCAAACGTAAACATAAAATTAAGAGGACTAAAGAGGAACTTGAAAAATGCAAAGGATGTTCTAACAGTTTCAATTTTTTTGAATATATTAAAAGCAGTAAACCAGCTAAGGCACTGGTGGGGACTGCTGGGTGACAAAAGCCTGAAGAACAGCACTCATGGTGAGGTATAAACCCACACAAGAGAAGCTCAAATATTTGTTTGCATTATTCTTTCTTCCTGAAAATGTTTGATTCCTACACCCATTGCATGTTCTGTACCAATTTGCTGACAGGAACTAGATCAATAAGTAAACAGACAGAAACTATGAGACTAAATAAACAAGTTACAGGTCAGGAAGTCACCAAGACCAAACAGCATTCATCCAAAAGCTCTCAAATGTGGAATTTAAAAACAAAGATGTGTAACTTATCATTACAGCCTGTGAGCCAGAAAAATGGGGAGTTTCCCTTCTACAAACGAGGGCTTTAGAGGTGATGGTGACCTGAAGAGTCTTACATCCCTGGATAAGACAGCAGGGTCTATAATAAGATCACTAAACACAGAGATAATCACAATCTGTTAGAAAAGAGCTGGCGTGGATTCTGTAAAGGGAAATCCTGTCTCACCAATTTGCTGGATTTCTGCAACAGTGTCAAGGAACAGGTGGATAAAAGGGGATTCACTGGACATGATACATTTGAATTTTCATAAAGCCTCTGACAGGGTTCCACGCTGGAGGCTATTAAAGAAATTAAGCTGCCATGGGATTAGAAGAAATTATGTTTTATGTACCAAAAGCCGCTTAAAGGAAAGGAAGCAAATGGAATGACTTAATGGTCACTTTACAGGATGGAACAGACCCAGCAACTGGGGTCCTCCAGGGATCGACACTAGGACTGGTTTTATTCTGTGTCATGGCTGATGAGGTGAAGAAGGGAGCAAACCTTCTGGGTTTTCACATCTTTTCCAGAAGATCCTAAATTCTTTTGGGTAGTCAAATGCTGGTTTAACTCCAAAAGGAGCTCAAAGCTGAGCAAACAGGGTGAAAATGTGACAGCTGAGCTTCAGCGTAAGCAAACGTGGGGACAAATAACCAAAAGGCTGATTACATGTTTAACTTGGAACCTGTAGTTACAATTTGGGAGTCACTGTCCCTTTTCTGAAACCATCCTCTCAATTGTGCAGCATCATCATCAAATCCCCCCAGATACTGGGCAGCATCAGCAAGGACATTGAGAACAGGGCAAAGCGAGTCACTGAGACATAAAGAGACTGTGAATCCACATTTTAAATGCAGCGTGCAGTTCTGGTCTCTCTCTCTCAAAGATAATGTAGTGGACTCAGAGAAGGCTACGGAAAAGGCCAATTGAAATATTTAAGGAGAAAAGCACCTACACTACGAAAAAGGAGAGATTACAAAAGATGAGATTTTTCAGTTTGGAGAAGGGAAGCAGAGGGAAAGATACAACAGCTTAAAAAAAAAGATAAAATCCTGAAGATGGCAATGCTCACAGCTCCATCAACTGTAGCTCAACAGATCCTGCAAATTCAAGGGTAAATAATCATCTATCTGTACCTTCCTAAAGATCCCTTTTAAAATTATTTTTGGAAAAAGGTTCAAATGGTTTTGCCTACTGTTATTAGCACTGGAGAAAAGCACAGTGCCATTGTAAGCTGTCTTGCTGAAACGAGATGGTATTTGATGAAGACCCATCGTACTTACACGCTGCAGCTCAGTGAAACAATCTTCAAGTGGCTTTAATCTGTTTTTCTAACAGGTGCATTCTGGCCTTTGTACTGCTTTGTAACAATTTGTGAATATTGTACGTTGGCCAAATTAGCAGGAGGTTTCCTACAAAAGCATAACAGTTTTGATCAACAGGCTGCCAGCCACAGAACCAGGATCAGGTTAGATCTGTGGATGACGTCTACAGGGTCTCCCACGGCTGGTAACTGAAAAGGGCCGAATTTAGCAGATATCTCTGTTTTCGTTGGAGTATTTTTAAAGCTTCATAAGTGGGAAAAATAAGTTCAACTATGCAATTAAAAAAAAGGCAAGAAAAGATACAAGGACTGTACCCGTTCAAAACAATGCTCTCTAGCAAATAAACAGGATCTGTTAGGAACTATGCCAGTACTGCTTAGTATTAATGTTTTTGCCTTTCCTTCAGACAGTCTGTTTTGATAAGCAGAGAACAGTACCACAGAGTAGAAGAAAAGGACTCTGATGCACAAAAAAAGGCAAAAATAAACACAGGCTCTCAAAACAGCAACATATTTCTGGCCAAACCCGAGAGTGTTAAGAAATTAAAGTTGTTTTTGTTATCCTCAGGGTTTAGATACACTTTGGCATACAGATCAGCTGTTGTATATAAGTGCTGCCTGGGGAGCTGAATGCTTCCCCTCACATGTGTGGGAGGTCCAGGGTGCAGGGTAATTTTATGAAGCTCCAGTGCGAATACTTTCAAAATCCAATTTGTGTAGCAGAGATTTTCTGATGACCATGTGCTTTCTGATCACAAATTCCCAAGGGAAGCTACAGATAGTTACCATCAGTAGGAGCTGTTTGAGAATAACAGACACACAAGGTTCTTGTTTCCCATCAGCAGAACACACTCTGGCCTCA
>VZTM01007904.1:17266-27370 GCA_013400555.1 Jacana jacana
AAAAAACACAAAAAAAAAAAAAAAAAAAAAAAGTCTGGCCCCTTCTTCATACCCACCCTTTAAGTATTTATAGGTGTTGATCAGCTCCCCCCTAGGCCTTCTCTTCTCCAAACTAGAGACTCAAGTCCCTCAGCATTTTCTCATAAGAGAGATGCTCCAGGCCCCTGATTATCTGTGTAGCCCTCTACTGTATCCTCTCCCGCAGTTCCCTGTCCTTGAACTGTGGAGTCCATAACTGGACACAGTATTCCAGATGGGGGTAGCATCAGATCAGGTGGTACTTCCACAAGAAGAATAATCCTTTACATGAGTTTTCTTCCTCCATGCCTATTCCTATATTTTCCAGCCATTACAGTACTGTAGCATAGCCAGTAATGCCAGCTCCATGCACTGCTTCATGAGTCCCAAGAATGCCCCTTCCACCTCAGGTGGCCTAACCCTCCCAACTAGCCAAGGGGAACACTACACATTCCCGTTCAAACTCCTCCGATGAGGCGGACTTCTAAAGGCTACTTTGAAAGAGAGTCAATTAAATAGCAAAGCTAAAAGTCAGCTGGAATAAGTTGGTATTTCAAGCCAAGAACAGCAAGTTTAAATACAGTATCTATTGGCAAACACAAATAAGGCATAAATTGTGTTCTCTCGCTCTCAACCACTTTAGGTTATCAACTTCATTGCACATACACAGACAAGCACACACAGTGTCAATTAGGTAGAACCTAGCTAGGTCTTTGATGACTGCCGCTACATGAAAAGGCCAACCCAGATCTCTTTCAAAACATGCCTAGATGAAATCTCTACTTCTCCAAATGTAATTATTGTTTTTTCCCCCCGTAATACTTCATGGTGCATAAAAGTAGAGTTTGTAGTTCACCTAAAAAAACAATCAGCTCCTTAGACTGCAAATAATGATGCTGCACATACAGGGAATGTAAATACATGATCTTCAGCCTCAGTGGAGTTTTGGACTGGTCCAACTCCACAACAGGTGAGTTACAGTGTTTGCTGAACATGTAAGGCAAAGTTCCTTAACTGCAGGAGAGCGTGGATTCTCAGGCTAAACACTAACAACTTGCTCACTAAGAAGGCAATTTAAGGAAGACCAGTCAAGCTGCCTCACAGATAAAGGGACTATTCCCAGGAGAAAGGCTGTTACACAATCAGGAAGCACAATGAAGACTGACATGAAGGAAAGAGAAAACAGGAAGGAACCTGCAGCAGTAAAACAACAGCAGAGGTATATAACACTTTAAATGCAGGTCCCCTTTCCCTACTGAAGGACTTGATATCATCAAGCACTGAGAAGTAAGGAAGAAATTATAATTTCTCAGAATTAGTGTAGAAACAGATACTATCCAATCTAATGGATTCAGAGAGTACAAATCAAAAGCTAGTCATATCCTTGTGGGACACTTGATATTTTTAAACTATCATCAGTTATAACAACTATTAGTATCCTATACTCAAAGCAACGGCAAAGGTTAACAGCAGTTTTCACATTTAATCCAATTGTCGAATTAATGGCGTAGCACCCGAGCCTCAGAAGCAGTGACTACATTCCCAGCGTGTTGGCACCGAGCATGGCTTGCTGCAGAGCCGATGCAGGGAAAAGCCTTACACACAGGGGACACCAAGCCACACAAGCAGCTTGCTCTTCAGCTACTGATGATAAGAGTCACAGGCACATCCACACATGGCTAGCACGTTGAAGACTGTCATCTTATGCACAGACAAGTTAATTGCATTTTGGAACACATTTATACCACGCTCCTTTGTTTCCACCCTTTTCTTTGCTAACAATAGACCCCCAACCTGACAAAAAAGAGCAGAAAAAGTCAGAGCAGCCACTCAGAAGAAAATGTCCTCGGTAATAATTATTTTCTTTAAGCATAAGTGTGAAACAAAGACAACTGTGGAAAGGCATGGCACTCAGAATAAGCATACCACTTTATTTAAACAGTTCCACAAAGCCAGCACACCAAGGTGTCCATCAGACCCACAGCTCTGCTGCTCAAATTGCTCCCTCCAAGGCGCTTAAAAGGGGAAGAATTAGTAAACACTCATTACAGGCACTTAAAGTTTGCACCAGGTATTTCAGTGGTCCCAAGCTGCCTTTAAAACCTATTTCAGCAGGGTGGGGGTAGTTTGAAAACCCCACTAGCAAAGAAAACAGTAGCCATGGAGAAGTAGCCCAGATTACAGCAGACCTGCAGAGGCCCACCAGTGCAGCTTTACAGGCAGGAGCCTCCAGCTGGAGCAGAGCTACCCCATTGCTGGGCCATCCAGGACTGATATGGAAAAGCACACAAACACCTTCTGCCAGCAGTGCAGCAGTTACGAGGACAGACCCGCTGAGTAGGGGTGGGATCTTCTTCCATCCATGGCTCACACATACAGCTTTATCAAGAGAACTGCAGAGCTTAAGCCTAGCCTTTGAAACCAAACATGAAATACTGAAGCCAGGAAAGAAAGCACAGAAACCCCATGCCTCCCCTGGCTAAGAGCACAGTTCATCTCCTCTGCTCTAATTGAGGGGGAATCTTCAAATATTTCTTGCTGGTAAAAAAAAAAAAAACAACAAAACCACCTCAGCTTCTTCCACCATAGCTTTCAAGGGCCTAAAGGCCCTAAAGTGAATTGTCTGATTTCAGAGCAGGGGGGGAAAAAAAAGCAAAAGCAAAAGCAAAAAGCAGTTTCATACAATTCCTCTTTTCTCCCTTCACACTCAGTTAATTGCAGGCTGAAGTGCTTTTTAATAGGGGAGAAAAAAAAAGAGCAGTGCGTTTGAGCTAAATTACCCATCTTTGGTAGACACAGAAAAGATCTGATCTGCTGAGAATAACTGTGGTTTTTACAACACTAGTAAAAAACCCTTCAAGATAAATACCCTTCTAAAAAAATAATTGCTTGTATCACAGCCTTTCAATATAGACACCACTTAGTCTGAAGCAGGGGGAGAAAGACTATATTCAGCATTAAAATGGGGATAAAGCACTAATCCTGAGTCACAAATAAGGACTCTAAGTATGTTGGGCGGGGGAAGTTTACAAGCTGGCATTTCTGGCTGTCAGACTGGGAAACAACAGCCTTGAGTTAAATACAGAGGTTGCCTCCTGAACACATAAGGACAATTGAGCAGCTCAGTGCCGGACTCACAGCAGTCAGCACGCGAGCGAGGAAAAAGCATCCGTGATACCCAGCACCTGTAAAAGGTCTAGATAAGAACCACAAAATATTCTTACTTCTGGCCCCTCCCAGGCCAACATATCTAGTTCTGGACTACAGGAAGTGTCCTATAACACACCATAGCTCCCAGGCTTATGGTTTTTTTGTTTCATTATGTTTTTAAAATTATGGTTGACCTGTGGTTCCTGCTTCAGATTTCCAGTTTCTAGATCGGTAGGGGAGTGGATACCACCACCTCTACCTAATACAGAGAACGGTTGTTCAGATAGTAGGGGATGGGGATGGAAAGATCTCCCTACCAAAAGCAAGGGAAAGGTTTCACCCAACTCTTTAAGATGTTATCTTAAACTGCCCTACAGGGTGGGGCTGGTAAGGGGAGGCCAACTTTCAGAAGGAAGGATGAAGAAAAAGGGCCACTATGCAACCACAAAGTGAGATTCATGGGGACACAGAACACAAAAGAGAGATGAATAATCTCACTTCTCTGTCACAGGAAATTAAGCTTTGCCATCACCCCTTCCCAGAGCTATCTGTGTGCTTGCTGTGGGAAAGCAGCAGAGCTTGGAGGCAAGACCAATTCCCCGAGAAGGGAGAGTTTGGGCCCCAGCAAGTCAGAGGCAAGGCTTAAGCTTGTTGCCAGTTGTGCTGGGAGAACAGCAGAAGTCTTTAGAGTTTCTACCTCTGTTAGTAAGCCCAGGACATGCATTAGTTTAGAAAAATGCTTCACAGGCTGCATTCCTGCACCAAAATGCTGCCCAGGACTGGTTGTACAGATGAAACAGGGGCATTTCTGAAGGCACTCTGCTGTGTGGCTAATTGCTTGGGGTGAAGGGGATATCGGTGTTAAGAAGCTCTAGTCTGTCGCATGGAAAGTGAGGAAGGGTATGTAAAATACACGCTGCAAGAGAAGGAACAGCTAGAATCACTTCAATCCAGCACATTAGTTTTTTTAAATTAAATATCAGAAAGAACAATGTCTGAATTGTTAATTTTGTTTTGCCTAAGGCATAAGTCAACACAATATCATGAAACCCAGAGATAAGATTATGCAGCAGTTGCTACACAGATTTTTGTTAACATAGTTACGGAAATGCTCTCTGTTACCTTTCTATGATCACCCATAAAACAGAGGTCCAACTTACCAAAGGGAAAGGAAGCAGCTGAAAACTAAGACCTGACCTGTGCCATCCACCTTCTCCCCCAAGCATAAAGAGCCCCAATTACTCAGCAGAGCAGCAATGAGTTGGGGACACTATCAAGCACTGGAGAAACACCTTTGGGTGTCCCATTGGATCTATATACTCCCTTACTGTCTCCTTTCCTCTCACCTGCACCAAGAACAGAAGCTACAAGAGTAGCTGCAGGCACTACACCTACAGAGGAGCTCAGTCCTTGTGTTCAGGACAATTCCTTGGAAGACCCATATTTCTATTGCAATGCAGCAATGAAAAAATAGGAAATGGTTGCAAAAATATCTGAAGTAGACTACACGAAACCTCATGGTCCCACAGGGCCCAGATGAGCAACAGGAACCCATAATGCCCTGCAGAACTACCTCACTGTCTGACAAGACATTTATGCACCAGACATCACATTGCCCACCCTCAGTTCAGGCTCCTACCAACATAACTAGGCTTTGAGTAGGCACACAGGAGCAGAAGGCAAGCACACGTGTGAGCTCTGCAATATTGCAGAACTGGCATCTGTTTGTGATAACTTTCTAACTCAGATGAGAACTATAGTTGATGCAAAGAAACACCTTCCCCCTTCAGCCTCCAGCCGATTCCTACAACTGGGTGGTGTTGGGAACTACTAGCTTTACCCATTGGTTACATCACCAAAGGCTTCCTCATGTAGAAGAAATCCAGGGTTGCCATTTCTCTCTTCTTTGGCTCATGCCACTGATCAGAAGAGGATTCTGGTGCTGATTTGATGGACCATCTCATGAAGATGAAGTCAACATACATAAAAATGAACTAATTTATCTTAATTGCTATTAAAACCACTGCCTTCCCTCAAACAAAAAAAAACCAAACACACAAAAAAAAACAAGCACCCTCCCCCCACCTCTCCCAAAAAACCAGCTAACGCCACACAAATCACTACTCTGAGGACTACAGCTGAATTGTATTGCAAAGACTCAAAAAAAACATTAGCAATTTATAAGTTATCCAACTATCCCACCTGAAAAGCAAATCCAAAATACAGGTAGGCTAAATAACAGAGATACATCATTTCTTCCAAAGTCTCTGACAAGGTAAAATTTTAAGTTCCACCCACTCGCAGGCCACAAAAAGAGCTTACAGACAAGATTTGCTATACAATTAAAATGGCCTGAGCAGCCAACAAATTGAGCAAGACTCACTTTGACAGCCTGTAACCAAGTGATTTAAAAGAATACCTAGGAAGAACAAACAGGATGCCAGAGAAGAGATTATGTTCTCAAAATGGTGTTCAGAGTTACGCTCCTAAAATCTAGTGTTAGAAGGCTTGTGGGAAAGGGGCTTATTAAATACCAACACTACCATTATTTTGATGGCCACAGCGGCACGTTAGGTCATTTCCAGCATGTGTAGAGACTAGAATTGTAACAGAGAGTGAGGACTGCAGCCAGATAAGCTAAAAATAGACCTTTTCTGTACCTGCTGTGTGGATAGAGAAACCTAATCTTATACAAAAGTATTTCAGAACAAACCTGATATTTTTATCCTGAACATTTACCTCGAATCTCTCATGTCTGATCCACAAAAGGTAAGAGAAATTTTATACACTTCTTCATGTTTTTCTTGGTTTCTCTCTTTCTTGGTTTTTCTCTCTTGCTTTTACCTTTACCTGCAGTGCTAGCAT
Source organism: Jacana jacana (assembly GCA_013400555.1). Taxonomy (NCBI): domain Eukaryota; kingdom Metazoa; phylum Chordata; class Aves; order Charadriiformes; family Jacanidae; genus Jacana; species Jacana jacana. Next base: position 23,300 of record VZTM01007904.1, read on the forward strand.
GCACAGGCCCCAGACAGTTCCAGGACAACCCCACGGTTAGGAAGCTACCTGTGCTGATGCATGGGTTGCCAGTTACCCAAATTTATCACTTATTAAAAAGGCACAAGCTAATTGCCTAATGGGAGCTAAACCACTGGGTCTCCTAGGACATGTCTGCATATTCAGACAGCTGCTTCCTAAAGAGCAGAGTGATGGGGAGCTGCCACCAGTTCCCACCCTTAAGCTCTTTCCTGAGCTCTCAAGGTGCATGGTGCATGCCCTGTGGTTCCCTACCCCACAGAAATGCTTCTTGGCAGACAGTGAAGAAACCTGCCAAATGCAGAGCTGAACCTCTTGAGGAAAAAAACACAGCTCAGAACACTTTACCTTTAGGACTCAGACCAGCAGGAAAAAAAGCAAGCATCACAGTCACTGTCACAAGTTGCCGTACATCTGTCCACAAAGTCTCAATTCCTTAATTGCTCTGTTGTGGGTTCTTGGTCTGGTGGGGTTTTTTGGTTGTTTTTTGTGGTTTGTTTTGTTGGGGTTTTTTTTGTTGTTGTTTGGAGAGGTTTTCGTTTGTTTTGTTCTGGGTTATTTGTTTTTAATTGCTCCACAATGATTCGCATTAGTGACACTGTTGCTGGAGCAGCTGCAGAACGTTTGCTCCATGCAAGTATTTAACTTTGACAAAGCAACAGCCTGGTTGCAGTTTGAAGACCAGAACTCAATTGCATTTAGCAATTGAGCCAAATGCGTTTTGCGGAATAACCTGCAGATAATACAGCGCGAGAACATGGTACATAGTCAATTCAAATCAACACTGTGCCCAAACCTGCAGCTTTAGGTGCAAAGTATCTTAAGGTGTTTAAAAAAAAGTTAGGTCCCTTTCTCTTGCACACACAATTGTCAGATCTAGCATGTGCAGTTGAGGTCTGCAGCTTTCATTTTGTTTCATCAAAACCAGGATTATAAGTTGCACATCACCAAAAAAGGCAGCCCTGCAAGTCATCGAACTCTCACATAAACTCCATGTTATCTCACACCTCAATAGACATTTCCAGAAAGAGATATTTAACACATCAGAATAATACAGGCAGACAAGCAGCCCCTGTCCGTTGAAGGGGCAAAGACAACGGAGGAAATAAAATACATCAAAAGACTACATAATTATTTTAATGACTTTTTAATCTTCAAATTGAAGGAGCTAGTATGATGAAGTTATATACAACACAGTGAATCTGGATGCGGCAGTAGCCTTTGTTCTGTTGAGGACTGGGTAATTAGACCACCACACTGGAACTGTCAGGCATGACAGATGCCTTTCATTCAAGAGGCAGCAGAAAACTTGCTACTCAAAGTCCAGAAGAAATGCAGACTTCAGCAACACCAGCAGTACTTGGGCCACCATTTTTTATTTTTTTTTTCAGCCGAGTAAAACACGTGCCGTCTTGAAGAGAAACGTGATCAAATCCACAAGCAGAGACGCGGTGAAAGTAGAACAGGATGTGCTTCTATCTGGATTCTCAGAAAGATAAGTGAGAAGTCTTGGTTAAAGCTCTGGCTGGAGGCAGCTTCTTTACTCACACTGTTTCAAGCCAGTGCCGTGCCACCTGATGCCTACTGTGCTCAAGAAAAGAGGTCTCATTGCACACTACTGTAAATTAGCATGGCTAGATAAGAAGTGGGGGGGGTGTGTGTGAAGTGCAGCTCCATCACCTCTTCTCAAAGAGCAAGAGAAGCAAAAAACCATCAAGACCTGCAGTTCTAACTAGCTCAGGTCATTCGTGTGTTTGATCCAATACATTCTGGAGCACATTCAGCACTCCAAAATGAACTGTTTCAGAGGCTTTTCAAGTGCAATAAGACAGTTTTTCCTAGGTCACTGTCTCCACAATAAACTTAGTGAGCACTGAAGTGCTAGCTTACTTCTCCTGCAGATGAAAGGCACTTTCTCAGGTAGTATTGAAAATTACCGTGAGAGAAATACTTTGATTTCTCTGTTAGAAAAACTGAACATCAATGGTACAAGTGCTGTAGAATTGACTATAAAACCATGACAGTTACACAGTGTGCAGAGTTTGGAGCCTACACCGATAACAGCTTATGAAATGCATCCTTATGAAAGCACCTAGACACCCAGACTGTTTCATGCTAGATACTTGTGGGTTTAGGACTCTGGTTAAATACTGCCTTATTGGGTTGTGTTTAAGTCAGACTGATCAAATATATGCATTTTAAATGCATGCATAGTTTGAAAAGAGAAAAAAAAAGTGCATTTCTAAGGTACTGAGTTATCAGCGAAATAGAAACCTCTCTCTGTTTAACCGCTACCCTTTAAGCGTCAGAGAATGAAGAGATGAAGCTCCTATTTGAAGAATAGAGTCAGGTTATCACAAGTACAACAGACAGTTACTGCAACACTTGCTATGTTGTCTTCTATGCTCCAAAGGAAGTCTGCAAAGCGCTGAAGTGAAGCCAGGCCTCAGCAGAGCTAAGCCATGAAGGCTAACCATGTTAGAAAGGAACTGAACTCACTAAACACATTTCCTCAGATGTTTGCTATGACATGGCAAGAGTCTGCTTGCTTGGGAGGAAGGGGGAAGAGCAAGTATTTTGGGTATGCTAAAGGGGCTTATTTAGGAGTGCATTGAAGAAGAATCTGTCAACAAAATTATTTAAGTGAGGGCACGCCAAGAACATGCAGTAGTTTGAGCCAATCATTCTTTGGGCAGTGCTGCCTGTGGTGCACTGTAGTGTCTTTCCTAATACACAGTTTCAGCACTTGTACATTAAATTTGGAATCCAGCATCCATGGAGAGGAACAGAATGTTAAACTGATCTGAGTTTAATGAGAGGCACAAGTTCTCCAGTTGAACAATTTCTTATTTCCCACACAGCTCATCAAAATGCATACCCAAATGCCCTTGGTGCCCTGGCACTTGTATGGCATACATTAACACTCCCCCACACACAAGATTTCCACCATAAACCAAACTACCTAAAATCACTGAAATGGCCATAAAACATACAGGAACTTTCTGAAGGTGACAGCACCAGGGTAAATAGCTAAACAACATCTTCAATACAACCTTACCCCGTCTCTTCTCATCAGCACATACACAGTTAATCTACCACCTCCCGAGTACTATTCGGCTGCTCAGCGTTATCACACTAGTGCATAACTTACTTCTATGCCCAGTTGTTAATTCCCCAGTTTTCAACAACAAGCACGCACAGCAATGCAGCAAATAGATCAGTGACTAAGAGCAAATTGGGATGGTTTAAGAGAAGCACCGGTAGAGGAAAATTCCACTGCTTTGCAAGCAATCACGTAGCTCTCCGGCAGTAGTACTCATAGGGGAGGAAACGGTTCGCTTTCCCCCCTCCCTTCGAACACCAGATTTCTCATCTGTGGTTACCCCGACCAACACCGGGTAGGTGTTTCACGCAGTTCAGCAAGAACCCATGCAGCTCAGGAAGAAGTGCCCTCAGCACTACGGCGGTGGCCAATCCCCAGCAGACAAATCATTGTTCAAACGGCTGGTTGCCCCTCATGGCAACTGTTTCTGCTCCGCGTAGCAAAAGGAGCACAAAATACAATCGTGTGAGCGGGCAGCGGAGCGAGCAGTGGGGTGCGGCGGGTTCGGGCTCACCTGCGGACCTCTGCGCCAGCCACAGAGTGCCAGCGCAGAGCCCAGCTCCTCCGAGCCGCCCTCCCCGCCAAGGCAGGGGGCAACACGGCTTCTGCCGAGGGATTTACTCTGCGATTTACTCTCCCTTTATTCAGACCCGCTGGGGGAGAGGGAGGGTGAAGAGGACAAACTCAGCTCAGCGCATCCCTTACTCCACCAGGTGGGCTTAGGACGAGCCGCGGGCACTTGCCTGGGGTGCCTGGTGCCACTGCAGTCAGCAGCTGACCAGCGAGCAGCAAACTCCGGCCACCCGCGACAGCGGCACGCACGGCTACCCACGGCCGCCAAGCAAAGCCCTGCGGCACCGAACTGGAAACGCGCCCCCTCCCCACCGCAGCTGGCTAAGGGTCACCTGGATAGCGCCTCCCCCCCCCCCCCCCCCCCCCCACAACCCACA
>VZTM01007904.1:27788-47212 GCA_013400555.1 Jacana jacana
CGCCTCCTTCTCGGTGGCGAGCTCCTCCATGGCGCTGCTGCTGCTACTACTGTCGCCGCCGCCGCTCCTCTCCGCCGCCCGCAGCCCCCCGGCTGCCAGCAGCAGAAGCGGGAGCAAGGGCCGAGCCATGGCTGCAGCTGAGCAGAGGGGCTGCCGCGGCTCCCCGTTCCAACACCCGCCGCGGCAACGGCCCGCGGGCACTGCCCACCGCCCGACCGGCGGGGGGGGNGGAGGAACGGAGGGAGGGAGGGAGCAGCCCAGGAGCCCGCCTGCCGCTATCCGCCTCCCCCCTGCCCCTTAAAGGCACAGCCCCGGCGGCGGCCTCAGCCGAGGGGGGCAGGCTTGTCACCCGTGAGGACGCGGTGTCCGCCCGGGGCCGCCGGAGGTGAAGCGGCGGGAGAGGGCCGCCTCTTCCCCACCGAGGGGCTGGTTTTACTTCGGGAGCCCGAGGTGGCACCTGGGCGGCCGGGTCGTTCCCGGTGCCGGTCCCCCCGGGTGGGTGAGCAAGGCGGGTAAGGAGCTGTCACACGGGTGCGACATCGAAAATCGCTCCAGAGCCCGCTCTGTCCTTCTCCCGGGCAGGAGAAGATCCCCGAGAGGGATCAGGCGTTGATGGTCTCCATGAGACCTCGAAGGGAATAAAAGCAGGCGCTTGTCGCTGTGGTCTCGATGAATTTGCTAAAGTTCTCCCCAAAAGAGGGAGAAAATATATACTCGCTCGAGTGTTTGCCCACGGGGGTTCTTTTTCTTGTCGCTTATGTTTTTCCTTCCCCCTTTCCCCCCCACCTAGACACAGGCGAGCTTGCTAAGCGCAAATCGCGAACCTGGGGGTTTCCATCCGGATACATCCTACTAGAGATCTGCTTGGAGGAAGTAAGACAATTGTAGGAAATTAATAAAGCGAGTCAGTATTTTTCATTTGAAACTTCTTTGCTGAAAAAAAAAAGAAAAGAAAAAAAAATAGAAAGAAAACCAGAGCATCTGCCTGCTGTTTTAAAATCATCTCGAGTTGGGAGAAGGAAAAAAATAGTCAATTTTTGCTTTTTGCAAACAAGCCAAAATCAGAACTTTCTCCTTTAGATTTTTCTTTAATGAATCCCAAACCTTTTCGTGGTGGGGTTTATCTTAAGTTTATTTTCTTGTTCTTTAATAAAATGCAACACAGGGAATTTAAAGTAATGAAAATGTTTGGTTTTAAAGAAATACAAAATGCTACAAAAGTCGGGGTTGGGATTTTTTTATTTGTTTTTATCAGCTTCAGCGGGAGCACACTTTGCCTTTGGCTACCAGAGGAATTCCCTCCCCGTTTCCAGTGACGGTGTGAGCACTGCTGGCATTTTTGCTCCTGTAGTATTTCTCCCAGAGCTGTAATTTTCAATCACAACTTACATTTATTTTAACCATTATTTTGCATAAAAAAAGAAAGTGGAATGCCTTTGACCACATGTTTAATTAGTGATACAGCAGATGATGCTACCTGCTTTAGTGCTGCTTGGTGGGTTTTTTTTCCTTGCATTGCTGCATGGCCATTTCTCGGGGTATTTATTGAGGTGTTTAGCTACAAGAGCCTCTCTTCTAAACTTTCTCTCTTCCTGCTAGTGGATCTGGAATTGAGTCTTGTCACATCTATTTTTGTTTAGGTGACTCCTTTTTAGAAACATATCAAGATTACAGCTATGTAAGTCCACATTTTTATTTATATGTAGTCCTTTTAAATATGGTATTCATGCAAACTCCTCAACACCCTTCAAAATCTGGTATAATTATATGCAGTTGCCTTTAAATATTTGATCGTGTGGCTGAAAGTTTACGTTGATAGTGCCATCATTTGTAAACCTCTTAGAGATGGAAAGACCTTCATTTGCCCAGAAGACCTAGCTCTTAAATCCATGTGAAACATTAAAAATTACTGCCTCAAGGCTGCCTTATGTTAAATCTCACATTCAAAATTAACATTTCTGGTATAATGAGAGCATTAAACTGCTAAATCTTTATTGTGTATGTTCAGGACATACAACCTACATACAATACAATGTGTGTCTTTAGAATATAACAACCTACAGGCCTCACAGCAGACTACAGGTATGCAATATAGCTCTAAGTATGTGTGATGCTGATAAAGTTGTAAAATAAAAAGCTGAATGGCAGTACCAGACTCTCTTCTGGGGTTTTGTGTCAGTTTTTGGGGTTTTTTTGGTTGGTTTTCTTTTTTATGTGTGCTGCATATTGCTGGGTAAAGCCTGTTGCTAAGTGTATGGTGGCTCATTTTAAGAAGACAGTTTCTGTATATATTGTCATTTCCTCTACCTCTCAGCTGAGCTGAAGTCAGGGTTTTAAGTGACTTTCTGTAAAGTCTTCCACCAGTAATTTGTGTTTTATCCTTCAACATTCACGCAGTTCACTCTGCCTCTTGTTCTCCAGGCAACAATGAGAAACACTCTGGTAATTATTTTGATACTTAAGCGTAATAGCCCAATTTTACTTTTTGTTTGTTTGTTTGTTTCCCAGCTGAACTATGTTGTTTTTGGAGGAAAGCATTCATCCATAGTTTGGTGTGTCAGTGCTACCATCAGCACAAGCTTTAAACCTCCACCTTCATGTTTACAGGTGTTTTCACTGCTGCCTTGCCCTTGTAGCCCTCTGCACAGGTATTGCCTTATCCCAGGAACACCTCTACTGAAATCAATACTGTCCCAAAGGTACTGTAGGTGCTGTCCCCATTTTTTTTTACTGAATTAAAAAAAAAAAAGATGTTCACCACAGTTGTGCACAATATCAGGCATAACTCATCCTTACTCTGGGCTATGTGGGTTCAAACTAAATCCTACATGCAAATTGGTGATGGAAATCATAGAATCATAGAATCATAGAATCATTTAGGTTGGAAGAGACCCCTGGGATCATTAAGTCCAACCATCAGCCCTACTCTACAAGTTCTCCCCTACACTAGATCCCTCAACACCACATCTAATCTGCTCTTAAACACAGTCAGGGAGGGTGACTCCACCACCTCCCTGGGCAGCTGATTCCACTGACTGACCACTCTCTCCGTGAAAAATTTTTTCCTAATGTCTAGCCTAAACCTACCCTGCTGCAGCTTGCAGCCATTCCCTCTTGTCCTGTCGCTCATTGCCCGTGAGAAGAGACCAGCACCAATCTCTCTACAGTGCCCTTTCAAGCAGTTGTAGAGAGTGATGAGGTCTCCCCTCAGCCTCCTCTTCCTCAGACTAAACAACCCCAACTCCCTCAATCGATCCTCATAAGCCTTGTTTTCCAGGCCTCTCACCAGCTTTGTTGCCCTCCTCTGTACTCGCTCCAGCACCTCGATATCTCTCTTGTGCTGAGGTGCCCAGAACTGGACACAATACTCAAGGTGTGGCCTAACCAGTGCTGAGTACAGGGGGACAATCACCTCCCTACTTCTGCTGGTCACACTATTCTTTATGCAAGCCAGGATGCCATTGGCCTTCTTGGCCACCTGGGCACACTGCTGGCTCATGTTCAGCCTCCTGTCGACCAGCACCCCCAGGTCCTTTTCTGCCAGGCAGCTCTCCAGCCACACTGCCCCAAGCCTGTAGCGATGCATGGGGTTGTTGTGGCCCAAGTGCAGGACCCGGCACTTGGCCTCGTTGAAGGCCATGCCATTAACATTGGCCCAAATCAAATATGATTGTTTCTGTCCATTTAGGGCATCAAAGTTTAATAGCAATGTAATTAAGCTCCCCTTAACTCAGTCTTTTGTCTAATATGTTGTTGCCAGGGAATTTGATATGCAGAGTACATTCGGTCCATACAGGCCAAAGTCTGCTGTCTCTTTATACTCATGGATTGGTATCACGGTGCATGAATAGTTTTCCTGATTTAAACAGGATCATCTGGAGTGTATGTTATCAAAAAAGAAAAAAGGTATCAAGTTGAGCTTGTCTTTACATCACTATAAATCAGGCTGCATCCTTGTAGGACAGCTGTGTTCACACAGCTGGTTCCTTACAGCGGTGTAGCTAGCAGGTTGCTGTGGTGTTTTCAGTCCATTAGGAACATCAGTACTTTCACCTCAAGGGGTAGCTCAGTTGCTGCAACAACCCTGTGGTTACAGTTTCTGCTCCAAACTTTTGCTGGCAGGCCTCCACCTGCCTTCCCAAGCTGTTCTGCACTAAGCCTTCTCTGTGTTCTCTACAGGTGGGACTTGGATGTTACCTCGGTCTGGCAGCCACCACATATGTTGCAGAAGTCAGCCTGCCTGCTCAGAAAAACTATCATTTTGTTCTGCTTGCTTTCCATTTGTTTTTGAATTTTTTTTCTTCTGGTCTTTGATCTACTTGCTGTTTGAAGGCCACACTTGAGGCAAAAACAATATGTGCTTAGAGGGATGGAAGGCCATGGCCAAGTAGGATCACAATAGCTAAAGCTGTGAGATGGCATTGAAATAGAGTGAAGGATAAAATCTATCTATTCATCAGAGTCCAGCCATACCTGAAGGGATGCAGGATTTTGGTATTAAATACTAATAAATATGTGCATTTACACATAATTTATGATTGACTTGCAGAACCAATTCACATGAGTCTGACCAAATTGACCATTGACATCCAATGACAGGACAAGGGGCAATGGGTGCAAGCTGGAACATAGGAGGTTCCACTTAAATACGAGAAAAAACTTCTTTACGGTGAGGGTGAGGGAACACTGGCAGGGGCTGCCCAGGGAGGTTGTGGAGTCTCCTTCTCTGGAGACATTCAAAACCCACCTGGACGTGTTCCTGTGTGACCTGATCTAGGTGTTCCTGCTCCAGCAGGGGCATTGGACTAGATGATCTTTGAAGGTCCCTTCCAATCCCTGATATTCTGTGATAAAACACCATAGAGATAGATAGGGGTCACCCCACCACATTCCTTTTGCCTACCAGTCTTCTCTTATTAAAAAGTTCATCCTGCCAGAAGCACCATAAAATAGTCCATTCAGCATTTTTATAATTTCCCTTAGTATGAAAATTATTGTTATCACATGAACTGATACACATTTCAGGTTTATTCTTATTCCCCGAGTCGGATAATGTCATGTAAGACAAATTCAAGGTCCTGTTCTCAAGCCCTGCTCCCTCTTTGAGCTATTAACAGTAACATTGTCCGCTCCTCGTCAGTAGCACTCAAGGGCTCACATTCCATGGAGACCTTTTCTGTATTATGCAAGTCTGTTGAGGCTGACCCTTTGTGCTGATAAAAGCAGCAATTTTGAGATTTTCAGTGATCTAACATGCCATTGTAGGACTGGTCCTGATTGAGAAAGGCCTCACAGTTGCTTGCACTTATAACAAACTGGAAAATCAAACAAATCCTTATCTGAATATGTGGTATGTATATGCAACTTCCCCTGCACGCTCCAATTTTCTAGCAGATTAATCCAGAATGCAGTAGCAAGTTGATTAGTAGGCAGGTCAACCTTGCAGAGCAACTAGCAAGTCAGCCACTCTTCTTACCGCCTCCTTTTCTTACTCTTTTCTCTCCCTTTAAGCCAAAACCTCCCATCACTGTGCTTTAAAATAGCAACCCACTTTGAACCTAGAACAAACTTCTGGCAATAGCAGGGTTGCCTTGTGGGCTACCCTCCTGTGTAAGATATCCCCGCACCCTGGGATCCCATACAACACGCCCTACTGCAGACACGAGTGTCAAGGCAGCTAAATGTTCTGCAATTAAATTCTGAAGAACATGGCATGTTTTTACTGAAAAACAAATTTGTGTGCACCTCCAGTTTGTTGGAAGTGTTAGCAATTGTGACACATTTCTCTGTTAGTACCAGTTCTGCAGAGGTGTCGTGTATCTGAGAAAATGTCAGAACTGTCATTTTCCATCAGCGCAAACGCAGAAATCAACATTAGCCTTTGCAGTAGACAAGAGTCTAGCTAGGGTAAAAGCTGTTCCCTGCTATCTGCAAGGTGCAAAAGTCACTTGCTGTGCAGCCACATCTCACAGATGGTAAACCTTCAAAGTGTCTGAGAGGGATATGGCTAGAAATTTTATCCATTGAAGGGTGGCTCTGTCATCTCACTCATACCCAGAGTACTTTCACCTTCCAGCTGTATGTGATATCAGGACGTGTCATTCTACTAATGACAAAGCAGGTTTTCTCTTATTCTTCAGAGAGCAGGAGGAAATCATGGTTATGACTTTCAATGTTACCATTGCTCAAAGAAGCAGCTATGTGATGACCGTTCTTATCACTCATTGCTGCCCACCACGTTCACCATAAATATATGAACAACTGAATATCCTGGTGCCACGGCTCAACTTGTGCATGAAGAGCCTGCAAAAGTTCCAGAAAAGAGCAAGTGAGCCTCAGTTGAGGCACACAAGTTATAATTTGACCACCTGCACAAAATTAGTCTTGTCTAGCCCTGTGAGAAGTTACGTGAACATCATGTGAAACTGCAAGCGTGCGCTCTGTTACTGTCAGCTGTCAGCTGGCCACAGTGCCTGCGGAATGTTTCCTCAAATGCAGTTCTGAAGTGCGAAGGAAGGAGGAAAGATTGGGGAAAATGTAGGTACGGTGTTGTGGCATTCAAATTCTGTATAAAATATTGCTATTCTACATTTGTACAATTATACTAATTATATCTTTTGACAAAGCTGTCCCCGAAAAGCCTGCTGTTCTGTTCTTGATAGAGAAACAGAAAGCCAAAATTATGTTTGATTAAATCTTGATGCTATGCCTGTAGGCATTGCATAGGCTAGAAAGTGAATCTTTGTAAGTCAAGTAGATGTAGGGGAGAACTTGTAGAGTAGGGCAGATGATTGGACTCGATGATCCCAAGGGTCCCTTCCAACCTGAATGATTCTATGATTCTATGTCATGCTAAGTATCTTGGCTTCATCTGAATTAGACAGCTCAGAGGCACAGGTAGACATATGAAAGAAAAAGGCTAGATCTATCTTGAGAAGTTATGTCTGAAGGTTTTTGCTCTCTTTCTGGAAAAAAAAAAAAAAAATCGGGAAACTCCGAGTTTCTTCTACAGGAAAACAAGCTCTCCTATAAATACTAGATCCTAAAACATCCATGGAGAAGCAGGCTTGAGTGATAAATGGCTCCCATCATGCTGGACACTGCGCTCTGCAGTTTTAGAAGCAGCCTAGTAATGTGGTAAGAAGGTATAACTTGCCTGCCATACTTCCATGGGCTCTTTTTCTGCTGAAATGGGCTGAATTATTAATAATATAACAATACACTCAATTTATATCATCTAGGCAGTATTCTACATAGATAATAAATAACTTACAAAGTGACAGAATGTCTGTTAGCTGGCTGGTAATCACAGGATGGCTGGAGTCAGAAGGCACCTCTGGAGGTCATCATGTCTGGCTCTCCTGATCAAGCAGGCCCACCTAGACACACTTGCCCAGGACCATGTCTACACAGCTTTTCAACACCTCCAAGGATGGAAACTCTACCACCTCCCTTGCTCACCCTCACAGTGAAAAAGTATCTTCTGATGTTCAGAGGGAACCTCCTGTGTTTCAGTTTGTGCCCCTTGCCTCTGGTCCTGCCACTGGGTGCCACTGAGCAGAGCCTGGGTCCATCTTCTTTAGACCCTCCCTTCAGGTTATATACATTGATGAGACTATCAATGTATGATAAAAGGAGATTACATTATCAACAATGAGATTATGAATGTAATATCTAGTTTAGTAACAGTACCTATCTACAGAGTTTTCCAGACTGGCAAAAATCTAAGAGAATGGTGCTTCCACACCTATTCAAGGTGCATATGGAAGATACGGTTAAGGGTGTTTGTTATTTTGTTGACTGCTAGGCTGCTGGCCAAAGGCAAACACCCTCAAAGGCCTAAAATCAAAAGACAGAGAGCACCTGTCAGCTGCTTTGAGATGCAATCAATATTATCTCAAGTTGTACCCTCAAGAGAGGAAAAGTCCAAGGCAGATACAATAGAACAATCAGCATCGCAATAGTTAGGTCAGATACAAGCTACCACTTGTACTATTGTAATGAAGGGTTTGATGGTATACTGCACTGTCTTTCACCACTTATTCCTTCTTTTAGTGGATAGGATATTTCTTTCTATAAAGAAGGCTTCTCATGCTAATATTATTTGCATATTCCCAATTCTTTATCCTTCCCCAGTTGTATGCTGTTCGAGATAAGTTCCAGGTTTGGGCAATAGAATAAACAGGGTGATTTATTGTGGCATGGTTATTACATGCATACAAAGCAGGGACACCTAGAGACCAAAGCAGCATTTGCAAATACAGTCAGTACAAATGCATCTACTAGATGTGGAGCTTCAGAGCAGTTTTCAAAGCAGCTTAGATAATAAGTACATTGCATGACCTCTAGTGGTATTAAGCCCAAGTCACTGTGCAAGTCATTCAGCAGTCTGATACGGTTGAGGAAAAGTCAAGGTTACAGAGGCACCATCACATACGTGCTAGTTCTGTCCTGCTCTACTCCTGAGGGGTCTCTGCCAGTTTTATGCCCACTCGAATTTTGTCCCCCTGCCAGGATAACACTGAGAAAAGTTTTCAATTCAGCAGAAATCCCAAACACTCAGCAGAGAAAATGTCTTGCAGCAATGCTTTTGTTGTCAACTAATTACATGTGGTCATTAATCTTCCCTGCTATTGTCTTCATGTAGAGGAATAAGGGACTCCAGCAACACCAGTGAAAGAAGGAATGACAATGAGAATGGGGAGGTAAAATCTGCAGTGACTCAGAAAGTTAACAAGGAGTCACTTTTTTTTTTTTTTTAACACCAGCAGAAGAATAATAATCTGTTTCACTGTTTTCACACGTCCTATTCCCTTGAAGAGGCGAAGCCGTCATTGCTGACATCCCCTTAGACCCTCAGAGAGTCCAAAGTCCCCACAGCAAAAGAAGGAGGAGGTTAGGAAAGACCCGCTGCCCAGGATACAGGCTTTGGCAGCAGGGAGAAGTAGCACCAGGGCTGGCAGAAAGAAACTACTGGCACAAAGATGAGGTGGAAATGGTAACAGATGTGGCAACAGAGAACGGTGAATGTGATTGTGTGATTAGGAAACCAGGCTTTCCCACAGGCCTGCTAGGAGACCAGCGTTCTCAGCTCTTGGCAGTCTCTTGGCAGGACAGCCAGCATGGTTGTAGGACACCCTGAGAGAGGCAAGTTACATTCTTTAGAGTCACAGGGCCTGTTTCCACAGTTTCCCTTTTCATCCATCATATTCTGCGGCCTCTGAACCATGCCGAGTGTGCGATGAGTCAGTCCTCACTGGCCCCTCAAAGATTTCAGTGCTCTGCTGCAGCGGAGAGATGCAGAGACATTTTGACAAAGTGCAACTGCTTGTTAAGGAAGGCATATTTTGTCTTATTTGCAAGTGCCTTTGGTTCCACTCATGTTCTGGGGTTTGAGGCCTTCCTCTCCTCGTATTCTGGGGTTTGGGGCCTTCCTCTTGCGCACTTTTACATTCATGGCAGCTGGCTCCATTTACAACATTTTCTAATTATTCCTTTGTTGTTTGCTGTTATTTGCTATTTAATCCTTTGGTGTGTAAATAGCTGTGAAGCAGAGAGGGGAACTTCAAAGCCAAGTATTTTTAAAGGAAACTGTTTTAAATAGGTAGTATACAAAATTGACCACAGACCAATTTAACCCAGAAAAATAACACTGTGTTTGCCTTATCTTATGAAAATATTTAAATTGGAACCTCTTTTCATATGACTGAATGAGTTTTTTAATGGATTTGTTTTGGGGTATGATCCAGGGTTATTTACTCTGTATATTTATCTAAATAGGTACATCACCTTCATAATTAGCAAGTGAGTATAATTTAGCCAGTTGTTTGAAGCTGAGTTGTTATAAGCAGGCACCTCTTTAACGTGTGTATGATGTGGTTTTGTGGAGCTGCTTTCCAGATGTAAGCCCTTTCTGGCATGGACTGTGGTTTCATTTGTGCATATCCCCTAACACTTACAGAGAACTGTTAGAAATAATCAATGATAAACAGTTCCACATCAGAAGTGTGATTTGCCTTAAAACAGCTTTGGAAGGTTAGCTTTAGACAGCTGAAGGTTTGAGGTCTGTGTTCATTACCCTTTGTTGACTTTATAGTTAGCAGAGAAAAACCAACCCTTGAGATAGGTTGGGTTAGCTACCATCCAAAAGTGCTATCTGAGATGAACTGCCATCCTGAAGTCTTTTTCCACTGTCTGCAAAGCGATTGCTGCAGGTGACAAACTCAGAGTTACATATCTGACTACTAGACCTACTGTGCTAAGCCTAAGGAAACCTACCCACAAATCCAGCTTGTTTGATAGCAGGGAATCCCACTGAGGATGGTGAACTCAAACAAAAAGGCATTTTTTTTATAGTTTGCCTGTACTGAAGATGTGCAGTCACTTACAGAAGTGGAGGAGAGAAAGATTTTTCCTTGTCTGATTAAAACCAGAGAAAATTAATAGACTGTTTTGCTGGGAACATAGGTCCTGCTGAATAGGTCTGAAACAGAGTAAAGTATGTGTCCCAAAGTGAGCCATCCTTATTGGACTTTGGTTCTTCCCTTTTTCTTTTTCTTTTTCTTTTTCTTTTTTTTTTATTTGGCCTTGTCCTGATGCCCCTCTGACTGAAAAAAATAAAATAAAATTGAGGTTATTGCAGTTTGAATAACTCCTGGGTCCCTGGAAAGAGAGGGACTGACATTGATCAAAACAGCATGGTGTTGAGTGAGAAGAGATTACATTTGCCTTGAAGACATTTCCCATTTTCCCATTGCTTATTGGCCAGCTCTGCACCAGGTTCTCATGATGTGGCTGTGCTGCACTTCTTTTGACCTTCAAGTTAAGATAAATGTACCTAAATTATATGTAGTTTACTTGGAGTGTACTTACCCATGGATACAATCACAGGGTTCCTTCGGGATTTCCCCTTACAGTATTAAAATCTATATCTAAGGACTGAGAGGAAGGTCTTTCTACAGGTCAGATTTGTCTAATTCATACCACTCTCTGGTGAATGGGTTTATTTTGCAAGAGAACATATTTTTAATTCCATCCCTTTCTTCTCCAGCTGACCATTTTAATTTATCGATTTCTGTACTGAACATTTTTGCTCCTTCAGTGCAAATTACATTATTAGAAAACCAGTCTTAGTGCAAAGAGTCTTTCTAACTTGCAAACAAGCTTTAAACTCTTCCAAATAATAATTATTTCAGTATTTTCTTTCCATCTGCTCTCTCTGCAGAATCCCTTGCTATTTTGTGTTATAAGCAGTTTAACTAATTTATTCCTTAGAGTCTTACAATGACATAGCAGTATTTCCAAAAACAGTCTCAAATGTTTATTGCACATTCTGCTGAAAGACAGGAAGGGAGGAAAAGGCAAAACAAATGGAATCCTGTATTTGTTTACTGTAATAGCAGGACTTGTTTACAGTTAATACTGAATATTTAAATCTGTAGTTTAGATCTGATTTACTGTCTTACTACCATGCTGGTGGAGTTTGATAGAAATCTTGACCTGTGTGGGGATTGTTCAGGATTGCAGATTCCTATATAATTCCCTAAAGTTAATGTAGGCAGAGTCCTGCACAACTGCAGACATAATCATGGAATCAGGGAATTGTCAGAATTGGAAGGGACCTCTAGAGATCATCTAGTCCAACTCCTCTGCCAAAGTAGGATTGCCTACAGCACAGTACTCAGGACTGCATCCAGGCAGGTCTTGAAGGTTTCCAGAGAAGGGGAGTCCACACCCTCCCTGGGCAGCCTGTGCCAGTGCTCTGGCACCCCCACCATAAAGAAGTTTTTCCTCATATTTGAACAGAATTTCCTATGTTCCAGCTTGTGCCTGTTGCCCCTTGTACTGTCACTGGGAACCACTGAAAAGAGTCCAGTGGTTTTGGTTCTGGTTCTCCATTCTCCTGCAACCCACCCTTCAGATACTTTTATGCATTAATAAGGTCTCCCCTTAGCTGCCTTCTCCAGGCTAAAAAGTTCCAGCTCTCTCAGCCTTTCCTCACAAGGGAGATGCTCCAATCCTTTAATCATCATTGTTGCCCTACACTGGACTCTCTCCAGTCATTTTCAGATCCTTCTCCTCAGAAGTGCTTTCCAGCAGGCCCATCCCTAACCTACATTAGTGCCTGGCATTCTTCCTCCCCAGGTGCAGGACCCTACACTTGTTCTTGTTGAACATCATTAGGTTACTCTCTGCCCAGCTCTCCAGCCTGTCCGGGTCATGCTGGATGGTGGCACAGCTCTCTGGAGTGTCAGCCAGCCCCAGTATCATCAGCGAACTTGAGCATATTTTACCAGGATTTCACCAAGGTCCAGATAAGTGAAGTGTCCTACACTTTTGCTGGCGATCCTACTTTTCTCACTTTTTGCCAGTCTCCCTGGGAGCATCAGGCAGCCGCCGTTCTCACCCACAAGGCCAATGTGCACAGCAGGTTGGCACCACAGATAAAGCCACCCCACAAAATTAATGTTGAGAGCTTGAAATTGGAAGAGCATCAATAGACTGTGCAACAATGTAAAATAAGACTTCAGACAGACAAATTCTGCTGAATTGTGCAATGGAAAATGAACATGTTGCTGCCTCCAACTAGCTGTCTTTGATGGGGCTGCTGCACCAGAATTAGGAGGACAGTGTCTATCCCAGGCCTCAGCAATCCCTCTCCTATGTCACAGCAGCAGCTCAAAACAACAAGGAGTTGATGCCATGTCAGCCACTAAGCCAGAAAAAAAAAAGCAAAACAAAACCCAAACAGAACCTCTGTCCCTCTACAGCCAAAAAGATACCTCAGCTCTAAAAATGGCAAGGTCTTAAGAGCAAGCAACCTTTCCTGAGTGCATCCTTGGCTTTCCTTTTCCACACTGGGAGTGTGACAGACTGAAACTTTCTAGAGGCCCATTTTTGGAACAATGCTCCGCAGAGCACCCCAATGTTAGGTGCTAGAGACCTGGATAAAGGATAAAGAGAGTAACTGGAGCCAGATGTAACTGCTGGCAAATGATCTTGTCAATCTTAAATGGGACACAAAGGGAACTGGAGTGCCTCTTTAGAAGAACAGTCCTGTCAGGCATGGGAAGGAAGTAAGGGCTGCTAGGCTATGATGCAGCAGGCTGTTGAAGCTCATCTTAATTTGACGTGCCTAACTCTTTGCTCTTGCTTAAATCCCACAGAAATCTGTAGGTTTTAGCAAATGCATACACGCCTTGCTGAATCAGCACTGTGGCTTGTTATTTGAATTGCTGCCCTATTAAACATAAACCACAAAATACATACTCCATAAACTTTATTGTCATTACATTGCATTTTCATTTAACGTTAAACTGAAGAGTCTGTCTCCCTCGACTAGAGGCTTAGGCGGAACATAAACTTTTCTGGCAAAGTGAATGTTGGGCAAATACCCTGGTTATGGCAGCTCTCTTCTTATCACAAGAAAGGATCTGGGATCTAAACTCTTGTGTAAGATCTATGAACCTGTAATTGCTAAACAAGAGTATGTTTTATAGCTGGAAACTTAATTGTGCTGCTTGAGTAAGTGCAGTCACTACATTAGCAGCCCTTAAGCAGATTGTGACCCTCTCAGCTACAGAATTTCTGCCAAAGAGATGGCTTGCAGCAAAGTTCAGAATCAATGTGGTTTCTGTATCATACATTATGCTGCCCATTATGCTAATATTAGGATAAATGCTTCAACTATGTAGGATAAAATACATTATGGTCTACTTTCAAATGATTTTTTCATTCATTTAGCCAACAATATTTAATTTATGCCTTTTTAAAATTATTGTCTATTTAAATCTTCAGTAAAAAACTTCTAGAATGACTTGTAGATCTGTGTAGTGCCTTTTAAGAGTGATTTTATATAGTATGCTCTCTGTCTGTTTCTCATGTTCTGTTTCTCTGTCTGTTTCTCAGAGTTCTCATAGAACTCTGTTCATCTTTGTCCCAAACACAACAGAAAGCAACAGAAAAAGATGTTTAGGCATGATGTAATTACTTACAGGGACGGTAATTTAAATTGGGAATGTGTGGAAGGTCATTTCTGAACAAACAAGTTAGGTGGGAACTGTTCAGTTTTTCTGTTTGTACTTTTTCTTGTCGTGGCATGTAAATTCACAGTAACCAGGGACACAGGCACATCTGTTGTTCCCACTCAAATAATCCCAGCATTAAAGTTGTACATCACAATTAACAGACTCTATGCTGGGGGTAGCTACAAAAAAAAGGCATTCTCTTGTTAATCAGCAATAGTGTGGTTCAGCAAAGTTACCAGGGCTCAGTTCTACATGCAAGGAGATGCTGGAAAGCCATATACTTGAAAAACTTGAAAAACAGGAGGATGTTAGTCCAGCATCACCAATAGCAATGCAAAAGAGATTCTAGTATATACTACCCCGAAATTAGCCACATTATTTGCTCTACCTGGTCTCAAGCTCCAGCCTAGCTTCTGTTGGTGTTCAGTCTGGCAAGAGTTTCTGACAGTAGAACATCAGCTAGAGAGATCAAAAAAAGGCCGGTGTGATCTGAGTCTGTGACGACTGCTGTGTGAAAAAGCTATTCTGTATATTTGTCATCTGCTTCTGAAAACAAAAAAAAAAAAGNACAGATGTCTAATTGAAATAGTTGTTTTTCACATCCATCAGTTCCTCAACACAATTTACCACGTCTGTACAAACATTTGTGCTGTTCCACTGCATAGGTGTTGGGGGATTTAAATAAGCAGCTGGAGGCAAGGGATGCTTTCTGTAACAGTTCTGTCTTAAATGGGTATCCAAACACAGCCCCAGAGAGTGAACCCAGCAGTAAAGTATCCTTCCCTTCCTTCCTCTTGAATGCTGTGTATGGAATTGCCACCGTCTCATCTGTAATTCACAGTTTCATAGGAGTATAGGTGAATCTAATCTTGACTAGGAATCCCTTTCAAAGTTTTATGCCAATTCTAGATAAGTTGCCAGAATCTCAAGTACAGGATTTATTACTTTTCCTGATTGAAAACACAAAATGAGCTTTTACCAAGTAGTAGTATTTAAACTCTTTTGTTCTGTCCTCTTGATCTTCATGTCTCAGAGGTGATATTTTCAAGGTCTTGTCGGTACCCAGCAGGATTAAAAACCTGTTTTTAACAAGCCACCTTCCAGATTTAGCCACAGAGGTATGATGTCAAGAGCTTTAAGAGACACATACACATACAGAGAATACAATGAATCTCATTAAGAAGAGGATTGTGAAAGTTTGGCTTTGTGTGTTTTGGCAGGCTTCCAACAGCACAGAGCATACTTGATTCTGCCCAGCGTTAACAGTGTCGATGCGCACACGGTGAGCTCCTGCTCCCTTACGCTGCCTGCTCAAGACCAGGACAGGCTTCCAGGTCCCCATGTTTACTGGGAACAGCTGCCTCCCTTGTGCCTTTGGGGTGATGCACAAGAGCATCAAAGAAGAGAATGGGGAAAGGGAGTTAGCATCTTCTCACCTGCTGGTAAGCAGGCACTGCAAAGCTACGTGGGGATGAAAGCCAGCCCATACAGGGACACAGCTCATGCACATGCTTTGCCCATCTCCTGAGAGGGGCTTCCGCTGAAACTGAATCACTGCCCTTCTGGGAAGGACAGTGGAGGTCTGAAAGGCTTCCTGTGAGCTGTGTGTGCCCAAAAGGCATGGTTTCACCAAATCCTTTAGAATATAAGCTTTACAATGAAAATGTTTGATTTTTCAGTTACCTGGAAACAACTGACTGGGGATCACAAAGCTCGGTATTAGACTGTAATTATACATATTTCACAACATCCCCGTGAGGGAAATCACTAATTACTGCAGTTTGTTGAAATTAAAGTAAGTATAATAATGGTTGGTAGTCACTATGACATTATTGCAATCTTGTATTACTACACTTCAGGCTATGATTGTATCAAATCTCAGAAAGGGTTGGGTCTGGCTGGTGTATGAATAGAGAATGAAGATCTGAACAATTTCTTAAGAAGCTGTGTGTTTGCAAACCACAAGTCATATTAATTTGGTCTGGAATAAATATTCTGGTGCTTTGGTGTCAGGAAACACCCTAGAGCTTGAGAGGTGGTGTTGTGACAGAGAGACAAAACCTATGGCCTGTCCCAACCTGTTGTAGCCATATAAAAAATCCTCTATTTTTATGGAACAGATAAATTTACAAGACAAGTGTATTGGTCATGGCAGCATGGAAAAATCCCAACTCAGAAACTTGCATTAGCTTATTAGAAATGCAGAAGTTACGTTCTTCTCTTGCATTCTGACTGTGTTTAAGAGTAGACTGACTGTGTTTAAGAGTAGATTAGATGTGGTGTTGAGGGATATGGTGTAGGGGAGAACTTGTAGAGTAGGGCTGATGGTTGGACTTGATGATCCCAAGGGTCTCTTCCAACCTAAATGATTCTATGATTCTATGATTCTATGATTTAAATACCTTTGTGAAGCATTACTGACATGAGTGATGAAGTATTTCCATTGTAGAGTGGGCTGCATTTCAGTAGGGGAAAATGTCTCTTTATACACACAAACTATGAAGACCTCTGTTATGACAGATAATCCATTAATGTGAAGTAACCGTGTCCTGGTAATGTGGTTTTAGGTTTTGCATGGATTAATTAAATGGTATTTTAGCTTTTCACAACAATGTATCCACTGTTATTTTCATTCCTTCTATCAAAAATTATTATATATTTTTTAATGGATGTACAGAAAGAGGAGACTTGTTGCTGAAAGACTGCAGAAAT
The DNA here is from genome assembly GCA_013400555.1 of Jacana jacana. Lineage (NCBI taxonomy): Eukaryota > Metazoa > Chordata > Aves > Charadriiformes > Jacanidae > Jacana > Jacana jacana. The sequence continues at coordinate 44,528 of VZTM01007904.1, forward strand.
TTGCTAATCTGTATAAATTACACAGGAATGTTAGAACTTCAAGAGAGTGAGCTGAAAGAGGTGGGGGTGTAGGAGACTCCCTGCTGTTGCAAACTGTCTCCAACTGGCCTAGCTGGACACACCGTGGAAAGAGATGGTGCACAGGAGATTTAATGGAAGACCAGGATCCAGCCAGCAAGTGCCCAAGAAACCCAGGCAAGTGGCTCACAGAGTAAATCCACGTGGTAGCCGAGGTGTAAAACTGTACTGTGTGTTGTCATGGGTAGCACTAGCAGAGCTGCTGACTTGGGCTGTAGCATCAAAAGCTTAGAACAGGTTTCACACCTGCCCAGATGTAAGATTTTGCAGTACAGCTGATGCCAAGAAGGGTGTCAGTCACCTCTTTCCTTAGCAACCATTTCTGGCCAACTGGTGTCTTGCTTCCTCCTTCCTGCTGTCCCCAGGGCCTTGAGCTGGGTGAGCCTTTCAGACTGCTCAGTCAGCAGAGCACACCTCAGCTACCTTCCCAGGGCTTCTCCTCTCTTCTTCTTCTTCTGCTCCTACAGCAGGAATGCCATCCTTCAGTTTACATAAAACATCTCCAAAATTTTGTAAGTGGGTATGAATCAGGTGTAGGTGGCCAGCTTTTGGTAGCAGGGGGCTGCAGGGGTGGCTTCTGTGAGGATAGGCCAGGAGCTAGACACAGCCACTTCCAGGCATCTTCAACAGATCCACCTCAGGACATGGCTGAGCCTTCAGTAACACCAGGGGCACCTTTTGGGAAATGTATTTAAGAAAGGGTAAAAATGCTTCACAGCAGTGTAAGAGAGAGGAGTGAGGAAAGAGAAAGAGCAGTGTGAACACCAAAATGAGAGAAGAAAAAAGCAATGGAGGTGCTACAGGTGCTGGAGCAGGGATTTCCCTGCAGCCCATGGAAGTTCCCACACTGGAAGAGATCACAGAGTCATAAAATGGTTAGAATTGGAAGATACCTTAAAGATCATCTATTTCCAACCCCCCTGCCATGGGCAAGAACACCTCATACTAGAGTAGGTTGCTCAAAGCCCCACCCAGCCTGGCCTTGAACACTTCCAAGAATAGGGCATCTACAACTTCTCTGGGCCACTTGTTCCAGTGCCTCACCACCCTCACAGTAAAGAATTTCTTTTCCAGAGCAGGGATTTCCCTGCAGTCCATGGAAGATCTCATGCTGAAGGAGACAACTGCACTGCAGCCCATGGAAGGCCCCACAACAGAGCAGGTAGACATGTCCTGGAAGAACTGTGGCCCATGGAGAGCTCATGCTAGAGTAATTCTTGAAGGACTGCCACCTATGGAAGGATTCATGCTGGAGCACAGGCAGAGGAGGAAGGACCAACAAAGAGGAACTGTTATGGGCTGACTGCAACTCCTCAGCATTACTTGGGAGAGGTAGGGGGGAGTCAGGTAGAGGAGTTGGAAAGGGAAGGGTGAAGTTGATCCAGGGAAAGCAGTAGAGTGTTGGGGGGGTAGGTGTTATTTTCATTTTGACTCTGTCTCTCACCATCACATTCTGTTGTTAATTGGGAAAAAAAATAAACACACTTTCACAGAATCACAAAATCTTCATGGTTGGAAAGGACCTCTGAGATCATCTAGTCCAACCATACACAAAACAAAAATCCCCTACAATCTTGGCCACTAGAGCATGCCCTGAAGTGCCACATCTACACGTTTCTTAAATAGCACCAGGGATGGTGACTCAACCACCTCCCTGGGCAGGCGATTCCAGTGCCTCACCACTCTTTCAGTAAACTAATTCTTCCTAATATCTAATCTGACACACACACACCCCGCTGCAACTTCAGACCATTTCCTCTGGTCCTGTCATTATTTACCTGGGAGACGAGGCCAACACCACCTTCTGTACAACCTCCTTTCAGGTAGTTGTAGAGGGCAATGATGTCTCCCCTCAGTCTCCTCTTCTCCAAACTAAACATGCCCAGTTCCCTCAGCCTCTCCTTGTAGGACTTGCTCTCTAGACCCCTCACCAGCTTGGTGGCTCTGCTCTGGACACACTCCAGCACTTCAATGTCCTTATAGTGAGAGGTCCAGAACACACTACTCCAGGAGGGGAGTAGAGACACAATCACTTCCCTACTCCTGCTGGCCATGCTGTTCCTGATACAGGCCAGGAGGCTGTTGGCCTTCTTGGCTACCTGGGCACACTGCTGGTTCATGTTAAGCCGACAGTCAACCAGCACCCCCAGGTCCTTTTCTGCCAGGCATCTCTCCAGCCACTCTTCCCCAAGCCTGTAGCGATGCATGGGGTTGCTGTGACCCAAGTGCAGGACCCGGCACTTGGCCTTGTTGAACCTCATACAATTGGCCTTGGCCCGTCCATCCGGTTTCTCCAAATCAAGTCTTTTTTTTGCCCGTGACAGTGACTGGAGAGCGATCTCCCTGGCTTTACCTCGACCCCCGAGCTTTCCCATCTGTTCTGCCCCCGGTCCCGTCGAAGCCCCGTCGGGGCAGTGGGCGAGCAGCTGGGGCGGGCTGCTGGCCAAGGTCACCCCACCACCGGGCAACAAAGCCACGAGGGGCAATTCTGCAGCCTTCTAACCCCCCTGTAACCCCTCGGGGGCTCGAATCCGTAAGGTCTCGGGCAACAACATCGTCGAAACGGGGCCCGGGAAAGTGTCACTGTCGCCAGGGGAGACGGGGAGG
>VZTM01007904.1:47437-67323 GCA_013400555.1 Jacana jacana
GGGGGAAAGAAGCAAAGAAGTAACGTTTAGCTTAAGGTTTTACCAGGCAGCCTTAAATTGCGTAAGGGGGTGGTGCGGCTGGAGCGATCGCCGGTCTCCGGTCAAGCTGTGGGACGGCGTGGCCGTGGGCGGCTCTAACCGTGCCGCCCGGGCAGGCGGGGGCTATCGGCTTTGGTGGTGNNGCTTGGCTGTGACAGTCGCCACAAACGGTGGGGGTAGGTCTGGCTGCCCCTCCGCCCGCCCGCCCGCCGGCGGGATTTCTGGTACAGCTGGGAACCCCCGCGGGTGCGTGCTTCAGCCCGGCAAAGCGCTGTCATGGCAATTAGCAGGGCGGTTAATTGTGCCTGTGTAAGCTGGAGTCCTCCCCTACCTCCTCCAGGGGAGGCAGGAAACTTAGAATCGTCAAATGCTTAGAGTTGAAAGGGAACTTGAAGATCGCCTAGTTCGACCCTCCCTGCCCGGGGTACGGATGCCTCCCACTAGAGCGAGTGTCCTTCCAGGGCTTGTGTCCCAGCTGTCAATAACGTTAGTTCTTCCTGCTTGGCTCTTTGGGTTGTTGGGGTGGGTTTTGTTTGGGTTTCTTTTTTGTTCGCTTGTTTGTCTAGGTTGTGGTTTTTTAATGTGGGTTGTTGGTTTGGTTTTTTTTAAGCTAGGCGAGAACTACCCCATTGGTCCCCGAAGTGACAGATCACAGAACGAAGTGGGGTGTGAAGGGACCCTTCGATGTTGGATTAAATATACATTTTCCCCACCCTCGTTTCAAGTTTCACTTCCTAAATGAATCATGACATCATAGCCCTGCTCTGGGTCTCCCCACCTCTCCAGCTGTCTCTGGGTGGGGGAAGGAGCAAATGGGGCAGGCAGTGAACTTAATTGTTGTGGTTTTAATGAATAAAATTCCCAGACCTTTAGGCTATATCCTACTAGTGTAGAAAAGAAAACACGTGAACTTGGTTTGCTTGTTTTTTAAACTTAGCTAGGTGCTCCAGGGTGTCCCTTAAGTCTTCCAAGTAGATTAAGACAAGCTCAGATGGAGATGAGCTAGAGAGCCTGCGCATGGCCTGGAGGAATCAGTTTCCTGAGGATAAAGACAGTTGATCTAAGATGGGCTTGCTGCTCTGACTTGCCAGTGGATGTTTGCCTTACAGTGCTGGAGAGAGAACAGGGGGATGGCAGCTTGTTACTTGAACGGAGCCGATTCTCACAGGATAAGGGCTGAAACCGTATTTTGGAGAAGCAGAACAAATCTTAGTTCTGTACAGAACTACACTACTAAATGAGCATTTGAAATCACGAGATGTAATCTTAGAGCAAATTCATCAGCTGCAGCTCAACTGATAGGAGACTTTCTACCCTGCCTGTTTATATGGCGCTAACTTCTAAAACTAACAAGAGAAAAGTCTAAGAAACACTTGCTTCAGAGAGCAGCCAGCCTTGTTGCTAAGGAGATGATTGTTAACATGCTGGAAGTAGGCTTAAGCTAACAGATGAGGCTATTACAGCACCAACAATCTAACTCTGTGGAGAAAAAAAACACAACCCCATGTAACTTACTATGTGTACAACAACTTTCTTTTATAGAAAAGACTCCCAGAAACCAGAAGATTTGGTGAGTTTGGGCTGCGCTACTAAACTGCAGAAACCATCAGAGTAGCTGCTTAATTTTGTACTGTATAGCTCAAGAACAGCTATTTAACATTTAAGCCCATTCCTCTTGCTCTTTGGAGCCTTATCTTTCATTGGGCTTTTTGATGTGTGCTTAGTATGTTAAACCAAGAAAGCAGTGCTGAGACACCTGATCTTAGGTGAAGGAATACCAAGCCCTTAGGACACCAAACTTGTTGCTCCCAAGCATCTATTAAGTGATACTAAGTCAGTGTTAATGTAGTAACCTCAAGTATTGCCTCTAACAGGTTGTCCCGTTGTCTATTGCTTTCTCATTTCTGATGCACTGTGTATGTTACACTTATTTCACCATTTGTGTTTGTGTACACAAAGTTAGATTGAAGCCAGTCGGAAATCTTGTGGCATCAAGACTCTCTTTTCTTCATCAAGTGATGAACAAAAAGTTCACCTGTGCATTCTGAAGTAATTTGTTCATTCTGAGTAAGAAGTTTGGAATTGTATTCTGAACCCTCTGAACCCGGAAATCCTCAACTCTGTTAACATATATGTGGTCTTTAGATGTTTGTTTCCTGTTACTTTTACATGTGTTCTGTTTTACATGTGTCGGTGCACTTTTTGGCTTGGGGTGTTTCTAATTTTAGGCTCCCCTAAAGCTGGTGATGCAGTTCTGGCTATATAGTGCAGTTCTGCAAGTAGGATTAGCAATGGTTTGCAGTTTCTTTTGTGTAAACTAACCTCTGTGTTTCTGACAGGTGGGTAAGTTGCTGCTCGGATGTTCCAGCTGTCTTCCTGTAAACTAATGCCATGCTGACACTCTTACTCTGTGTGCTTGTCTGGTTAGAGATGTGAAAAGAGGTGACTGCTAGCTGACAGCTGTGCTGGAGGAAGCTCTGAACCTGAAGAGTTCCTCCAGTGAAACTTTGTTCTGCTTCTGAAGGACATCGCAGCTAGTGTGATCTATTTTAATTGTGTTCTAGTGGCAAAAGATGATGAGTATTGGTACTCTCTGCTAGTGCAGACCTAGCCGAGAAAAAGCATGGCAATATCTTACTAACCATGTACCTCTTCTCTAATAGCCTCAAAAATGGACTGTGTGGGGAAAAAAATTCCAAATAAAAAATATTAGAAGATGCTGATAGTTGATTTGAAATCAAGGAAAGTATATGAATTTGAGGGGCCTTCTCAGACTTCTACGTGACCTCATTTAACTGAGGACAGAAGGCTGTGTTTTTAAGGTATGCAAAAGTGAATGACATTTAGCTTGCATCACAAGTCTGCTGGGATCTCTGTAATGCTTCCTGACCCTTGAGTTTGGAGAGCTGTGTGAGGATTACTTACCGTGCAGCAGAATCAAAGAATCAGCTTATCTTGAAAACAGAAAGGAAAAAGATGAGTGTTTGGTTGCTTGCTGTTCTGGGATTCACAATCCAGGAGAATAAGTATAGCACAGTTTATTAGAGCCTGTTATTGCTGCACTGCATCCTGGGGACTTGTCATGTGTTGATGTCTTCGGGCTGTCATCAGAATTCCCTTCTCAACAAGTGTGGGAGAGGAACTTGGTAATTCATAGCCCTCTTCAGCCTTCTTCAGTTTCTACCTGGCATGTAAGTTTGTATTGCTGCTCCCTCCCAACCTCCCTTTTCCTTTTCTACCTTACTGCCTCCTGTGTGACTAATGTCTACACGCGTGACGAGTGATCAGAAGTTACTGAATATGGGTACATACTCACAGGTGTTTTGTGCTTTGTGATGGCAGATATACTCATGTGCTGTGGCTTCTCTCCAGGAGAAGAAACACAAAAATCTGCATCATCTTTTTTGCTGTTGTCTCATGTTTCAAGAAGTAGGATTAGATTAATCTATGATTGCAATGGCATTAGAGGGACTTCCCTTCCTGCGTGATTTTTTTCCTTTCAGAAGGAACAAGTAAGGTTTTGGTTTATGTCAGTTGACTTGCAACTTAACTGCTTTAGTTAATAGGAAACACACAGCTCTCACTGTTATATCAGGCTGTGATGGCTATATTCAAACAGTTTTAAAAAAAACCCAAACCTTAGAGGTGTAACTTTCTACATAAATCAGAGCTAGTCTTTTGTTAACTTACATTTGAGGATTCTGCTAGAATAATATGAGCTGATTTGGATCTTGTTTAGGTAGCCGCTTTATATTTTATTCTAGAATATAAATAAAGTCACTTTCTTGGGGTTTTTCCCCGAACTAGATAGTAAAATATTTTGTCCTTAAATCCAGTGCATCTCCCTTACATCTCCCAGAGCACCAGGAGAACTACTGTTGTATTTCTCAATGTAGTCTATCAACTGAGAGTCAGCAAGCTCATATTAAATAATATTTCCATTAAAGTGAGATATAGGCGTGTAGTAGTTTCCTTTCTTCTCCTTCTTCTCCCATCTACAAGTATTGGGCAATGGTTTGTTGCTCAGAAAAAGGATAAGAATAACCATTTTATGCTATTATGGGTCCTCTGGAAGAGAGAAAAAATCACAAAGAATAGGATGAAATGTGGATTCAGACTGTTGTATTTGCCATATTTAAAGTGGAGGTGCACAGGAGATGAAAAAAGATGAAAAAATGTATGATAGTGATTGGGACTTGTACATGTTGTCCCTCTTTCCACCTTGTTGCCTAAGAATCTAGCATTCTGCCAGAGGTGAGTAACCTCAACAGAGTTGTCTGCAGAGGATGTTGCAACTCAGTGCTTAAGGGCACCAATCCCATGCAGGCATGAATATGCAGAAGTTTCTAGGCCTGGGAATGCACTTTTCTTGTTTCCTTTCTGTTAATTCCCCTACTGACAAAAATAGCTCATAAAGCCTCTTAAGTTTGTGTCCCTACCCTATAGCTGCAGCTTTTAATGTCAGTGGGTCAGCACCCAACTCTTGTATGTCATCGACTGTATATAAGTCCATAGCTGAACTACCATCTGTTGTGATTCAGAGAGACAGGGAATGATTTTTTGAGAGTGGTATTTAAAAGAGAAGACGTTAGTGTAAGTGGTTTAGGAAGACTTTACAAATTATTTGCTCGGCAGCCTAGGCTCGGGTGACTCGGGGAGAACCGTAATCTATTAAGAAGAGCAGCACCATCTCATATTTGTGTTGGCATATCATTGCTGACTGAAACTTCTTTCTTGATGGACCTGGTGAAAAAGTCTTGTTAAGACATGATCTCATGCCAAAAAACTCCAAGAAGCTGCTGGGTTCCTTGGTGATTCTACGCATTATTGTCACTGAAACCTGCGAGGGTCTAGTACTTTTAAGTCTTTTTCCAAATGAGAGATGCCTGTTCTTGGTGCCAGTAAACTGGATAATGGTTGCTGAAGGGATGCAAATCATCTGCAGCCTTCGCATCTGGCCTCTGACCATATTGCAAGGCAAGTGTTTGCCGGAAGGAAAGCTGCTTGCCACATCTTCCACTTGTTGCAGCAGAACTTCCTAGCATTTATAGCGATCAGAAGTTTGATTCCACTTATCTCCTTTCTTTGGTCTTTAAAATCCCTGCTCCATACGGTTTGTCCTCCAGTCAGACTGGAGTCTGTAACAGACTCAATCACCAGTATCACTGCAGGTAACCGTAGATGAGACTTCAGTACCTCTGTTGGGGTACAGAAAATTGTGTAAGCAGGGATTAGGATTTTTTCAATACAGCTGGTTATTTTAGGACACTGCCTAGAGTAAGTTCTGAACCTGCGCTTCTGTTAGAATATTTCAAATTTTGAGCCGTGCCCATATCTATTAATGCATGACTTGTATCTACTCCAAAAACTCTAAATTCAGCTGAAAGCATTAAAATTTGACTCTGTAAAAACTGTCATGTATGGACTTATACCAGCCTGGGAGAAAAAAAAGGGGAAAAAAAAAAAAAGAGACATTTAAAAATTTGTTAAGGGGTGGAGAGCAAAGCATCTGTCTGAGTGAGATGGGTGAATTCGGACAAAGATCTTTGAAGCTTCATCCAAATGCAAAGGATAAATAGATGAGTTATCAAACAGTGGATTTTTGCTGACCTGCCATGTGCTTAAGACTTTACAGCAGAAGTTGCACCAGATGAACGGACAGAGAAATCTACGTGGCCCTGGTTATGGTTGTGTGAGGCTGCAGATGTTACCACCTTCTGTTGCTTTTGGTTTCCCTAGCCTGCTTCTTTGCAATGTTGCCAGGACAGAGCTTAAGAAGCATTTAGTGCTGAATGCCAGGGGAAGGAAGGTGGACACAGTGATTTAAAATTCACCTTTGGATGATAGCTGCAGACTTCAGTGCATGAAACTCTTCAATGAGCACATTAGCAGCTGTTGGATGCATCCTCAAAATTATAGTTCTGCCTTCATGTTCCTTTTACCCAGGGGAAGTGAAGCATGCAGATCTGCTACAGTCTCTTTGGTTGCCTCCCCCTACCCTGCCTCGCAGGGCTAATAACCGGTGGGGAAGAGAGCATTAAATCTATTTAATGCAGTCCCTCTAATTTGTACAGCAGCGTTAGTTACTCTTGGTCTTTAAAAGGAAAACTGCAAAGCAAAATTAAAGGAAATTGGCAAAGGAAACTGCATAACATCATGAGGAAACTGAGAAGTAAGAGCTGTGTCAGTGCAGAAGTGCAGAACTCCTAATTCGCATCAGGGAAATGAAATTGATCTCCTGAATCTGGTAATAAGCTGACTCTTTTTTTTCTTTTTTTTTCTTTTTATCATTAAACTCAATTCCTACCCTTTCTCAAGTGTTTTCATTTGAAACTGTCTGTAAGCTGCGGGTTAGCTGACTAACCAGAGTTTTTCACCTAGGCCTAAATAAAATCGCAAGGTGAAGCTGAAGTTTCACACCTTTTGGTAAAGGCCACTGTGTGGGATGACCTCGTGCTGCTTCAGAGGCTTTTTGAAGCAGAGCAATTGAAAAGAATGTGCTTAGGTACCAACTTTCAAAAAAGCTGTCAGTTCTGGAAACTGAACTTTTCCTTCCAAGAGAAGTAACTGTTTCTCTGTACCCTGTTTTGAAGGCAGTAAGCTGTCTCTCAAGGTTGTTAAAAAACTCCAACATATAAACATAAATGTTCTAGGAGATGCCTGGGAAGAACACGTCCAAAAGCAATTTTGAAACTTTTGTTCTCAAGTATTAGAGAATATAAGTTAGTTTAATATATGGGTCAAATATGTACCATTGCATGAAACTTAATCCCTTAGAGGGTTTGAATCCTAATCATGGCATGTGGCTGAGTCTCTGTGCTGTGTGCCTTATCATTCGAGCCTTGATTTTATTTTTAACTCTTCCAACTAACTTTCCTGGGTGCATACTAATGGTATTAAATATGGTTGGGGGGAGATTTCTAGAAAGCTCTCTTCATTGTCTCAACTTGCATTTGAATTGGAAGATTAATCAGCCGCCAACCCCCTTTCCTGTCCGGAGGTCAGGTATGTTGTATGCAAAGGAGTACGTTTTATCAATTGGTACAGACTTATAGATTCCATTAGTTGCTCTGGACAGAAGCTGTCTAGGCTGAGCTGGTTCAGTGAATGTCTGGTGTTAGCCCATAACTGGTTTATGCCTTTTTCTGGTCTTTAACCCCCATAAGTTTGAAATGGTGAGGAGAAGGATTAGTTTCTTCAGATTAGGCTACACGGAAGCTGTTGTAATGCATTAACACTAATTATGGTGCAGCAAGCTTTAGGGCCCTCGGGCTGATAATCAAATAGCAGGTTTGTGACGGGGTCTTGTGCTAGAGTAGTTCAGATACTTGTATAATTCTAAGTGTTATTTTAGCAAGCTTTCACAAGAGGGCAGAGTAGAATCTGCTCTGGGAAGCATAATTGTCTTGAGACTGGTGTGTGTCTAGAAATCATAGACTCATAGAATCATAGAATCATTTAGGTTGGAAGAGACCCCTGGGATCATCAAGTCCAACCATCAGCCCTACTCTACAAGTTCTCCCCTACACTAGATCCCTCAACACCACATCTAATCTGCTCTTAAACAGTCAGGGAGGGTGACTCCACCACCTCCCTGGGCAGCTGATTCCACTGGCTGACCACTCTCTCCGTGAAAATTTTTTTCCTAATGTCCAGCCTAACCCTACCCTGCTGCAGCTTGCAGCCATTCCCTCTTGTCCTGTCGCTCATTGCCCGTGAGAAGAGACCAGCACCAACCTCTCTACAATGCCCTTTCAAGCAGTTGTAGAGAGTGATGAGGTCTCCCCTCAGCCTCCTCTTCCTCAGACTAAACAACCCCAAAATGACCCAGCTCGGATTCCTTCAGTGTTACAACAGCACTGGCTGTACTATTCATGCTGTCCACCTGCGTCACGTACTGTCCTGTGTGCTGTGGGGCTCTTCACTGGCTGCTTCCCAAGGGGGAGTCCTAGGGAAAAAAAGATCTTGTTGTTAGCACAAGGTAATGCTGTGGCACAGATAAGCAAGTTCTTTGTAGTTGGCAGATGCAGCAAAGGAGTTACCCTGCTGCTTTCAAGCAGTTTCCTTGCAACCTGTTGAGGTGTGGTAAAATATGACCAAAAAAACTACTTGAAAAGGAAATACTGTGTATCTTTAGCTTTATGAATCTTTAAGTATGTTGGCAGATTCTTTTATTACAGTTAGTGTGATAATACCCAGGACCATTATCCTTGTTGAAACAGTCCAGACTCCACAGAGAAAACTAGCTCCCTTCACCTTCTTTCTTTATTAGGAGACAAACCGAGTTAGTGGTTCGTGTTTGGGTTTTTCCTGCAGTGCAAGTGTAGTTCCAATTCTCTGTTGTACCTCAAGCATTCCAGTAATTTAGCTAAAAGAGCTCCTTCTGATGTTTCCTCACTCTTTGAAGAATTTTCCGGTAGGTTATCCTGTTCAATTCAGTCCTACCTCAGTTAATACAAGGCAATTGACATTGAGCATTATAATATTCTCTGTATGTGAATCGCACAGAATCACAGAATGATAGGGGGTTGGAAGGGACCTCTGGAGATCACCTAGTCCAATCCCCCTGCCAAAGCGGGTCATCCTAGAGCAGGCTGCACAGGAAGTTGTCCAGGTGGGTTTTGTACGTCTCCAGAGACAGAGACTCCACCAAAAGAAGACTTTCATGTTTGTTTGGTTTTTTTTTCTCCTTCAGGTTGACCCCAAAGATTACACTTTTTCCGGACTTAAAGATGAAACTGTGGGTCGACTGCCTGGAAAAGTAGCAGGGCAACAGTTCGTCATTCAGGACTGTGAGAACTGTAGTATCTACATATTTGACCATTCTGCTACCATCACTATTGACGACTGTGTAAACTGCCAAATCTTTTTGGGACCAATAAAAGGCAGCGTGTTTTTCCGTGACTGCAAAGACTGTAAGTGCATAGTGGCCTGCCAACAGTTTCGCACTCGGGACTGCAAAAAGCTGGAGGTGTTTTTGTGCTGTGCCACACAGCCCATTATTGAGTCCTCCACAGGTATGAAATTTGGATGCTTCCAATACTACTATCCTGAGCTTGCTTTACAATTTAAAGATGCCGGACTGAGTATCTTCAACAACACATGGAGCAACATCCATGACTTTACCCCTGTGTCAGGAGAAAATAATTGGGGTCTTCTGCCCGAGGATGCTGTAGTACAAGATTACATTCCTCTACCCAGCTCTGAGGAGCTGAAAGCTGTCAGAATTTCTACTGATGCTACGAGGAGCATAATACCAATAACTCGAGGACGGAGACAGAAGAGCAGCGATGAATCGTGTTTGGCCGTGTTTTTTGCTGGTGACTATACAACTGCAAATGCCAGGAAGTTAATTGATGAGGTAAGTGACCTTTGTCTGCCGTTCAGCTTTTTGAAGTTCTAATTTAACTTTCCTCTGGATAACTTCTGGTGCTCTCTGAAGGGGGAACAAAGAAGCTCTGCTTGTTTATTAACCACACCAAGCAACCGTGCTGTTTAAAACCTTAAAATAAGGTAAGAGACAAAAGCTCATCTGATCAGACAGTTGTTTTACAGCTGACATCCTGTGACTGGTGCACCTGTCCTTGAACAGTTCCAGTGTATTTTTCCACCGCGGCACACCAGAGCTACTTGCTGAAGAAAATACCTAGTGGATATGATGAGCTTGGCCAAAGATAGAGGAAGTGATTGGCAATGCTTGTGAAAGGGATATAGCAAATTAACTTGTTAGCTGATTGCCCTGACAGTCACAGCTCATAAAACAGTATGTCCTGAATGTTTTTCTAGTACTAACAAGGACTTTAATAAAAATAATACTAAGTTAAAATGTAAGCCCTTTGCCACCCAGTATTGGAGTTTTTTTCTGGAAGAGGCAGTGAGTGCTTATCACAGATGATCAGCTGTCTTTGATTACTTAAATAGCTGATGCTGTATTATTCCCTCCTCCTCCCTGCCCCCCATTCCCCCGAGGCAGCAACTCCTAAGCTTGGCTGAGTTTGGGCTCTCCTGGGGCTAAAATCTGGGAGTGGCTGTCTGCTTTTAGCACCCTGGAGTGCCAGGGATGACAGAGCAGAGAGCACAGCCAGTAACCATGAACTATAGCTTCTTCTAAGAGAGGCATCTGCAAACTATCCCAGTGTTGTATGATCAACAAAACAACCAGTGGAGCTCCTTCTCCTGTGTTTGTAACTGCAAGGGAAGACAGCTGTAGGGTGTTCCAATGGCCCCCACCCCTCCACTGCCCAGTTGTGTCTGTATGGAACTGAGCTACTATTTGAGTGAAAGGAGATAATGACACTTAGACACTTATGGGTTGTTGTTTTTCTGCAGAAGGAATAGCTACAGTAAAAAAGATAAAAGATGTGTTCTCCTGTGTTAGTAGCTCTTTAGAAGTTAGAGTTAAGAAGATGCTGAAAGACTAGTTAGTGAGATTTGTGGAAATCTTACTGCTCTGTGGATTAATGGATGCTTTGGAAGTACGAATACAGTTGCTCCTTCTCCATTTGCTTTCAGCTCCAATTAGATTTGAAGTAAAAAGTTGTATGTTGTTGGAAAGTTTCTAACTGTTTGTTTTTTTCCAAAATGGAAAATTTCACCAAGGGATGGAAGAGAGTTTGAGCTAACGCTAGACTGAATGGTTGCAGACTAATAAGAACTAACTACTTGACTCCAGATGCTGAATGCTTTTAACTCCCATTAGTTTCGGCTTGTGAGGAATTGTGGGGAAAAAAAACACAACCCTGGGCCATAATATAGAACAAAAGCATTCACATTTACTCCTCTAGGTGCAGTAGGGCAGAGGAGAAAATCTGGATGAATTGGAATGAAAACAGAGAAGTAGAAAAAGCAAATGATCTTTGAAAAGAGCAAACAGGGTTCCTTTGCTCTGCGGCTTAATATGTATGGGGAAAATGGGTGTATTCCAGTGTCATCTGGGTACTTGAGCTGAACTCTGTGCCTTAGGAGCATTTTAACATGAATTCTTTCTCTATTAACAGATGACTGGCAAAGGCTTTCAGCTGGTACAGACTAAAGAAGTCTCAATGAAGGCAGAAGATGCTCACAGAGTTTTCCAGCAGTGTGCATCAGAATTCATTCCACTACTTGAAAGAGGTGAGTTTGTGTTGCTTTCTTTCTCCTTTTGACAGACAGTCTAGCTGTCACTAGAGGGTTCTGGAGAAGAAAAAGGAATGAAGAAGAAACTTACATTGCAAGAGCATAGTGTAAAGCCAGTTGAGATGAGTTTTGGAAGTCTCAATCAGGCCTTCAACCAGCCAAAACTCCTGAAGTCATCAGAAATGGGCTATTCCACCTGTATTTTGTAGCTCTGCCTCCCCTCTAGTGGTCCAACCGCATAGCTCAGGAGCCAGTGGCACATGCAGGTTTGTCTGGGGTGCTCAAGAGAAGCTCATGCTTTTAGATTTTTGAGTTACCACTATTGCTGCTCAACCACGTAGAAGTTTGGTGTTTCTGTATAGATGTGGATGAAGCAGGCAAGTGTTAAATTCCTGTTTATAACTGGTGTATTGTCAGAGTATTTCAAAAGCCTTTTTATTGATCTGGCTGTAATGGGTTTTGTCTCTTCCTGCAGAAGTACCGACAACTTGCCATCTGTTACGTGCTGCAGCTCAGTACAAGCTCCCAAACTTAGTAGCAACCTGCAGGTTTTTTTTCATAGTAACATAAGAGGTCTATGATGCTCATTGCAAGAATAGGACAAAAGTTGTTTTACTTGCAAGATGACAGTCTAGTTTAAAGGCTATTTTGCACCCGTGTGGGAAGAAATAATGTGTTCAGAACAAAACCAGAAAAAGGGGACCTGCAAACAGTGGGTGATAAGAAGTCTTAAAAATCAGGCAGTTTGCTATCTTGGGACTGAGGCAAAAATGCCTGAATGACTCAGTCCTACTCCAGATGTCTGTGAAATAGCTCACTATTTGAGCAGTATAGTCTGACTCACTTCCATGATGCCCTGCGCTCCTTAGCGGTTTTGTGCCATTGCTGCCTTTCTAGAAGTAAAACTGGAATCCTGCCAGAAGCTCTGCAAAAATGAGCATGGAATTGCAGATATTTTCTTCTCGGATAACACTGTGCTTAGAAGCTATGGCTAAGTGTTTTTAATTCTTTATCGTGCATTATGGCTGCTCAAGCAAAAGCCATAAGATGCTTCTTGCAAGCTTCACAATTCCCTCTGGGTTGAGAAATCTACTGTTTCAATGCCAAGCATACAAGTCTCAGTGATTCTAGATGAAACTGTCTTCTAGGTCCAGTGGTTGCTTTGGAATTCAATGGAGATGGTGCTGTGGAAGGATGTCGAAGCACTGTAAATGATGTTTTTAGTGGGACCAAGGTAAGCTGGAGTGTTGCTTTATTGGCAGAAAATGTTACAGAACGACTAGGACACTTCATGGTCAAGCTGTAACATTTACATACTGCATGATCTTTTTAGGTATCTGAATATTCTGGTTTTTTGTTTGGATGGTTGGGGCTTTTTGGTACCCAAAACTCAAGTTGTTTTTCAGAGACAAGAAAAATTGCGCTAGGGAAGAGAGTACTAAATCCTCATACACATTGAAGAATAGATATCCACTTAAAACTTCTATTTCACATAACAGTAAAAACAAGTTGTATAAATATAGTAGGGAAAAGCCCTGCTCCAAGTCTTAGGCTGAAGTCTGCTTTGTGATGTCCTAGTCTATTGAACCCTGACAACGATAATATGGGTTTTCAACTTCTTTCAAGGTTTATGCTTGCTGTGTAGGGTATTGCAGAATGCCTTCCTTCCAAGGCATTTTGATTTTTTATTTCTGTGAGCTTATTTTACTGTAGCTTCTCTACATCCCATCTCCTCTTCTTCACTTGCTGTCTCCATTTCTCTGAATGGCACTGGTTTTAAAAAAGTTTCTGGAAACGAATAGAGCACTCCTGATAATGAGAAGGTGACAAACCCTATGACTTTAAGCAGCTCTTCAAAGATGACTAGAATGTCTTTGAGATACAGCGTCCACGCAGCTCCTTGTTGTCTTTCAGTTCCTTTTGAAAGTGTTACTCAGAACCAGACTGCCCAGTTTCTGCAAGACAGTCATCTTGGAATAAGTCATCTCAAATGCTGTTAATGTTTGCTTTTCTTTTTTTTGGAGTTTGCTGCTGCACCAGCAAGACCCCAATGGCTCTCTGAGTCTAAAGAACACTGCAACTACAGTCTGGGCAGTGTTGTGATTCTTCTTTTGACCCAAAAGTCATCACTACAGATTTTATCATAAAAATGGTCTCTTTAAGCAGGAACTTACAGTGGGTTTTTAGTGTGGTTGGCATTGTTATGTTTTTTTTTTTACATAAAGAACAAAGACAATACTGGGTAGGTAGTTAATTTGATCTTCTACATCTTTTTCTCTATTCAAAGACTGAAGTGATAATAATTATTAGAACAAATAAACTTTCATATTTTTGTCATTAAAATGAGTGGTGCCCGTTGTTTTAACACTATTGGTGCTCTGATCTCAGATGTGTCCAGAAACTTCAGAGTGTGTACTTTAAGCTGTGAAGTAAGCATTGTTCTTGGAGGTGATCTGTAGTGTTTGGGTTCTCTTTCAAATGTGAAATTACTTACTGCATTTGGAGTTAAAACTTCTGTTTACAGTCTTACCCCATAGTAAAATCTTCCTCACTTATTAAATACTTGCTGCAGTGAATTAAGAATCGGGGCTTCCTGAGAACTGTGTATCTTTTTTTTTAGGTAAAACGTAGCTCTAAAACTTCTGATGGACACTGGTTTTGTGCATGGATCCCTAGACAATTACATATCATGAGTATACATTTTTTTAGAAAACGTATTTGTTTTTTGGGGCATAGTTTAGAAGCAATTTAGGGAGTAACAAACTCCAGGCTTGTTACTACCAAAAGGTTCTGGAATGCTCTGTAAAATGGTTTCACCTCACTGTTGGCTGCCCTTACCATGCTTGAGAGTTGTTACAGTGCTCAGAAAGAATTATAGGTATCTTTGATCAAGAAACAATGACGAAAGCTCTTAGGAAGACATGCATCCTATAAGACTTTGCTGGAGACTAATCTGCTTTTAAGCAAGTGGCTACATCTGCATTTAAAAATTGCAGTTAGAAATGATTAATTTAATCTCTTAATAACCTTAACTTCACCAGGTGGTTTTTTGTTTCTGAAATAAATCTGATAAACAACTCTCGCTATTTTGTAAGGGTAGAAAAGTTCTTCAGCGATAGCAGCACCAGAGCTGTTGGAGTTGTTTGCTCAAAACAAGGAGAGCTCTCTGCTGTGCATTTAAGCGCACTTCCTACTTGTGTGAACTCGGTACATTTATGCTCTTTACCTTCTACATTCTTTCTGGTGTCACCTTTGGCATATTTTTGGTGTGCTTTCTAGTATTGTTCCTCTGTCTCCTCACTTGTTTGTAAAATACTCTGCAAAATTTAAATGGTTGGTGTCCTCAGCACAGGAAAGACATGGACCTGTTGGAACGGGTCCAGCGGAGGGTGACAAAAATGATCAGAGGGCTGGAACACCTCTCCTGTGAGGACAGCCTGAGAGAGTTGGGGTTATTTAGCCTGGAGAAGAGAAAGCTCCAGGGAGACCTTATAACAGCCTTCCAGTACCTGAAGGGAGCCTACAGGAGAGATGAGGAAGTGTCTCTTTATCGGGGGTACAGTGGTAGGATGGGGGGTAGTGGTTTTAGACCAAAAGAGGGAAGATTTAGATTAAAAAAATTTAAATTTTTTTACAAGGGGGGTGGTGAGGCACTGGAACAGGTTGCCCAGAGAAGTTGTGGATGCCCCATCCCTGGAAGTGTTCAAGGCCAGGCTGGATGGGGCTTTGAGCAACCTGCTCTAGTGGGAGGTGTCCCTGCCAATGGCAGGGGGGCTGGAACTCAGTGATCTTTAAGGTCCCTTCCAACCCAAACCGTTCTATGATTGTATGATGCTGAAAAAAGCTATTCAGTTGTGATTGTGGTACCAATCCCTGTTGCTCCAAAGAACTGCCATGTAATTAATACATGTTCTCAAGTCCCTTCAAACAGAAGTCTACTACATGTTCAAGCAACAGTCTAGGAAAGTACTTCCTTTGTGATACAATCTTTTTTGGATTTTTGTTTTTAAATCAGAAATTTACTGGGCACTAGGGTACTCATCTTAAAGCATAGTTTAAGTACACCAGTTCAAGGAATTTTCAAAGTTTACATTCTTGTGGTATCCTGAGTCGAAGCAGAAAAGTGGTAACTGTAGGAGCATAGTCATCTGGAGTAACCCATTCCTACAGTCCCAGTGCACTTCAGAACAGCTCGGTTGGGTCTGCAAACACTGATGTGCTGAGACAGTGATACTTTCCTCTTGAGGTGTAGAAAATACCAGATAGTGAGAACTCAAATTGAGTTGTTGATTGAGACTATCAGTTGCACTTTGAGAACGAGAAACAGCCGCCACACTTCCTGTTGCACTGAACTAATTGGCCATTGCCTAAGGCACTTGTAGGTGATTTGCTGAAAGCTTGCAAGATGACTGTCCTAGAGCTTGGACTGTCACGTGCATTGATCAGTTCTGCAAAATGCAAAAGTAGTCGAAGTTATTTAAAAAAAAACAATCAAGAACACCAGATGAAAAAGCAACTGAGTTTTCTGAGGGGAATATAGTGCAAGGGAGTCATTCTTATGAACTCTGCTCTTCTGTTAAAGGCAAGCTTCATGGTAGTGTAAGGCTTCTGTGTGTTTGTTTTCTTCATACACCCCTCACCCCAGACAGAGTTTGACTTTATGAAGCGAAATATATCTAAATGGACGGTAGCTGAAGGTGTGAGCCCTGAATAATCAAGCCCCAAAATGATGATTCCTGTCAGTGGGAGGCTGGGGTTACTAGAGCTAGCATGTCTACTAGGTGGTAGACTCCAGGGAGACCTTCCAGTACCTGAAGGGGGCCTACAGGAGAGATGAGGAAGTGTCTCTTTATCAGGGGGTATAGCAGTAGGATGGGGGTAGTGGTTTTAAACTGAAAGTAGTAACAAGATGGTAACAAAGGCTACGTTGGGGCTAAGGCAATTCCAGGGCTATTCTGTCATGCAGTGGAAACCAGCAGATTTGTGCCTCTCGTGAAACACAAAACTAAAAATAGTGGTTAATGGCTCTGAATGAGCAAAGACTACTTGAACTTCTTTATTAGTGGTGCATAACTATTTCTTTCTTTAATAAAACAGGTTTTTGTATCGGAGAGCAAGGCATCAGCGTCTCAAGATGTAGACAATTTCTACAACTTTGCTGACATGCAGATGGGAATGTGAAGTTCAACATGAAGGTGTTCGTGTACGGTTTGTCTTGGCACTTGAATGTCACTTGGCTTGAATGTTACAGTAGTTTCCGACAAGTTATGTCACTTGGTTTTGTATTTCTCATATATCTCTTTTATACAGCTTTTGGAGGTTTTAATACCATATTACCTGAACTGGAATAAATGGCACAGCTCCCAGCGTGCATTGTGTTTGAAACTTATATTTTGACTCCAGAAAAAAATGGAGGTTTTCTACTAACTTTTTACAGCGATTTCTAAACTCCTGTTGACACTTGAATGTTTCTTCAATGTCTAATGGTAAAACATTTAGGAAGTGCAATGCCGAGCCCAATTTGATGTAGTAGTAATTGTTACCTTGAACTTGGAGACGTTGTTTAGAAAGTGCGTTTATGTGAAACCCGCTGTTCAAAACTTTCCCACATGCAAATTTGTCTTCACTGGGGGCCAGGGAGGAAGCTGTAGTCGTGAACATTTTCTGAAAGCCCAGTCTGAAATAGAATTCTCCCTATAGCATGCTTTCAGAAGCAGTGCCTGACTTATAAAATGTGCATCTGGCTTATTCTGCTTCAGCATCTTTCTTTTGAACAAAGTTGTTTGCAGCAGCATTTATGCTGAGACTGATCATAACAGCAGTTTGGTAAGCAGGCCCTTGTCAGGCTCTTCTGCTCTGAGGTGAATTCTGAGCACAGGGGCTCTGCTGAAGGTGCCTCAAAGTCCACCCAGGGTCTCTGGTGATACAGTTGCCTCCGGTATTCCCAAGTCATGTATGGGAGATTCATCAGGCTCCCTTGGACTCAGAGCAGTAAGTCTCTGGCATTGTTGTTGTTTGCTGGAAGGGACATATAGCAACCAGGGGCCAGAGAAAGGCTCTGATGGCATTAAAAATGCTCTTCCTCTCTAGACCCTGGGAAAGGGGGTTTATATTCAGTAGAAGTAGTGTTGAAAATTCATCTGTGAAGTACTACTTGCTGCTGTAGGGTTTATTTTGGATTAACTCTAAAAACAGACCAAAGAAGTGCTACTAGCATTTTGGAAGATGCATTTGAATAGTAATCGGTAAGGATGCTTATTGCTTGCTGTGTAATGCAATATTAGAATGCAGATCTATACAGATTGATTTTTTATTTTTTTTTATATTACATTCTTAACTGATTTTTTTTTTTTTTTTTTTACACAAACTTAAAGCTTATGTCCAGGTTTACAAGCCCTCTGTAATACTTGAATAGTTTGTGCATGCACATAACCAGATTTCTTAATTAAAATAGCGGCCTGCCAGTTTATGTAGCCTTTACAATCCATTGGATGGACTGGGGCTGTGTTGAGGTGCTAAAGCAGTAATTTCCTCATTATGCTCGCCTGGCACTAGGGAAGATCTTGTGCATCTCAACTGAATATGAGTCTGGACTCATCAGTTTCGCAGCTCTGGAGTTTTAAAAGTGGGTGGCTAAAAACACATCTCTTTCTCGTTTTTTTGAATTGGTGCAGCAAATAATCTGTTCCCCTGAAATTCATAGTTCTGTCACGCCTGAGAGATGTTCTGAGCTGTCATTTTGTTGCTACTAGGCAAATGCTTGCCCTTAGTTTAAACTACATATCGAGAATATGTCCTTAGGACCTCTTGTTAAAGTTATGCATGGATTAAATAAGGAAGAATATCTCCTGAAGTCACTAAACCATTAGTGTACTGAAGGTAAGAAAAGTGTCACTTTTGTGAGAGTTTTTACTTGACAAAGTGAAATAAAACCAAACTGCAACCAGAATTTGACTGGTGGTAGAAATTGCCACTTATTTGCACTTAGCCAGCCAGATTTTTTTTCATATGTGTGAGGAGAGGCTGTGAAAAACAGCTAGAAATCTTACATTGGTCTCCAGAGTAATAATGCAACTCATCTGTGAAAATTTGCAGGAATTATTCTCGATATATACAGTAAATATAGTTTTCTGGCATGGACAGTGCATTAAAATTGCATCATTTACTTCAGAAATGTCGTTGGGTAATTTATCTAAGCAGTGCATATGTTGGATCCTCTTGGTCTCGAAACTTGTACACAAACAGTCCCAAGCTTGTACGCTGACACAGGAGTATATGTATGTTTATAGTTTACTTTTTGACAATCAACCTGTTCTGAAAAAAAGCACCATGCTAAATTGATTTTTGTAACTACTCCTGCTGGAGGACAGGATGATTAATTGAAAATTAATCTAGGCTTGAAACAGCAGAAGAACTTCTCTACATGCTAGGAAAGAGCACTGTTGCTTTATTTTTATTATTTTTTTTTAAGATTGATAGCCTGGTTACCAGTATAAAGAGGTTTTTTTCATTAAAAAGACAAAACAAACCCAAACCTAAATAATGAAGGAGTTTCTCAATCCAGTTATCTATCTTTTGACTTCAATTTCTTGCTAACAGGTGTTCAGAACACTTCTAGCCTCAGCATCAGGTATTGTAGGTGTTACGGAACGGTACGTGCTTCCTGTAGTCTTTGTATGTTTGTCCTACAGCTTTTTATGTGATTTGTATTGCACTGTGAATGTGATTCATAATAAACATTGCAAATGTGAACTCTGCATTCTGGAAGACTTTTTTTAAAATTATAATGTAATTACGTTTTGCAATATTTTATGTTAAGTATCAAAACAGAATTCCGTGTTTAAGCAGGGACCTTTAAAC
Organism: Jacana jacana; assembly: GCA_013400555.1. Lineage (NCBI taxonomy): Eukaryota > Metazoa > Chordata > Aves > Charadriiformes > Jacanidae > Jacana > Jacana jacana. Next base: position 66,452 of record VZTM01007904.1, read on the forward strand.
AGATACTCACAGCTAATTGAAAATAAGGATTAACTCTGCAGTCATCCATCCTCCAAAAAGGTGAGGTTTTGACAGCAGGGATTTTCCCCCAGAGTCACCGAGGATGTGTTTAACTTTTACAGTGCAGTTTTCCTAGTAAAATATGGAAGAAGGTATTCTTTTATCAAACTATAGCAATACAAGTGGAGCGATTCCTGGATGTAGACTGTTAAAGCAATTCTCTCTGATCTGTGTGTGCCTGCGGTGGTTTGTTGGGTTTGTTGGTGGGGTGTTTGGTTTTGGTGTTTGGTTGGTTTTTTTATAATTTATAAAAGCTTTGTGCTTTTTAACTGTGCTTAGCCCTTTTGGTACTAGATGCGTGCCAACGATGTGTTTACAGCAAAACCAGGTTGTAATGGTTATACTAGAAGAATTGTTATTTTAGAAAGCAATTCCTTGGTATATCCCATTTAACATCTGAAAACAGTCAAACGTTTAATAAACTTCCGTACTCAGTTTTAAGCTGGTCAGAAATGACAATCTTCCAACTAGAGATGGACTGGGGGTAACTTTCATGAAGCGTTAAGTGTTTGCTAAGAAGGTGACGTACTGTATCGATACAGTTTTCTTTTGAAAATACGGAGTTAAATTGTGAGGCTTTACAGAACCAAAGCTTTTGGGTTGCACTTAGCTATTATTGTACCATTTTACAGTTTTTTAAAAAAAAACAACCTTGTATCCCAATTAGATCTGAGTTGCCTATTCATCTTTTTTACATAGTATCTAAGTCATAGCAAAGCTGCCCTTAAGTATTGTCACAATTTGTACCGATCACATCCTCAAGTACTAACATGGAGGAGCTTTCTAGCTGTGCCCCAATTGCTGGGAAGCTC